>CAJHNH020001247.1:165000-675000 GCA_905116865.2 Candidula unifasciata | reverse complement strand
GAAGAAGAAGAGAAGAAGAAGAAGAAGAAGAAGAAGAAGAAGAAGAAGAAGAAGAAGAAGAAGAAGAAGAAGAAGAAGAAGAGAAGAAGAAGAAGAAGAAGAAGAAGAAGAAGAAGAAGAAGAAAGAAGAAGAAGAAGAAGAAGAAGAAGAAGAGAGAAGAAGAAGAAAGAAGAAGAAGAAGAAGAAGAAGAAGAAGAAGAAGAAGAAAGAAGAAGAAGAAGAAGGAAGAAGAAGAAGGAAGAAGAAGAAGAAGAAGAAGAAGAAGAAGAAGAAGAGAAGAAGAAGGAAGAAGAAGAAGAAGAAGAAGAAGAAAAGAAGAAGAAGAAGAAGAAGAAGAAGAAGAAGAAGAAGAAGAAGAAGAAGAAGAAGAAAGAAGAAGAAGAAGAAGAAGAAGAAGAAGAAGAAGAAGAAGAAGAAGAAGAAGAAGAAGAAGAAGAAGAAAGAAGAAGAAGAAGAAGAAGAAGAAGAAAGAAGAAGAAGAAGAAGAAGAAGAAGAAGAAGAAAGAAGAAGAAGAAGAAGAAAGAAAGAAGAAGAAGAAAGAAGAAGAAGAAGAAGAAGAAGAAGAAGAAGAAGAAGAAGAAGAAGAAGAAGAAGAAGAAAGAAGAAGAAGAAGAAGAAGAAGAAGAAGAAGAAGAAGAAGAAGAAGAAGAAGAAGAAGAAGAAGAAGAAGAAGAAGAAGAAGAAGAAGAAGAAGAAGAAGAAGAAGAAGAAAGAAGAAGAAGAAGAAGAAGAAGAAGAAGAAGAAGAAGAAGAAGAAGAAGAAGAAGAAGAAGAAGAAGAAGAAGAAGAAGAAGAAGAAGAGAAGAAGAAGAAGAAGTAAGAAGAAGAAGAAGAAGAAAAGAAGAAGAAGAAGAAGAAGAAGAAGAGAAGAAGAAGAAGAAGAAGAAGAAGAAGAAAGAAGAAGAAGAAGAAGAGAAGAAGAAGAAGAAGAAGAAGAAGAAGAAGAAGAAGAAGAAGAAGAAGAAGAAGAAGAAGAAGAAGAAGAAGAAGAAGAAGAAGAAGAAGAAGAAGAAGAGAAGAAGAGAAGAAGAAGACAGGAAGAAGAAGAAGAAGAAGAAGAAGAAGAAGAAGAAGAAGAAAGAAGAAGAAGAAGAAGAAGAAGAAGAAGAAGAAGAAGAAGAAGAAGAAGAAGAAGAAGAAGAAAGAAGAAGAAGAAGAAAAGAAGAAGAAGAAGAAGAAGAAGAAGAAGAAGAAGAAGAAACAAGAAGAAGAAGAAGAAGAAGAGAAGAAGAAGAAGAAGAAGAAGAAGAGAAGAAGAAGAGGAAGAAGAAGAAGAAGAAAAGAAGAAGAAGAAGAAAGAAGAAGAAGAAGAATAAACATTTATTTGACTTACCGTTTTCCTCTAAATAAACTAGTTTAAAATCTCGGTGACCGTAATGAAAGGAAAGCTCCGGAATAAATCTGTTCAAGTCCGTAGAAAGATAACTGTTAAAAAACTGAACAGCGTACACAATGTATGGGCAATTTGAAGTCATTTATTTTCTAAGAGTGTCTTCAATAGCAAACGTAACTGTGTGAGTAAATGTGCTTAAAACTGTGACAAAACCGCTGCCTTTCTTGTCAAAATCACTAAGTTCCGCGATTTCTTTCGCCTGTTCACATAGCCGTCCCCGGCCATACTACAACGACCAATCACAGCTGGGAACGGAGGCCGACTAAATTCGACATCTGCCAGAGAAGAACTCTGTAATTTTCCTGTAGTCGGGACACGCCCACTCGCCTTTGCCAGCAGGAGTACAGCTTTCGTGATGGCGAAGTGAGTTGCTGTCATTTCAAGGTTAATGTTTAACTGTGTTTAAAGACATCAGAAAGTTTTGCTAGAAAGAGTCTAAATTTGTTTCGTTTTTTTTAATCTGTCTGCCTATCTGTCTGTCTGTGAAAAGGGATCTTTACTTTACTTACTTTAGTACATTATTATTAGTATTACTATTGCGCTATTAAACGAGGTCGAAGCCTTTTGGGTTACTTCCACCCCCCCCCCCAATCCCCTAGATACAAGTACCTCTGGTACAAGCCGTCGTTTCCGCCAGTCTTTATTAACGAATACATTAACAAGGCGTCTTTACTACAGACGCGAATTAACACAGTTCATCAGAATAGTGATCCAGGTACTGAAAAAGCATAACATTATAGTGGTGAGTACAACAAACATGGTGAAAACAAACAACACCAACAGAAACAGAAAGCAAAAAGCAATGTACATACACACACACAAATACACACTCACATACAATGTCTCTGTCTGTCTGTCTCTCTCTCTGTCTGTCTGTCTGGTCTGTCTGGTCTGTCTGTCTGTCTGTCTGTCTGTCTGTCTGTCTGTCTGTCTGTCTGTCTGTCTGTCTGTCTGTCTGTCTGTCTGTCTGTCTGTCCGTCCGTCCGTCCGTCGTCTGTCTGTCTGTCTGTCTGTCTGTCTGTCTGTCTGTCTGTCTGTCTGTCTGTCTGTCTGTCTGTCTGTCTGTCTGTCTGTCTGTCTGTCTCACTCTCTCTATCGCTGCCTATAGTTCTTAGTTTCTGTATGTTTTGTAACTTACAACTACTACTGCTGCTGCTACTACTACTGCTGCTGCGCTACTACTGCTACTTCTGCTGCTGCAACTGCTACTGCTGCTGCTACTACTACTACTTCTACTACCAATATTACTACTAATACTAGCAATACTAACAAAACTGCTGCTACAACCTTTCTTATTATTTGAAACTAGCATAATTTCTGACCCCTTCAGTGCGTTTGTCTTTATAACTACTATTTTACCAATTAACATTACACAAGATGTCACAATGAAATCAAACGAGAAATCAGAGAAAAGAGAGGATGTGTTCATATACTGACATAGGTGCCCAAACTCTCATCCGCCTGAACATGCAGCTCGTCCGTCTGTGCGTGCGTTCGGGCCTCTCAGGCATCGCCAGCAGTCGCAACCGCCAGTTCCCATCAATTTCAACGACTCTACAAAAACACACTGTGCCTCAGACTCGCGTGCGTGACGTGTGCAATTTATTTACTACAGTTGCCTTGTTCCGGAATTACACGGCTATTTCAGTGGTGAAATTTAAACAAAGCAATTCTGGAGACATTCATCGACTGAACGTCACGTTTATAAAAGTATACGGGAAAACTGTTATTATTTAACTGAAGTACAACTCGCAGTAGCCAATGGGAGTAAATATATGTTGCATCCCGTGGTTTATCTCGTCGATTCCAATCCTCATTTTGTATGACAATGGAGTCGGGAAAGTGGGTTATCCTATATTCGGTATTTATTAGCAGTTCAAAGTATTTCAAAAAAGTGTGCTGTTCTTTTGTAATATCCTACCCTCCCCCCTCCCCCACCCCTCCCCCTTTCCCTAACCCCCAGATAACGTTACAGGACAGTCCAATATTTTAGAAGATGGTAAGACTGGGTTTCCTGGCTTTTAACGACCCTAAAACATCTAGAACTTGACCCTAAACCTAACTCCCCTGTGTGTGTTGTCCATCAAGATGATGATGACCACTCTTTTTCATCAAGTATGAGTATAAAGATGACTGAAGAGGCAGATGCGGGTCCGAAAAGTTCTTGGACAGTGAGGACAGGAAATGAGTATTGTGCCAGGGATGGGATCTCCTGCAGTCGCCTTTCTGTCCATCCTTTTCTTAATAAGTCTTGCTGTTCTGTTTGCTTCACATGTAGCCGCGCCCTTGTGTAGAGCTGCACGTCTTGCATTTCGGTCTTGAGAGGCAGCCTCCCAATTGGTGTCATTCATCCCAAATGCTTTGAGTGAAGACTTCAGGTTGTCCTTAAAGCGTTTCTTTTGCCCGCCTTGGGAACGTTTCCCATTTTGTAGCTCGCCATTAAAGATTTTTTGGGGGGAGCCTGTGATCTGGCATGCGTGCCATATGACCGGCCCAACGAATGTGATACTGCATCAGTAGAGTGTGGATGCTGGGCATGGCTGCTTTCTCAAGGTCTACGGTATCAGGTACTTTTGTCTTGCCATCTGATCTGCATTAGTTTTCTCAGGCAGACTGTGAAAGTGGTTTAACTTTCTGGGCTGGCGCTAGTATACAGTCCATGTTTCGCATGTGTACAGCAGTATAGTTAATACAGCAGCACTGTTTACTTTAAGCTTTGTCTGCAGGGTTATGCCACTTCTGTTCCAAACATTTTTGTACAATCTGCCAAAGGTAACGCTAGCCCTAGAGATCCTTGCATTTACTTCGTCTTCACTTGTGGCGCTCTGTGAAAGAGTGTTCCCCAGATAAGTAAATCTACTGACAACGTTTAATCTGTAGCCATTCACTGTGATATTGGGCTCTATGTATCTTTGCCCTGGGGCTGGCTGGTGATGATGAACCCAAAGTTGGTACTGGCATCAATGAATTTGTTGATGTTGTGCTGCACGTGCCATCCACTTCTGTGTTGGCATAAAGGGCACAATCGTCAGCAAACAGGAGCTCCCTGATGGTGTCTGGTTTAGTTTTTCTTTTTGCTTTCAGCCTCCTGAGGTAGTACAGCTTACCATCCATGTGGTAATTTTTGTCGATGCCAGTGTGATCATTTACAAAGGCATCGGTCAACATGGCTTAAAATAACAGACTGAACAGTAACGATGCAAGCACACAGCCCTGTTTGATTCCGTTTGTGACAGGAAAGGACTCTGACAGTTCACCGTTATGCTGCACTCTTGCTTGCATGCCATCATGAAACTGACGTACAATCTGGATGAACCTGTGTGGGCAAACAAATTTCTCCATAATCCTCCACAGCCCATCTCGATTTACTGTGTCAAACGCTTTCGTAAAATCAATATAGGTAGAAAACATGTTCGAATCCTGTTCTTGACATTTCTCTTGCAGCTGTCTAGCAGTTAAATCATATCAACAGTTCCACGATCTTTTCTAAAACCACACTGACTTTCAGGAAGGAGACCTTTGTCGAGATGAGTTGTGAGATGACCCAGGAGAATCCTGGCAACAATCTTTCCGGCAACTGAAAGCAGTGAGATACCTCGGTGGTTATCACAGGACTGACGGTTGCCTTTACGTGTGTACAGGTGAATTATTACAGCGTCCTTAAGATCCTGTGGGATGGTCTCACGCTCCCAATTCATTGAAATATCTTGTGTAGCTGCTCAGTCAGAACGGGATCACCCATTTTGAAGACTTCAACTGGAATAGCATCTGGACCAGGCGCCTCTCCATTGGAAAGGAGATGGATAGCTTTTATGGTTTCCTCTGTTGTTGGTAGATCTGGCAGTGAATCATTGATAGAAGTCTGGGGCAGGCAGTTGATGGCTTCATCGTTTATGGATGATGTCTGGTTTAGTGCGTAGTTAAAGTGTTCGACCCAGCGCTTGAGGACTTATTTTCTGTCTTTAATAAGAGTCTTGCGTCCGCACCAAAAAGGGGAGCAGAGACTGATGGGGCTGGACCGTAGAATGCCTCAGATCCACTTGTCCCACGAGAGTGCAAACTAGGTCACACGACTGCATGCAGCCTATCTACCACCACCTGAAACATTAGACTGTCCCATGACCTTTGGATTTCCCCTGTGGTAGGATATTAAGAAAGCACCAAAAGTGCAATTGCAAAATTCATTTGTAATCACTGAGACAATTTACAACTGCATTCTTCCTTCGTACAGATTATAAACCTACCTAGTACTAGTCACATTTGTTGTAGATTATATCTATCTATCTATCTATCTATCTATCTATCTATCTATCTATCTATCTATCTATCTATCTATCTATCTATCTATCTATCTATCTATCTATCTATCTATCTATCTATCTATCTATCTATCTATCAATCTATCTATCTATCTATCTATCTATCTATCTATCTATCTATCTATCTATCTATCTATCTATCTATCTATCTATCTATCTATCTATCTATCTATCTATCTATCTATCTATCTATCTATCTATCTATCTATCTATCTATCTATCTATCTATCTATCTATCTATCTATCTATCTATCTATCTATCTATCTATCTATCTATTAGTTAGTTAGTTAGTTATTCCTCTTGTGCCAAAGATGGCGCATAGGGCAGAGGTCATAGCTTTCCACGTCTGTCGGTTCTTTGCCACTTGATGTAGGTCTTGAGTGCGACTGAGACCTATGGTTGAGCTCTCCCTTGTATCTATCTATCTATCTATCTATCTATCTATCTATCTATCTATCTATCTATCTATCTATCTATCTATCTATCTATCTATCTATCTATCTATCTATCTATCTATCTATCTATCTATCTATCTATCTATCTATCTATCTATCTATCTATCTATCTATCTATCTATCTATCTATCTATCTATCTATCTATCTATCTATCTATCTATCTATCTATCTATCTATCTATCTATCTATCTATCTATCTATCTATCTATCTATCTATCTATCTATCTATCTATCTATCTATCTATCTATCTATCTATCTATCTATCTATCTATCTATCTATCTATCTATCTATCTATCTATCTATCTATCTATCTATCTGTCTGTCTGTCTGTCTGTCTGTCTGTCTGTCTGTCTGTCTGTCTGTCTGTCTGTCTGTCTGTCTGTCTGTCTGTCTGTCTGTCTGTCTGTCTGTCTGTCTGTCTGTCTGTCTGTCTGTCTGTCTGTCTGTCTGTCTGTCTGTCTGTCTGTCTGTCTGTCTGTCTGTCTGTCTGTCTGTCTGTCTGTCTGTCTGTCTGTCTGTCTGTCTGTCTGTCTGTCTGTCTGTCTGTCTGTCTGTCTGTCTGTCTGTCTGTCTGTCTGTCTGTCTGTCTGTCTGTCTGTCTGTCTGTCTGTCTGTCTGTCTGTCTGTCTGTCTGTCTGTCTGTCTGTCTGTCTGTCTGTCTGTCTGTCTGTCTGTCTGTCTGTCTGTCTGTCTGTCTGTCTGTCTGTCTGTCTGTCTGTCTGTCTGTCTGTTTGTCTGTCTGTCTGTCTGTCTGTCTGTCTGTCTGCTGTTTGCCTGCTGTCTGCCTGTCTTTACTTTTTGTATGTCATATGTAAGATTATCTTACTCTATGTTTGCCTCTACGACTTTTTGTGTCTACATATCAACATAAATTAAGTTATGGTTTTTTAATTAAAATAAACAAAACTTTAAGAAACCTTTTACAATATTGGTTGCAGCAGGTAACACGTAAGGCACTGTTACCTTGTGATTGACCACACCAGACAGTCAGAGTTAATGCGATCAAATGAGACAGACCCACATACTGTCCTGACCTACGACGAAGTCGTCTACTGCCGAGCCAATGAGGCGACCTGGTCGCCGATTATAACCATCAATGTCATATTTCGCCTTTTATAGGTCGCGTAATGCTCACAGTCTAGCCCTACGTTAAGTTCAGTCCTGTGCAGTCTTGCCGAAATCACTGATGGAACCCTGTCCAGCACCATTAGACTTTGAGCTGGGGATCTGACCGACACCCAACTCCCACATGGACACTATCTAAAGCCCATGTACGCAAAATCACCACCTGCGAGATGAGGTGCCTGAGAAAAGCAGCCAACCTAACCATACGAGATCGAGTGAATAATGAAACTATCAGGCAAATTGTGGGAACGACACCTTGTACTAGATTCATCGAGAAACAACAGATCAAGTTGTTTGGCCATCTCGTTAGAATGCAGCAAGATCAAATACCATCACAAGCACTACATCTCAGAAGATCAGCTGCAAAAGCAAGAGGACGGCCGCGGAAAACATGGATTGACAACATTAAAGACACTCTACACCTTTACTCTACGCAAATTATTCCTCCCCACGACACTTAACGGCAGAAGTGGTTTATAATGATGATGATGATGACTCAACTCCCACAAGAAAGGCACGACCGGCATATAATCAAATGCTACCTGTTCTTTCAGACCTGGAACTCTGCGCAGGGGTAGAGCTTTTATGAGAATCTCCGAAGAAAGTGACTTTTAACATTATCATGACTGCACAACCGGCGTTTAACAGCCGTTGACACACAAGGTGCCAGCATTCGGATGAGAATTTCTCAAGCGCGTGTACCTGAAACCCTGTTCAACTGTTAGGTTTTATTAAGGCCCCTGACGACAGTCAGGGTGGGGCTTTAAAATATTCTTTCAAATGTGCCCCGTTATGGGACGGCATTGGAATGATCTGCACAGTGCTGCCACGTCAGCTCGTAATTCAACTTTTTAAATTAACCACCACCTTTAACCTCTCCTCAGTATTCGCCTTAAGGTTCCTATTGAGCGTCCTCGTTTCTTCACTCCCTCTGTTTCTAATAATTGCAGTACGTGTTCTGGTGATTTTCTATCTCTTTTATTTCAGGATGTTTCAATACATTGTTTTCTTTATTCTCTCATAACCGTTAATACCAACGACTGGCAGGACATTTCTCTGAGTTACTCGCCTTTCTTGAATTCAATGCATTTAATGTTCTTCATTGTATCACGCATTTGTTTTCACTTGCATTTAACTTCGGTTTTATGCTTTTGGAGGTTCTCCGACTTTCGCTGGCCTTTATTAAAACTTAAAAAACGTTATATTTGAAAATACGCAACTTGATTTAAAACTATACACACGAATGTATGCCCGCATACATATGTAAACGTGAATATCTCTCTTCACTTGGCTATCATAATCTCTCTATTCCTCACTCGAAACGGCAAGTATCATTTCAACTGCAGCCAATTACTGGCCGAGGCTGGGTCCATTAGACGGTGCAGAAAGCGGGGTAAATGACAGAAAATTGCCTCGATCTTCGCGGCAAAAGGAAGTCAGAAGAGGCCATCAAGAGCAATTATAATGAAGCATTTGATTTCGCTTGACAGCGCAGATCGGTCTCAGATAGACGGAGCATTGAAAGTGAGAAAGCTGCATGTCTACCGCAGGCTTTGAGCGTGAGAAAGGAACTGTTGAGGTGGGAACAACACATAGAGAACAATACATGGGGAAATGTGTGACTGACTATAGAGAGGTGATGATGTAATAGACAATGTGTTTCTGAATAATAAATGGGTGGGGGATAATTTAAGAGACAGTGATTACAAAATTTGTGTTTAGATTAATTTATGGTACATATTTATAGAAGATTTGTTGGGAATAACACATCAGAAAATGGGTCAGGCAATGTGCGCTCTACACACACACACACACACACACACACACACACACACACACACACACAGACACACACACACACACACACGCACGCACGCACGCACGCACGCACGCACGCACGCACGCACACACACACACACACACACACACACACTCACACACACACACACTTAGAATTACAAAAATAATAACTAGAACCGTGTACAATAAAAAACGAAGAGAAAGTTGGGGGGCAGGGGCGAGGGGTGTTAGAAATTGTGAGATTAAAGAAAAAGTGCACACATTAAAGAGAAGATACAAATAAAGAAAAGAGACAATATATTAAATAAAAGAGTACATATATTAAAGATGAGAGAACATTTATTAAAGAAAAGAGAAAACATATTAAAGAAAAGAGTACAAATATTTAAGAAAAGATAAAATATATTAAAGGAGAGAGCGCATATATTAGAGAAAAGAGTACATATATTAAAGAAAAGATAACATATATTAAAGGAGAGAGAACAAATATTAAACAAGAAAGAACATATGTCAGAGAAAATAAAACATATATTAAAGAAAAAAAGAACATATGTTAAAGAAAGAGGACAGATGTTAGAGAAAAGAAAATATATAATAAAGAAAAGGATACATATATTGAAGAAAAGAGAATATATATTAAAGAAAAGAGAACATAGAATAAAGATAAGTGCACATATATTAAAGAAAAGAGAACATATATTTAAAAAAAGAGCATATATTAAACAAGAGATAACGTATAGTAACAAAAAGAGTACCCAAGTAAAGACAAGAGTTCACATATCAAAGAAAAGAAAACATATATTAAAGAAAAGAGAACATGTATTAAAGAAAAGAGAACATATATTACAGAAAAGAGAACATATGTTAAAAAATAGTACATCTATTAAAGATAAGAGTACAAATATTACAGAAAAGAGAACATATATTAAAGAAAAGAGAACATATATTAAAGAAAAGAGCACATATATTAAAGAAAAGAGAACATATATTAAAGAAAAGAGCACATATATTAAAGAAGAAAATACATATATTAAAGAAAAGAGAACATATATTAAAGAAGAGAGAACATATATTAAAGAAAAGAGAATATATTTTATAGAAAATAGTACATATATTAAAGACGAAAGTACATATATTATAGAAAATAGAACATATATTAAAGCAAATAGAACATATACTAAAGAAGAGAGAACGTATAATAAAGAAAATAGTACATATATTAAAGACACAAGTACATACAGTACATATATTAAAGACAAAAGTTCATATAGTACATATTTTTAAGAAAAAAATACATATATTAAAGAGAAAAGTACCTATATAAAAGACAAAAGTACATATATTAAAGACAAAAGTACATATTTTAAAGACAAAAGTACATTATTACATATATTAAAGACAAAAGTAAATATATTAGGGACAAAAGCAAATATATTAAAGACAAAAGCAAATATATTAAAGACAAAAGTACATATATTAAAGACAAAAGTACATATAGTACATATATTAAAGACAAAGTCACATATGGAACATATATAAAAGACAAAAGTACATAGATATATTAAAGACAAAAGTACAAATATTAAAGACAAAAGCACATAAAGTACATATATTAAAGACAGAAGCACATATGGAACATATATAAAAGACAAAAGTACATATAGTACATATATTAAAGACAAAAGTACATATAGTACATATTTTAAATACAAAAGTACATTTAGTACATATATTAGACGTGTAACCGCACCAGGATCGCACAACCAGCTATTAACAGCCTGTGACATAAAGTACCACTGTTCGGATAAGAATCACCCACGCACACGCCTCAGAAACCCCGTGCAACCGTTAGATTTTAATTAGGGCCCCGACGATAACGGGAATCGGGGTTTTAAATAGTTATCTTTTAAGATGTGTCTCATTATGAGAGTGTATTTGATTTGTTTGCGCAGTGCTGTGATGTCAGTGAGTAAATAATGGACATGGGAGAAAACGAACTTCGTAGCTCCAGCGAAGATCTCTAAAGATGTGCGTACTAGCTTCACTCCGGAACTAAACGATCCATCTGTGAAACGAACCTCTGGCTTTCAAAACGCGAGGCAAACGGCTTGACCCCTTTAGTCAGGTGGACCCTAACTCTAACCATATAAAGATAATACAAGAACACACAACTCGAATGTTGCCATTGAGAATAGAGAAGCCCCAATCACAAATCAAGCGTCGTTTAGAGATTGTTGAATGCTGAATCGACATCACAGCACTCGCACACTTCCATAAGTGATCAGTGCGTTGCTTAGAGATAAAAGTGTTAATGAAATTATCACCATAGACAACCATCAAGCCGCCCCCCTCCCCCCCCCCCCCTCCCACCCTCCCCCCAACCAACATCTTCAACCCAACTTTGCGTAAATATTCGATGATTAGTCCCACATTTCACAGCATGTTTACACTAGCGCAAAATCGCACCGCTCCAAGTAATCAACGTTGCCAACCCACCACAGTCATGGCCGGACGCTCATCTGCCGAGCCACGTGGCTGAAGTGCCGATAATCTCCCGCGACGTGAGCAAGCACACTGGGCACTGCACTCCTAGCTGCTATTAGACCTTGTCAGATCATTTGACCGTGGCCTGCACCGGAAATACTTGCGGCAGCCACGGGGATAATATTGATGTCATACTTTGGCCACGATTCACAGAACGTAGGAAGGAAGTCACAGAAATAGCAAATGATGGGGAAACTTTCAACGCCAATGAAATAGAATAAGAAATTAAAATAACGAGTATTGATGGGCTGTCTTAGAAGTAGAAGAAAGAGTCAGAAAAGAAAGGTCCTGGTACGTCTGCTTTTGTTGATCTGCTCATTGTTGTTGCTGCTACCTATCCTGATGTTGGTTTCTAAGTCCACTGGGAGGACAAGATCCTACAGTCCCTGGAATGGAAAAAAGCCAGAAAAGAACACGGCTGATAGAGAAGTCCGCCAATCTCCCTTGCAAACCTCTACATCCCAAGATAGAAGAGAAACGACTAAGTCAGAAAGTGAGTAAGAATCTAATGATGTCTGAAAGGAGAGTGAACAACGTGAAAGTAGAAACACTACGACTAGGGGACGAGCAAGAAGAACATGGATTGAAAGAGTCACTGATACTTTGGTAAGGGATACCGAGCGTGCCCTAGCTCGGATACCGATCATCTGATTACCTGCGATAATTAGCGGCACAAAACAGAATATGGACACGAGAAAACAAGAATTATTTTTTTTAATGGTGGCAATAAACGACAGAAGAAAGGTTTCATACATTTAATGGCGGAGAGTTCACTTCGATGCATCGGGTTTTATTTCCTAATGACTCAATCTCTTTCACTGCACAGCGCCACACAAAGTA
Organism: Candidula unifasciata; assembly: GCA_905116865.2. Lineage (NCBI taxonomy): Eukaryota > Metazoa > Mollusca > Gastropoda > Stylommatophora > Geomitridae > Candidula > Candidula unifasciata. The sequence goes on along the minus strand of CAJHNH020001247.1, from coordinate 662,518 downwards.
CGAACGCTGTAGCCCCAGCGACCATTCCCGATTATCTCAAATTGGGACTAGTAAACTTAACAAGGCAGTACGAATACGAACCACGAACTACAACGAACCACACTATCACTTCACCACGAAGACCCAGTAAATAATCAACCAGCTTACAAACGAAAAGCCATCGCACACACCGTTCTACTTCTGATGGAGAAGACTGAGAACTCACAGGTGTGTCCCGGAGAGTATTCACACCAAACCTCCAACACAGACAGGCTCATAAAACAGACATTTTGAACCAGGTCTATTTCTGTGATTTCCCTTCCACATGGAATCACAATGGCTGAACAGTCTGCCACTGGGAGGGTCACAACAAAGCAAGGACGGCTTCATTAGGACTACATTACACTACACTACACACAAACGCGCGCGCACACACACATACCCACGCAAACATACACATACCCACGCACACACACACATACCCACGCACGCGCACACACACGAAATTGCTCGCGCGGATAACTTTACAAAACGGGAAGGGGTCTATGCGGGTGAGCTAGTTACAAAATGACGTCTCCTCAATTGTTTTTCTATCAGTGTGGTCACCCCCTCCCCCTGCCCCGCAACCCCATTCCCCTGTCAATTCTCGCGTGCTTCGATTGCAATGATTGCAAACCCAGTGCCCAGTCATTAGCCACAGCGACAAGAGCTGCGGAAAATTATTTGATTTTTTGCGCCCACGTCCTTGAAAGGCGGTGGTCTTCAGTAGTCGCTGCAACCTATCGAATGTGACATCTGAGCGGAAGTGCTGTTTGATCATGTTGGAATTATCGCCTCCAAGTCTTGACAATGATCAGAGCGTTCAGAGCGAGGTAGGGGGTCGGCCGTTCGGGTAACGTCAACGATAAACAGTTTTGAGATTCTCATGTCGGGACGGGGGCAACCGAGTTCGGATCTGGCGATGTCATTAACTCGACCAGGGGGGATTATCCGGCTATGTCTGACCGTCCGATTCGCTTAAACGGACAAGTGAAAGCATCGCTTGAAAGGGCTGGGCAATTAATGTGTCCCTCCTTGTGTTTCAATGTTAAGGGACTGCAAGTCGACGGACTGCATGCAGCAGAACGCGTTAAACTACCCCCCCCCCCCCCTGTGTGTGTATACCATAAATTGAATCGAGGGTGTTGAATACGACAGATACTGATAGAAAAGATCAGGGGAATGATGTCAACATCGGGGAACTATTAAAAGATAATGGGGGCAAGTGTATGGATGTACCGGACTCATAGATTATACATTTGACCCCGCGAGTTTACCCCAAATCACTGTCCTCATCATAATCAGCATCATCATGTACCATGCCGAAATGCGCTAAAATAACCATATGCCATCTTTGATAATCACAAGTTTCGAAACATGTAAGTATTCTTGTTCTCGTTAAGCCATGTGACTAAGCCCGGGACGCCAGAACTCAGACTCTTGAGGGCATCTCATCATTTTAAAAAATGATCTGTTATGGATCTGGTAATCTGGTAATCCTAGTTTCAGCATCATAGCAAACGGGTCACCCCATTGTTGCTCCGCTCCTGTGCCAACGAAAAACACTCGTAGCTCACAGTGTCACACCATGCACTCAACTCAGAAGCTGGGTGACGAAACCATATCCTTCCAGTCTACAAATGGAGCAAAAATGCAACGGCCACCGCCTGGCAGAACTGCCACGGCTAAAAAAAAAAAAAAAAAAAAGTGGCCGTGCCTAGCGTCCACTGTGACTTGAAGCATTATGTGAGGGGTTAACAAATGGTCACCCCAGCAGTACCCTCACTATTAGCTGGGAAAGGGACTTAGGACATTACATCCACCAGCAGGCGTCGCCCCTACAACGACCTGACTGCCTTCGTTAACGACTGTTCACCCAACAGCCATGCAGTTCTTTGGCACGAAGGAGACACCTTGAACTTGGGTTTCGGAATGCCGACTTCCTACAAAATGTTATGGATGAGCTGAGCCTCTCCAATTATAATAGGTGTAGCTCCCACATTCTTTTATGTATTTGTTTTATGCGTTTAGAATTTATTTCATGTGTATTATTATTATGTTTTCTCTCGCCATTAGGCACATATAGTAATAATAATTTTTATTGTCGTGCTCTTTGAAAAGGCGTAGGCTCCTTGATACCCGTCCCTCATTAACTGTTTAGACGTATCAGCGCGCCTGACTAAACTACCTGGTTGTGTGTCTGAGCCCCGACACATTTCTCTACCCATAACATATGTCAGTTGTCACCAAGTTTTGGGTTTCTTATTCTTCTTCTTTTTCTTCTTCTTCTCCTCCTTCTTCTTTTTCTTCTTCTTCTTCTTCTTCTTTTTCTTCTTCTTCTTCTTCTTCTTCTTCTTCTTCTTCTTCTTCTTCTTCTTCTTCTTCTTCTTCTTCTTCTTCTTCTTCTTCTTCTTCTTCTTCTTCTTCTTCTCCTCCTCCTCCTCCTCCTCCTCCTTCTTCTTCTTCTTCTTCTTTTTCTTGGCTTTCACCTTCTGTACATTCATGCGGTAAATTCTTGTTGTTCATCAGTTTCTGGAATTTTGTGTTTTAGGTTTATTTCTTGTCAAAAGGGTTTGATCGTCTGCCTCTAATGTCTCTAATTAAATCACGATGTCATGTTTCTGAAAGGAGAGCCTCATTTGTCCTGCCGTCCATTATTGTCTTTGTCCTGACGATCACTGGAGTCCTCATCAGAAAGGTGACCCTAAAGTTTGAGCTCAAAACGGTGCATCTCAAGTAACAATCATAACACTCCCCCCCCCCCCTCTCTCTCTCTCTCTCTCTCTCTCTCTCTCTCTCTCTCTCTCTCTCTCTCTCTCTCTCTCTCTCTCTTTCTATCTTCAATACCACAGTGTGAAGGGATTAGCTGCTTGCTCGGCAATGGTATTTAAAACCCGAACCACTGACGCCAAGAATTAAACGAAACAATGTGATCTTTAACCGCACATTTACGAAAATCACCAGCTACAATGAAAATTCCCGTCAACACATATGAGGGCTGTCTTCCGAATAACGGTCCTAAATTATCGAGGCTAGGAAAGAAACATAGATAATTAGGGGACACGTGAGCAATGGGCGCCGGAATCTGGGAGCTGGTGCACCTGCCCCCCCCCCCCCCCCCCATCCCCCCCACAAACACAAACTAGTTTTTTTTTACGTGGGCTGAGCCACGCACAAGTGAAAGCATCGCTTGACAGATCCGGACAATTAACTTGTCCCTCCTTGCGTTTCAATGATAAGGGACTTCAAGTCGACGGACTGCAGCAGGAGGTGTTAAACTTACCCCCAGCCCCTTTCCCCACCCTTCCTTGTGTATACCATAAGTTCATGAAGGCGCCCTTTTTCATGTTTATGAATACATTGGTAAACAATTGATGTACTATTTTATTATTATTATGCACAATTACACAAGGCCCCTCTCCCCTTTTCCACCCCATCCGCCCCGTCTCCTTCCATTTTAAAATGTGTTTTGTGGCTACAGAATCTTTCAACAACAAAAAAGACGACAATAATAGGTTACATTCAGACATGCTCGATTCTACATTTTAACTAAGGCAATAGGCGACCTGGTGCTGTCAATGTACACGTCATCAAGCTGTGTGCACATGTTGTCAGCATATAGAGCTGTCGAAATTTGAGGGGGGATGTACCACATTTAGTATTGCGAGCAAGCGCACGTGTGTGTATGTCTCGAAAAGGTACCAAAAGACGCCAAATGTAGAAGGTTTTTTTTAATTAAAAGACACAGTTGAAGCGTCTTTACAATAGACGCGCGCGCACACACACATTTATATATATATATATATATATATATATATATATATATATATATATATATATATATATATAAATGTATATACACACATACACTCAGGGCCGTCTTAAAAGTATTTTGGGCTCCTGTGAAAACCACTGTGCTACGACAGCCACTCACAGGACTGAAATGTAAATGGTCAATAATTTTGAACATATATTCATTATATTGGCACTATAAAAAAATCTGCTGGGGGAGAGTCGTGAGGGGGATATAATTTCCATTTTATATTACGTGGGATTAATGTCAAGTATATTTTAAAATATGGTGCAAGTCATTTGACATACACAGATCAGCATGGCGCCCCTATGCTCGTGGGGCCTCCGGGCAAGGGCCCATTGGGTCCATGGGGTAAAGGGGCACTGTATTTTATATATCATCATCATCAAGCGCCTTGCCAGCTGGGCTAGGCGTTCATACGTCGCCATAGATCTCTGTCTTTGGCGTTCTGGATCAATTCAACTGATGATATTTCTCCATGCCACTGTCTTAAGCCATCCACCATCATTTCTCTTGGTCTACCTTTGCCTCTTCTACCAGTGATCTTTCCACTCATCACGATATTTTCCAGTGCTCCTTTTCTCATCACATCACCAACGAACTTTGTTTGTCTCCTTCTCAAAGTTGTAAATCATGTTCTACGTTCATTAGCCAGAACCAGGCTTTCAATGTTGGTTATTCTGACAGTCTAATGTATTCAATATTCTTCTGAAGAACTACATCTCAACTACCTCCAAACTCTATTTAATTTGTTTGCTCACATTCCGAGATTTACTAACATACAATAGAACAGGCTCGATATAACATTTCAGTACTCGTTTTCGGATGTTTAATGAGAGTGATTTATTACATTAAATACTTTTCATCTTCTGAAAAGTTGCCTTGTATATATAGTATCCAGAAGCCATGAGTTGACCCTTAGGCTCGGTATTATGGATATCGCAACCCCTCGGCTTTGATTCCACGATAAATACCGTAAATCTGGGAGAAATGTGGCTTTTCTGCCTACCCCCGGGCGTGAACAGAGACCACAAGGAGTTCGTCACCCGGTCACAGCGCAGTCAGGTTTGGCCAACTACGCTAGCGAGCCAGGCGCCTTGTGTGTGTATGTGTGTGTGTGTATATATATATATATAAAATATATAGAAGTTCGGAAAAATATTTAAGCATGTTTTATAGATTACAAAAAAGCTTTCGACAGAGTGCAACATGAACAACTAATTGCAGCTCGTCAAAACATAGGACTAGATGGAAAGGATATCAGACTTATTAGAAACTTATACTGGGAGCAAGAAGCAACAGTAAGATATGACAACATCTGCTCACCCCAGATAGAGATCAAGAGAGGAGTAAGACAAGGATGTGTGCTGTCGCATAGCCTTTTCAACTTATGTACAGAAACCATTTTTAAAGACATTGTAGAATTACCAGGACTGCACATCAATGGTAGAATAATAAACAATCTGAGATATGCTGACGACACAGTGTTGCTAGCAGAGAGTGAGCAGGAGTTGCAAGACCTAGTGGAGCAAGTAAACAGAAAGAGTGCAGAATTTGGATATAAATTTGAAAAAGACAAAAACCATGATATTTACCAAAGAAAATAATCAGCTAACAATGAATATCACAGTGAACGGGGTGAAATTGGAACAAGTTAAAAATTTCTTATATCTTGGACAAGTAATAACATGTGACGGCAGAAGTGAAACAGAAGGATCGGTCGCAATGTTTTTAAGTTGTCATTGTTCAATTTCAAACTGTGACCATTTGGTTGATTTGTTTTAAAATACTATTTCTGACAGTAAAGTTGTGGATGATGTGAAAATGCATCGCAGCAAGTGTACACATATTATAAGAAATAGTTTATTATTAGACAAATCAAATGACATTTCGGTACTGAAAGTGCTTGGTATGTGTGTTATATATTACAGCAACAATACAGACAAAGTAGTTTCTACATATCTTGGACTAGTTCAATTGGAAAAGTGTGATGCCGAAAGTATGGTTCAGGAACTGAAGAAACTTTTATTCATCAAACAGACTTGAAGAATTTGGCTGCAATTGGTACCGATAATGCCTCGGTGATGGTTGGTTTAAACAATGGCGTTTATGCCAAGTTGAAGGAAGGTATCCCATCGTTAATACTTATAAAATGTATGTGTCACTCATTGCAGCTAGCATTATCACATACTTCATCTGAATGTTTACCAAAGAATTTGGAATACCTTACTGCTGAAACACATAACTTGTTTTCCAAAGCATTTGTCAGACAACAGCAATACAGTACATTATATACAGTCTTGAATGATGGTTCCACACCACTGAAAATTCTGTCAGATTGCAAAACTAGATGGTTATCAGTTCAACCAGCTGTTGAAAGAATTGTGAACCAATGGTTGGAGTTGAAAACACACTTTGAAATAACAAGACAAAGTGAAAATGCTACACAGCTGAAATACTTTATCATATATAGTATATGGAATGTACAATGATGAAAAAAATGTGGCATTCCTTCTCTTTTTACAACCTATTCTAATGGAAGCGCAAAAGTTAATAAACTGTTCGAATCTAAACATGTTGATAAAGTTAAATTACTGTACGATCTCACTTTGCTATTTCACACAGTTCTTAAAAGACTGGTGTTGCCAACTTCTAAAGCTGATTTGCTCACTTGCACTATAGAGAGCTATTTGGCTCCTAAGCCATACCTTGGATATATAAATTGCATCGAAAACTGACGATTTAAAAACAAAAGGACTGTAACAGAGAATGAAGAGAACAACTTAAGAAAGTGCGGTCAAATTTCCTTATCTCGTTATTCAAGCAATTGAAGCAGAGACTTCCTGAAAATCTAGATGTTTTGAAAAATATTTCACTTTTTTCTGTGAGCAACATACTTCAGCCAGTAAAGAACATACCTAAATACTGCAAAGTTATGAAATGTTTAGGGGCTACTGATAATAGTGTCGTGGAAGCAGAATATCAGTTAACCAAAACAAACTTAGTTGAATGGACAAACAAAACAGAAACTGAAGTGTTTTGGAGTGAAGTGAGACAATTTAAAGATTCCTCATCAAACAGTCCATTCTGTAAGCTCTTTGAATGTGCCATGTCTGCCACGATTTAAAAACAAAAGGACTGTAACAGAGAATGAAGAGAACAACTTAAGAAAGCGCGGTCAAATTTCCTTATCTCGTTATTCAAGCAATTGAAGCAGAGACTTCCTGAAAATCTAGATGTTTTGAAAAATATTTCACTTTTTTCTGTGAGCAACATACTTCAGCCAGTAAAGAACATACCTAAATACTGCAAAGTTATGAAATGTTTAGGGGCTACTGATAATAGTGTCGTGGAAGCAGAATATCAGTTAACCAAAACAAACTTAGTTGAATGGACAAACAAAACAGAAACTGAAGCGTTTTGGAGTGAAGTGAGACAATTTAAAGATTCCTCATCAAACAAGCTCTTTGAATGTGCCATGTCTGCCACGATACTACCCTACTCAAATGCTGACGAAGAAAAAGTTTTCAGTACTATGAATTATATCAAATCTAACCTAAGAAACAGGATAAAATTTGACCTCTTAAATGCTATCTTGACAATTACAATTCGGCCTGATGAGAGTATAAAAATGCTGTTCCACTTATCAGCTTCCTGATAGTGTATTAAAAGAAATTTGAACAGCTAAAGCATACCAGAGTTATTTTGGATCTGAAGCTTCAATTCCATCATCCAAGCTAAGTTTATCCTGTGGATCTTGTGAGGCAGACACCAGTGAAGATAAGGACATGATTCTATATGGTAAGTCATATCAATAGCTATGTAATTTGTGACTCTTTCGCGATTAGGATGTTTTTTCTAGATGTTTTCCACGCAAATTTAGATCTTTTTAGATATTTTTTGACTCCGTTCTGGATGTTTTTTGTCAAAGAAAAGTGGCAACACTGGCTGTAACGTTTTATACCTGCTCAGTTTGTTAAAAAGCTATTGTATCGGCTTCAAGTTGATGCAGTCAGTTTACTGTTAAATCCTCTGCGCTTTTGTTTTTATCGTACCACAGTTAATCAGGAAAAAAAAAACGCCACTAAAACATACCAAAACATCTGTTGTGGTGCTAGAACACAGTTTTGCTCTGTTGGGATCAAACACTGGTTGACCAAATTTTGCGAAAGTACCAACTTCGACAGCCCTGGTCGGCAAGCGGAAGTCAAGGACTGAAACTGTACGTGGCATGAAACGAAAGAGACAGTCTTGTTTGTCGTAGCTGAACCTGTTGTTTAAACTCCCAGACACACGCGATCACAATGCCGTTGGTGAGTGATTATGATTCTTTACTTTTAGTAGCAGTTACTTTATGTCAGGAAAATATATATGAGCCCCCTGACAAACTCTGAGAAGGAGTAAATTATACATGTAAAAAAAAAGTAAACAGAAAATCAAAACGTATTTGATATGAATGATTGAATTGTGAATTTGTATTTTCGGGTTATGATATGTTAACAGTTTTAATAAAACGTAAAGTCTTGATGATTTTAATTTATTACACATATTTATTAAATAAATTTAATATATAAGAACAAAAGTAAACCTTGAATGGCCCAAGAAGACGTTAGTAGAGATGTTGTGTGCATGCTTGATAGTGTTGAGTTAGGAGAGGGGTGAGTCAAGATGTCACAACAATCATACATTGTCCATTGTGTCATTACTGTCATTATCTTTCCTTTGCACTGGGTGTTCACGTTCGTTGCTGTTGAATGACTGATCAGTCATCAGCCAACACGTCCGACTTCTGCGGGCATTTGTTGGGAAGGCTGACCCGGTTAACAAATGCCCGCAGAAGTGGAACGTGTTGGCTGAAAGGTGCAAATATCGCAGCCATGCTGTTAACGGACACAACGCAATTACATCTTCGGATGAGCGCAGAAGAAGAAGAAATATGACTGCTACAGCTCTCTCCACCTTCAACGGTCAGGTGTCTGTCAATTCGATCAGATTCTTTATCCAGGTCTCTCTTGCTGTGCCTGTGTAGAGGTATACGATCTAGCAGTCAACATGTTGTCTCAGGAATTACTTCATGGCTGGGCACATTCCTCTCTTCGCAATCCTCTCTGGGTGGCCAGACTTGTGTAGGGTTCTCTTTTCTGATCACACTGGGGCAGGAATGAGAGGAGCTGTCCAGCGGATGTTGCAGAACCTGACATTCAACAACTGGTTCATGACCGTTCCTGCCCAGGTGATGTGATTATCTTTACAGTATACAGATAACTTGGCTGCTGAAGATAAATTTGCAGCCCATCAGAAATCGACTGTCTCTTCTCAGCGTTCCAGCCTTGTACACTTTCCTACCTAGGGTATCTCCAATGTCTTGTGCCAATAATTAAATTCCCCTCTATTATCTGAAACAAATATTTTTTGGGGGTAATAATTATAAGTAAAGTAAGTAAGTAAAGATCCCTTTACACGCCCTTAGGCACATCAGGCATATGGGAAGAGCACCCATATTTTTACAGACCAATTGGCACTCGGTGGGTAATGTGGTCACCATTACGCCGGCCGTCTTTACTTTCCCAGGGCAACCCATCCTGGTACCCATTTGGTGCTGGGTTGACCTGCGACGTCCCATACCACGATAAAATTCCACGCAGCCCACGTAGGTTTCGATCGCGGTACGTTGGATTACCAGTCAGACTCGCAACGCCTTAGCCACGGACGCCGCCTAATAGTTATGGGTGTGGATTAACCTTGATGCTATTTTTTTAAAGTAAATATTTTACCCACAAGTGTCAATGTATATGTTATACTGCTCTACAGCCTGCAGCCAGTTCTACGTCTGTTGGTAGCGGAGGACGAGGGGGTGCTTCTAAATCCATCACACCCAGATCTTCTGGAGGATCAGCAGTTAGACAGAGGTATCTAAGGCACATTTTCCTTACTTCACCGGTTCATGTGTCTGCTGGGATATAAATGCTGGTTACTTTCAGCTGACCTCAGCCACTGTAAACCTTATGCAGCCTCATCCATCACAGATCTTTAAGACAAGGACATTTATTTCTGAGTGAAGTGGGTAAAAACAAAATGAAGACCAGAGAACGAACAAACAAACTTTATTTTTAGAGGTTCACAAATCAGGCACGCAGGCCTGTCTTACATTCGGCCCTTCCAAACACCTATCTTTCTCACAGCAGTTGTATTTTATCAATAAAGCATTTTATGTTAGAGAGCATACACAAGCTAGGTGGAAGTGATCGGTTCAGGACCTTAAGGTTGAAGGGGAGCACTTTGTCTTCAGCTACACCAGATGGGTCTCAGAGACTGCTGCCCGAAACTTGGGATCTCCAAGATTGACATCTGAGCACATTCTCTAGAAACATCTGATATAGCATTGTGCTTTGACTCCAGTGTAGCCACAGGCTGCATTTCTAATAGTGTATTGTATTGTTCTAAGTCTAAAATTATTGTTCCACCTCGAATATGTTCTTCACTTGTAATAGAGTTCTGTTTTATTGTAGCACCATCATGTAGTTCCTTAAAAATGTTATTTCATATCATCTTCTAACTGCTTTATTTTTTCTAATGCTTATAGAGCAGTTTACTGCAACTAATAAATGTTCAAACTCGCACATAGCAATCTGCTGCAGCTAACCTATGCAGTTAGCAAAAGACAAGAAGAAACTCCAAGTATCTCCTGTCAGTGATGCTTTAAAGCAGAAGCATTCGGACAAAAGGAGGAGGAGAAAGACCAGCTAATATATATTCTAACTATAGCAGATGTTTTAACTCTCATATAGCACTGTTGCAACTAAACATCATGCTGTTACCCCTTATATATGGTTCTTTGACTCTGTATTGGTGTGGCTAATGTATAATACTTTAATTGTAATGTATATACTCTGACTGTAATATGTAATGCTGTAACTATTATATGTCATGCTGTAAGGTGCTGTTCATGTTTCTAGGCCCAGGATTAGAGTGACTTCCCTTGCCTTTCAGGCCTCCCTGGGCCGCAGGGCCTCTCCTATGTTGCGGAAGAGTTATGTTTCCTAATTGTGAATGGTTTAACCGTTCTCTCTTTTCTCGTCTTCTCGCAGTTTGATTGTGTGATTATTTTCATGTTCTGCTACCTGCGCGACAGTTTGGGCATATGGAACACCATATTGTTTCTGTTCCAACTCTCCTTGTAACTGCTTTCTTTCTCTCGGGGAAAGTAAACGCTAACGAACGTAAAAATGCAAAAACATCCCAGTTTTGATAGCCAAGAATCGTCGCGCCAGCTGTACTTCTTATTTGGCCGCAGGGCCTGAAATAGACTCACAACAACACAACCTCCCACAGACATTACATACGCCAAGCGATCACCAAACCAAGCCATATCATAACAACCCTGTGACATAGGAAGGTCCAGCGACCTAAGGAGGCTTAAATACCAAGGAAAGTCACTCTAATCCTGGGGTCACTGTAATCCTGGGCCTGGAAACGTGAACAGGTCCTGCTGTAAATGTAATGTAAAATAATGCTTCAACTGTAATATACGGAGATTAAATTGTAATATAGCACTTAGTTCTTACTCCAGAAGATAATACAGTGCTCTGTCTCTAACAGTATGCTGTCCATTAACCCTAATACAGAACCATTTTGCAGCTCTAATGCTACCCTGTTCTTGTTGAAACAGGAAAGCCCCAGCCTCAAGTGGAGGAGGTGCCAGGAAGGCAGCAGGCAGTAGTGCTGGGATGTGGAGATTCTACACAGAGGACTCTCCAGGGATTAAAGTGTAAGGATATGATGTAATCATGTGTACTTTCTTAGGATTTGGTTTAAATTCCAGACTGACAGTTCAACACAGTTGAGCAGTTTTAAGTTGCTGTGTTATGACTGGTGTTATCTGTAAATATTTAGAGCTGTTGTCACAAAGAATTTGTAAACAAATTTACCTAATCGTCATCATTGTCCTCTTATGTTATTATATGTCGCATAGGGCTCGCAGTTTATTCCTCGTCTCCATTCCTTCCTGTGCAGGTTCTTTAAATCATGGATGAAGTCCAGTAACTTTGGCTTCTCTTGTCAGCATTCAGTTTAGGATTTCTTTTGGCTGTCCTCATATCCTCAGTCCCTTTATTTTCCATTTCAGTACTTGTTTGGTGACTCTCTGATTACGTCTTCTTGAGCTGTGTCCCAAATAGTCCTATAACAGCACAGGATTCAGTTGCAACAGTCGTGAGGAAACTTCCCCTAACTTTTGTCTGTGGCGGAACGGAAGTGAGTAAGATAGTTGGCACTTGACCTCTTATCATAGCCTAGAATATTAGAAGGCTGAACACTTCAACGGATGTGAGTCATGGGCAGTGACAACAGCTCACAGAAGCCAGCTTCAGGCCTCAGAAATGAGATATCTGAGAAAGGTGGTTCAAGTGACAAGAAGGGACAAAGTCAGCAGTCAGACAATATGTCAAGACCTTGAAACCCAGGCCTTACAAACCCGACTGGATCAGTCACAGTTATGATGGTTTGGACATGGATGGAGAATGGGAGAAAATCGGTCACCATGGCAGGCTAAGAACCAGACCTCCAGGGCAACCCATGGTCCGCTGGGAAGACAACATCCGACAGTCACAGAAATCCATGGTCCGCTGGGAAGACAACATCCGACAGTCACAGAAATCCATGGTCCGCTGGGAAGACAACATCCGACAGTCACAGAAATCCATGGTCCGCTGGGAAGACAACATCCGACAGTCACAGAAAACTGGAATGGAACAAAGCCAGAAGGAAAACTGCTAATAGAGAAGCCTGGCCATCTCTCTGGCAAACCTCTACACCCCAAAGTAGAAAAGGGTTGACTAGAACACACACAAAACTGCTGATAGAGAAGTCTTGCGATCTCTCTGGCAAACCTCTACACCCCAAGGTAAAAGAGGAGCTACTAAATAACTAAGTAAAGTAAATAAGTAAGTCACCTCTCCAAACTCCAGGGAGAGTTTCCACCATGGAACTATGTTTACATATAAGATATAATCTGTCACCATTGTGTGTGGTTATTACAGATGAGTAGAAGATATTTAGGTCGGCCTCTTCTAGGATATAAAGATGTGTGCAAGTGGAACATGAATGATACAGGTGTTGTCGGAATCATGAGAGCAGGATGCTCTGGATCATGCTGTGTGGAGGGTGGAATTCAGAAAGGGACTGGGGTTAAAGGAGAAATGACCGCAGATAGTTTAAGAACTCAGCATCTGAGAAGAAGCACATGAAATCAATGTGATGGCCACATAAGTCCTGAAACTACATGCTTTAGTTATGAAAGACTTCTCAATATGAGTGGGTCTTGCTAGTCATATCAGCACCATGGCCTGTGATTCCCATTCCTCTGTACTGTATAATACTGTCATTTGGAAAAGAGGCCAGCATACACCTAAAATGCCTCATAATTGGATTCCCTGTTCATGTTTAGAGACAACACTCTACACACACCTGAAATGCTTCATAGTTGGAATCTCTGCCCATGTTCAGAAATAATAAATCTATCATGTCTCATAGTTGGAATCTGTGTCCAGGTTTATAGATAAAACTGTCAGTAACACACACCTGGAATGTCTCATAGTTAGAATCTCTGCCCATGTTCAGAGATAACACCTTCAGACACATTTGAAACGCCTGATAATTTCAGATCACAGACAACAATGACCATGACAGAATAACTGACTCTTGTTTTCTTGTCGTCCACAGTGGCCCAGTTCCTGTGCTGGTGATGAGTCTCATATTTATCGCCTCAGTGTTCATGCTACACATATGGGGCAAGTACACACGAGGCTAGCACACATATGGGGCAAGTACACACGAGGCTAGCACACATATGGGGCAAGTACACAGGAGGCTAGCACACATATGGGGCAAGTACACATGAGGCTAGCACACATATGGGGCAAGTACACAGGAGGCTAGCACACATATGGGGCAAGTACACATGAGGCTAGCACACATATGGGGCAAGTACACAGGAGGCTAGCACACATATGGGGCAAGTACACATGAGGCTAGCACACATATGGGGCAAGTACACAGGAGGCTAGCACACATATGGGGCAAGTACACAGGAGGCTAGCACACATATGGGGCAAATACACACGAGGCTAGCACACATATGGGGCAAGTACACATGAGGCTAGCACACATATGGGGCAAGTACACACGAGGTTAGCACACATATGGGGCAAGTACACAGGAGGCTAGCACGGACCACTCCTTCTTCCTGACCAGTTTGGTGGACCATATTTTTAAAACACTTTTGCTTTGGTGGATGTGAATCTTTGTTTATCATTGATTGTAGCGTCAAGAAGGTCATGATAACTAGTGATATATGCTTGTGGAGATATACATGAAAGATTGTGTTATCATTTCTGTCATTGATTTCTACAAGGAATTTAATTGCTGGCAGAGATAATTTGCATGAAAGATTGTGTTGCGGTCTCCTGGATGGAAGTGAATGCTTGCAGACCTGTATTTTTGATTTTTGAAAGGTTGGTTTGATTGGGGGTATGTGGGTTTATGAATCAAATTTAAATAAGATTTAATGTACACAGTAAAATAAAGGCATTTCCTGTTTCTCGTTGGCTATGGTTTTATTTCATGTTTGTTTTCACATTTTCTTCTGCCTTTACCTTATCACACTTGTATTTCTCTTCTCCAGGTAGTCCATCTATCATTCTACGGTTCTTTTATCCTTTCATACATCATTTCATTTGTACATTTCTCATAAATATTAGTCATGTTCATGTATGGATTAAAATAAGCAAATGTTTCTTTTTTTTTTTTTAAATCTGGTTTTTATCAGAAGTTGTACTCCAAATGTTTCTAGATTTCACAAATTAACACAGTGACCATTCTTAGTCACTATACAAAAGGGTACGCTAAAATTTAAAAAAAAGTAGTTTAGACAACTGGGAAATAAAACACACTTTATACCCTCAGATTTATAATCTGGGATTTGGTCAAATTATGAGGCATCCACACACTTAAGCCTTTTGTTTTCTGGATCAATTCTGTTGATAATATTCATCCATACTACCATCTTAAACCACCAAGCTTCATTTCTCTCAGTCCTGTCTTTTTGTTTGTTTTTGTTGTTAGCTTCTTTCCACGTGAAAGTGGTCCACTGTGCTAAAGGTAGGCATGGCGATCACAGCCCATGGCAAAAACCATTGACAGCCAGAGATGTAGTTTCTCCTCTCCACAGGATAAAGCCTGGGCAGTATTGTAGAGATCAGTGATAAAGTTTCTTCTCTCCACAACATAAAGCCTGGACAATATTGTAGAGATCAGGGATAAAGTTTCTTCTCTCCACAGCATAAAGCCTGGACAGTATAGTATTGAGCAGGGATAAAGTTTCTTCTCTCCACAACATAAAGCCTGGACAATATTGTAGAGAGCAGGGATAAAGTTTCTTCTCTCCACAACATAAAGCCTGGACAATATTGTAGAGAGCAGGGATAAAGTTTCTTCTCTCCACAACATAAAGCCTGGACAATATTGTAGAGAGCAGGGATAAAGTTTCTTCTCTCCACAACATAAAGCCTGGACAATATTGTAGAGATCAGGGATAAAGTTTCTTCTCTCCACAACATAAAGCCTGGACAATATTGTAGAGAGCAGGGATGTAGTTTCTCCTCTCCGCAACATAAAGCTTGGACAGTATTGTAGAGATTACCTGCTGCCCATGCAGCTTGCCTTTATTTTTTATTTTATTTTTACTTTAAAGGTACAAAAAAACACATTTCGTCTCTTTCTTATGGCTGCACATAATATACTTCCATTAGTGCCCCCACCCCCGGCAGTCACTGTTATGCTGTCAAAAGCATTTGTAACTATTGTCTCCGAAGCCACATCCCGCTGCCTTCGAAACAATTCCCAGACAACAAACATAATATGTAATACATAAATCTTGTGATACTGTCCAAGACTGGGGATCTTGGTATAACGTCTAGATGCTCACCTGCGGATAGGAAGGTCATGGGTTCAGTTCCTGTCAGAGCCTTGACTTTTTTCCAAACATGACCTACATCACCCACTGAGTGCCAACTGGTCTATGAAATATAGGTCTAGCCCAATACACCTAAAGGTCTGGAAAAGAGTCCTTTACTGTCCAAGATTAGGTATATAAGATTTGTATATGTGTGATACTGTCAAGATTAGTCATATGTCAATTCTTATATGCGTCTCTATCCAACATCAACACCAATATTTACAGATATATTGCACTATCCCAGGAAAACGACATGTATCACACTCACTCAAATTTCTGACATTTTCAATCACCACTGCTGACTTCCTAGCTTCCAAACAACTCAATGAGTTTATGGATTTAAAAAAAAAAATGTAAAGGATAATTTCCAAAACACCTAGATGCATATTTTGTGTCCCATAGTTGGTATAGACACATTAGTACTTCTCTTTCAGTCTTTTATGATCTCACAGGAGATGCCTAACAAGTACTTCGCTACAAAGAATACAGAAATAAACAGGGGAGGGGGGGATCATTCAGGCTGTAGAAATATTATACATATAAAAGAAAAATCTGTTGATTGTCACTCATAGATGGTGACAGGTTCGATTCCCATCACAGTAACTATGGCTTTCAATTTTTAATGTTGTATAGTATATCCTTCAGTCTTTCTACTTCTTTCTATGAATGCTGATCAATACACTTTCTGTTTATTATATATAATGCAAGGAATACAGCAGGGCTATTCAACTGGCAGCCTGCGTGCATATCTAAGCCACTAAAGCCTAATCAGAAGCGCGTGTGCATTGTTGTGCAGGTAAAAATATCCCTTGGCAGTTGGAAATCGAAAAGAGTAGCCTAACAGCGCTACCCAGATAAAATGTGGAGTTTAAAATCTACCCAAAGTATTTCAGGATCCTTGCTGGTGCTATAGAGCCTGTGTACTTTGCTGGGCTTCTTCGGACTCAGACTTGAGTAAGAGGAAGAATGGAGCACTTATGGGTTACTCCCCGTGCCATGATGATGTTCAAAACCTCCATGCTGGGGTTCAGGACTCTAGCCAATGACGATTCACACTGTAAACATGTTAAATTGCCCTGGGTACAGCATAGATGCATGACTTTCACAGGAGGCAGGATACAACTTGGAACAAAACACTATAATGTTGAACAGCCCTGGATACAGCATTGATCCATGACTTTACAGGAGGCAGCATACAACTTAAAACATACTATACCGTTGAATTTGAATGTAATGGGTCAAATGTTTACTGTACAAATCAGAACACATCATGCCTTGTCTGGGATACAATGGCAGTTATCTGATTACACAGGATGTATGGCTGGGTCTGAAAAGAACTAATGGGTGGGTTATGCGGTTAATATCATACCAACCTGCCTTTGCTTCTCTGAACATGTCCTGGTACCCGTTTTAGGCATGGTATACTTGAAACCCACACCAATTTTTAAAATCCACCAGGATTTTAATTGAAAGCTATGACCACTTGGCCAAGGTTAGACAGGAGTATACCGGTTTTCTTATTTGTGAAAATGGTGTGTCTACCCCATGAATCAAATCAAGGCTGCACAAGCACATCCTCACCTCTAAGCCACTCCACTACCATATCCCTGTATTTCAATGACTTTCATATTAACAAATTCTGCATATGGGGAAAACAGCAATAACTTTTCTTTCTTACAGTGAAAGCTATGTGTGTATTACCAAAACTGTTTACATGATCTGTCTCCATCTGCCTGCTGCCACTATTGCCTGTGTTCACCACTTTCTGCAGGGAGGGTCTTTGAGCCTAAGCAGTAAGGGCCGGATGGCTAGTACTGTCGCCAAATTCCCCAACCTTACTGAGGATTTGAACTTGAGTCTCTCGCATGAGAGAGCCTAGCATTCTTAACCATTCAGACAGCCGCTCTTCTATCTTCCTGAACCAACCATATGTAACATACACAAACCAATCATACATATTGGAAAACAAATGCATACATATGCACACATACATAAACCAATCATACATATTGGAAAACAAACGCATATGCACAAAAACACAAACCAATCATACATTTTTGAAAACAAACACACACATATGCACACATACATAAACCAATCATACATATTGGAAAACAAATCAACCCATATGCGCACATACATAAACCAATCATACATATTTGAAAACAAACACACACATATGCACACATACATAAACCAATCATACATATTGGAAAACAAATCAACCCATATGCGCACATACATAAACCAATCATACATATTTGAAAACAAACACATACATATGCACACATACATAAACCAATCATACATCTTTGAAAACAAACACACACATATGCACACATACACAAACCAATCATACATATTTGAAAACAAACACACACATATGCACACATACATAAACCAATCATACATATATTTGAAAACACACACATATGCACACATACACAAACCAAATCATACATATTGGAAAACAAACAAACACATATGCACACAAACATAAACCAATCATACATATTTGAAAACAAACACACACATACATGAACCAATCATACATATTTGAAAACAAACACACACATATGCACACATACACAAACCAATCATACATACTGGAAAACCAACCCATATGCACACATACACAAACAAACACAACTGAAACTAATCCCCTAAACTTTTCCTAGATGACAGCCAGGCCAGGGCCCACTTTAGATTGGTCAGCATGTATTTGAGTGCTTTTGTCCACTGCTCCTCCGAATTGAACTGCATTCTGTGAACAGATGTTCAAGTCAGCCAACCATTAGGACACCATACATAAGATCAATAAAAGACAAAGTTTACTACTACACAGAGAATTCTCACCAAACAGAAGGTCCTTTAAAGCACACAGCTTGCATCACAGCATGCCTGAAGGTCTCTCTATCTCTATCTAACTCTCCCCCGGCTCTCTAGCGAAGTTGGTTAAACCTGACTTTCGCGGCGGCCGGGTGACGAACTCCTTGTGGTCCGGGTTCACTCCCGGGGGTAGGCAGAAAAGCCACATTTCTCCCAGATTACCGGTACCTATAATGGAATCAATGCCGAAGGGTTGCGATATCTATAGTACCGAGCCAAAGGGTTTACAACTCATGGTTTCTGGATACGTTAAAAAAAAAAATCTAACTCTCCAGCCCCATGTGCTTTCATCACATCCAATGCATCTTCAGTGTCCTGTATCTACCTTCTGGAGGTCGGCAGCCTCTGCCTCATTGTCTGCACTCTGCACCCTCCATCACTGCTCTCCCCAGACCACCTAACCACAAATATAGCCACAATACCTCAGCTTTCAGGCCAGGATGTTGTTTACCAGCCAGTTTTCCTCATTACTGAGATCGTGCATGATGTCTGTGTTTTTCTTCTTAGTCCAGGCTTTTCTAAGAATGTATCTGTAGCAGAGAATTCTACCTTCCACAAAAGGGAAGAATATACTGAAGATAAAAAGGCACTGACAGATAAAAAGGGTGACGTTGCAGAACCAACCCCAACAGCCCCTAGCTGTTGTGTGGTTTATCTAGGCAAATTTACGTCCAGTAGTTTGCCACTGCTTTCTGCCACTGCTTTCTGGACAGTCGGCTTTCTTGATACCACTGTCGAAACCAACGCAAGGCGCATGGCCCGCAGCTGGGATTGAACCCGGCATTACGAAGCGTTCACATCGACTTAGCCACAGAGCCGACTTGAAAGGGTGGGAACATTAAAATGAAACTCAGACAATGAGGCTGTGTGGCAGCAGCTGAGATTGTGTGCTGCTGGTGAGAAACTGAAAGCTAACCTCTGCATCTTTCTCTCTTCAGTGATTTCTCCTTGATTCTACTGTTTTATGGGGTGAGGAGCATGCTGACACAACCTTACACACACTCTTACAATTATTCCAGAACTGAACTAGATGATATCTCATGCTTTCACCTCTGCCAATAGCCTCATACAAATGAGCACCAGGCATCCTTACCCAAAAAGGACTGCAGTTTACACTTGAGGAAAAGAAGTGACCAACCCACCTCATAAGTCATGACTCAATATGTGAATGGCTAACACTTGTCCTGCCAGTTACTTGGCACTGTATTTGTTTAATAAAGGATTCTGGCTTTGTGCACTGGATTTGAAAACCATTTTATTTTTGTTGTTGTTGGAAAGTTTGTAATTAACTGCAGCTTTCCTTGGTTTTAAACATCTTTTTTAACCTTCAAGTACCAATCAACGCACCATAAATTTATTGCAGCTGCTTATAAGAAATGTTCCTGGGTGTCTTGCAGCCTATCTTGCTGCTTTGACCCTTTCTATCTCAGGTGTTGATTCAGTTCCTTTTCACAGACCCTCTCATGACAAAAAATTTTGCTCTCCATACTGAAGGCTGACTGCACTGTATCCAATGCTAACTAAAAATATTAATGGTGAGGCCCCAATCTCTTCCATGGTGCGACTCTCATACCACTGTCTGAAAGTCACAAGAATTTCTCAACCGCACACACAACAGGCAATCAAACCCAGGTAAACACCAAGGATTGCATTGTGAAACCATTTCACTAACCTCTGTGCCACAGATATACATGTGAAGAAGTCAGTGGATCTTGAACGTAAATACTTACTTGATAGAATAGTGAGTGTTTTCCCCTTCATAGATTTTACCCTTGCTCATCTTGTACGGAAGGTTAAAACTTGAATCTTCTTTCTCAACTTCATCCCGAAACTAATGTTGTGTATTTAAAAGACATTTTAAAACATTTGTTATATATATATATATATAAATTACACACACATATGCACACATACACAAACCAAATCATACATATTGGAAAACAAACAAACACATATGCACACAAACATAAACCAATCATACATATTGGAAAACAAACACACACATACATTAACCAAATAAATTACTAAAATAAAAACAATCATTATGGTAATTAGTGACCCATCATGGCATCTCAATGAACCTAAGTGGGAGCATAGAAGACGGAGTCTGTTGGTGCCCATTTAGAATGTAAAGTGTTGAAGGGGGCTGAACGATCATAGACCACGAGGCATACCAAGAAGATGATAGAGAGATAACATTTAGACAGACCTAAACTCCTGGTGTTACCAACTGGAAATAGAAGACCAACCAGACAGATGAATAAAGGCGGGTTATATCTGCAGCAATGAACGTCGGGGGCTCGGAATGCTAAAGAAGTCAGTATCTCTTAATGAGGGTAGTTTAAATTCTGGTTTCCTAGTAGTCTGAATACTGTGTTGCAAAGTTAGGTTTGTCTTAATCGTGTGTCCCCATGTCTGGAATGTTCTGATCTAGATTTACAGGACACAGTCGTACAAGCAGCTCTTTGTCCATGTCAGATGTCCTATCAGAGGTTTATACCATGGGTGAAGTAGATAACAGATTACCTGCCAGAAATGTATAGCATGGAAGAAGTAGATAAAAGATGATGTACCACAGATGTATAGCATGGAAGAAGTAGATAAAAGGTGATGTACAACAGATGTATAGCATGGAAGAAGTAGATAAAAGGTGATGTACCACAGATGTATAGCATGGAAGAAGTAGATAAAAGATGATGTACCACAGATGTATAGCATGGAAGAAGTAGATAAAAGATGATGTACCACAGATGTATAGCATGGAAGAAGTAGATAAAAGATGATGTACCACAGATGTATAGCATGGAAGAAGTAGATAAAAGATGATGTACCACAGATGTATAGCATGGAAGAAGTAGATAAAAGGTGATGTACCACAGATGTACAGCATGGGAGAAGTAGATACAAGGTTATGTACCACAGATGTATAGCATGGAAGAAGTAGATAAAAGATGATGTACCACAGATGTATAGCATGGCAGAAGTAGATAAAAGATGATGTACCACAGATGTATAGCATGGAAGAAGTAGATAAAAGATGATGTACCACAGATCTATAGCATGGAAGAAGTAGATAAAAGGTGATCTACAACAGATGTATAGCATGGAAGAAGTAGATAAAAGGTGATGTACCACAGATGTATAGCATGGAAGAAGTAGATAACAGATGATGTACCACAGATGTATAGCATGGAAGAAGTAGACGAAAGGTTATGTACCACAGATTTATAGCATGAGAATAAGTAACAATAGAAGGCACAAAAATAATTTAAACTGAGAATTTCAGACAGTAAAACCCATTTCAAAATTCTTTGTGGGAAATAAAAAAACAGAGCTTACTAGAGGCCAGATGTTAATATCACTGGGATGTGTTTTGAATTTAATGAAGAGTACAGTGTGTCTTACCTGTTGCAGACATTCTAAGAATGCCACCATTGCTGAATCAAATCTGGAAAACAAAAAGAAAGAAAGCTCTGATAACAGTGTTGGAAGACAGAGCTGTAACTCTAAAGCAGAGTGCACTGACTGATGGTTCAGGGACAGTTTACAAAAAAAAAAAACTTGCATCTGTCTGAGTGAGGTTGCTGTACATTCCTCCCAGCCCAGTACCATCTTCCCAGGGACTGTGTTACAGAGCATTCTTTTCCCTCTCCAAATTTCCCAGAGAAATTGTTATTATTGCATAGCATTTTTTGGTACTTAATTTATAACTTACCCCTGACGTCACGACTACGTCACGGGAGATATTCCCAATAAATTCTAGGGTTTTCAGGATGTAGTTTCTCGCGATTTATCTGCAGCCAAGTTTAGGGTTAGGGTTAGAATACACTAGATGAACACTCAAAAACAGCACCACACAACAGCACACTTGCACCCCTTGAAATAATGGACTGTCAGGTCAGCTGTGAATTTCCAACGGGAATTTCGTGTTTGGGGTACGTTATAAATTAAGAACCCATTTTTCTCCTTCTATGAGCTTTCAAGAGAAACATCCTTGGATCATCATCATTCTGGTCTTCATATGTCACATGGGGCTTTCCCTTGTGAGTCCCAGGGGCCCATTGTAGAGAAAACAAGAGTAGACCTATGCCTCCCCAACAAGCATGTCGAAAGAGATGAATAACTTTGGGCTCCTTTAAAGTCGGAGTACATCTGCCTGAGAAGCAAGGAACCAACTATCTGCACACAATTAAGTCAGATCTGTTAGACGGATGTGCACGCAACACTCAAGTTATGGAACAAGACTAAAGTCCAGAGGTGGACAAACAACCAGAACTTTCCATCAGAGTTTACAGCCAGTGAATGCAAAGAAGAAGAGGACAGGGGGTTCACAGTCTAATCCTCCATTTTGTTTTATTCGGATGGAATCCAGCCCAGTCATTTGGCCTTCCTCAACACTCAATTTTAGATTCTCTCTCAGATGTCCTTGCCTTCTCGACATCTTTAAATTAGTACCAGGAAATATCGTGAGAAGTACTAGCATGGCACCACAGAACCCGCCAAATGCTGAACCATTCGGGACTAGAACCTGAAACCCAGGAAACCTGAAAACACAGAGATGAGACCTTCCTTTGTGGCTTTAGTACAAACCTCACTGGAGAGCCCAACAGCTCAGAAAACATTAATTAACCAAACAAAAAGTCAATATCTGAAATAACAAAGACACTGTATACCTCAAAATTACAGTTGGAATTACACATAAACTAGAGACGTCACAATAAACGTATGTGAATTATGTGAATATTTTGGCCAAACAAAAACACAAATGAAGAAGTCAGGAGCAACAATGAAATATTTATCCCTGGCAGCCATTATAAATGGAAGATAAGGATGGCTTGGACATATCTGGAGAATGCCTAATGCAAGAACAGCTCTCCTTAATAAGTCTGGAGAAGAACAGTAGAAAAGGAAATGAAGGAATAGAAATATGACATGAAATGCCACAGGCAGAAAAGTAGCAGACCTGACACAGACACTATGTTAGATGACACAAGACACTATGTTAGATGACACTTACTATGTTAGATTGAGACACTATGTTTGTTAGATGACAGAACAACTATGTTAGATGACACAAGACCTATGTTAGATGACACAAGGAGGTATGTTAGATGACACAAGACCCTATGTTAGATGACACAAGACACTATGTCCTATGACACTTACTATGTTGATGACACAAGACACTATGTTAGATGACACAAGACACTATGTTAGATGACACAAGACACTATGTTAGATGACACAAGACACTATGTTAGATGACACAAGACACTATGTTAGATGACACAAGACACTATGTTAGATGACACAAGACACTATGTTAGATGACACAAGACACTATGTTAGATGACACAAGACACTGTGTTAGATGACAGAAGACAATATGTTAGATGACACAAGACACTATGTTAGATGACACAAGACACTATGTTAGATGACACAAGACACTATGTTAGATGACACAAGACACTATGTTAGATGACACAAGACACTATGTTAGATGACACAAGACACTATGTTAGATGACACAAGACACTATGTTAGATCTTAGATTATACAAGATGACACTATGTTAGATGACACAAGACACTATGTTAGATGACACAAGACACTATGTTAGATGACACAAGACACTATGTTAGATGACACAAGACACTATGTTAGATGACACAAGACACTATGTTAGATGACACAAGACCCTATGTTAGATAGATAGATGACACAAGACACTATGTTAGTTATGACACACACAAGACACTATGTTAGATGACACAAGACTATGTGTTAGATGACACAAGACAACTATGTTAGATGACACAACACTATGTTAATGACACTACATGTGTTAGATGACACAAGACACTATGTTAGATGACACCTATGACACTATGTTAGATGTATGTTGATGACACAAGACACTATGTTAGATGACACAAGACACTATGTTAGATGACACAAGACACTATGTTAGATGACACAAGACACTATGTTAGATGACACAAGACACTATGTTAGATGACACAAGACACTATGTTAGATGACACAAGACACTATGTTAGATGACACAAGACCCTATGTTAGATGACACAAGACACTATGTTAGATGACACCGCAAAAAAGAAGAAGAAGAATATATCTATATATATCAATTGATACCTAATAGGAGATGTGTTTAGAATCAAGCTCAACATACACATATGCATGCATACATGCATCTACTGATAGGCAATAATCAAGGTTAAGAATTAAGGACAAAAACACATGGACTCACTTTTTAAACTTGAGGCCAATCTTGTTTGCAAGAGACACCAAGAGGAGTACAACCTGGCCCCAAGCAGCATTGATCTCATTCCACTCAACCTGGCACGACAGAAGAGATAGATGTTCAATTCATCATCAGACTTTACCTTCGATAAGTCACCTCTTGTCAGTCAGTATCCTCAGGGATATAAAAGCTTCTTCATATAATGTGCTTGATGGCTTTCTACTGATAACCTGAGTTGTTTACTGTCACCATAAGTATTCTCTCGTGCATTCTCACGGGTTTAATATATTCAAAGCTTTGAATATACAATATCTTCTACTATTTATTCTGCCTACTAGTGTTCACACCAAGGCAATGATCCTACACCAAGTCTGTCTTCTGAAATTCACACCTAGCTGGATTTTATGGCTAAAATTACTATGAGGTAAGATGAAACAGCCAGCGCCACAGTAATCCACAACTGAAAATTAAAATCTTCTTTTGCCTTTGGTCTGATCAAACTAAAAAAGCCTGGCTAGGTATTTTAACACAGGCGATGTTTCTAAGAGGTATTGCCTTTATGCATTTTTCTTTGTCATTATTTGACCATTCAGACAATGGCTGTGAATATGCTACAAAGAAAACAATTGAATAATATAGGAGAATAAATGAGAAGATAGGGATTTACAAAATCAGTCAAATGTACATGACAAGAACTGGTTTATATATAAATGTGGTCTAAAATATGAACCAACAAATAGCAACAATACAATTTACCGGCTTCGCAGGAAGTCTTCCGAGACGAAAATCATTGATCGTGCCAAATTCTTCATCATGCCTGCAACATCCATAGTGTTTTCATAAATAAATTTCCAAAAAATAGCTTTTTATTTAAAGGATAATTTTCAGTGCACACCGATACCTTGATAAGGGCATCAGTCTCTGCCCAAGAGAAAATAAAAAGTGTTTGTTACGTAAAACATACAAAAAGAATCTTTTTCTTCTTCTGCAATCATCCATAGATGTAAATGTGTTCTGCCGGTTTACAACATGGCTGCGACATTTGTGCCTTTCGGCCAACACATCCAACTTCTGCAGGTCAATACAGTTGTAATGTGCGAGTGAGCCATCAAAGTAAAGAGAATGTCACCAGTGTACAAACTGCAGCACTAGCAAAGATTTCAATGTATGCACTCACTAGAACCACACAAGCGATAAATATTCTGTTATGGAAAGATTTTTAAAATCAGCCCGTGCAGTTACCACTCAGTCTTCTTCTTCTTTACTTCCTGTTTTACCGCTTCGGGAGTCAAGCAAGATATCCTGCTTTGTGCTCTTCTGGCTGCTTCGATCATACACACGTCATGGTACTGTAGAGTTTCTCTGAGGTTATCTCCCATCTTGTCACTTTTCTATCTGGTAGTCCTCTAACATTGCCATGGTCAAATGCTGTTTGATCAGTCCATTTATATCTCATGGTATTTGTTGTAGCGGTAGTAAATCCAATCCCGATCTACTCAGTCTGTTCTTGTTAATTTCTAGCTGCAGAGACAAAAACGTGAGTAAATAAAAGAAGTGAACGGCAGTAGACCACGAGGCAGACCAAGAAGATGGTACAGAGATAATATACAGGCAGACCTATAAACATCTGAAGTCACCAAGTGGAACGAGAAGGCTGATCACGGAAATGACAGGAGGTGTGTGATATTTGCAGCAGTGAATCTCAAGGGCTGGGGAAAACCAAAGAAGAGATGTTTTAACAACGCAATATGTCAACAGGTGCTGTCATGTTTTCACCTTTATCTGAGACAGCTTTCACTACCCAGGTTTACAACATTGGGGGGAGGGGGGTGTGAGGGCATGCCCACACCATCTTGGGTGTGTATCGAGTGTATTCTGTTAAAATCCAAATTGTAAATTATATCCAGAAAGAGGATGAATCCAAAGCTCTAAGCCATCCCCCTCCTTCCACCCCTACCCCTGACAGCTTTCAGTATTATTGTAATTGTCCAGGAAGCAAGACAAATTAAAAGGAAAACATGAAAATGAAACTGCCTGCTTGACTACATACCATATATGGAAGGTAGCATTGAAGACGTTTGTCTTCTTGAGTCTGTCCAGCTGTGCCTGTGCGTACTTGAGCTGGTTGTCCACACTGTAGGTAATCATATGCAACATATGTTATATGTGAATTCAGACTTTAACTCAAATCTTGAGGACTTGAGCTTACAAGCAACAAAAGGAGTTTAACAGAGACACTTTGAAGCAGAAGTGGTTAAACTAATAATTCAAATATTCTAGGGTTAATATACTGTTTAAAAAATTGTAAGTTTGTAAGGAACATTTGGTATCAGGGTATGTAAAAAGCATACTAAAACATTGTTTATAGTGTTAGACAGAGATGTTAGCATGAATTGCGTGAGTTTTTTCTAGTCATTAACAACGCAGTTCTCAAATATGTTTATGACCCTATTTGTAGGAGAACTCATGATGTGAGCATGAGCAACAAAATACTGGATGAACACTACTCACTGACAACGCAACTGAACTCCATAAAAGGATAACGCTACATTAAAAAAATCAGTTCATTTTTAAGCCGACATGTTTGGCGCCTCTAGCATTAAATTTAAGGAACATTGCTATTGACCGACCGCAAGTCAAAGTCAAGTTGCCAGGCATCTAAAGGTGTATCAGAGTACCATCAGTCAACTTTAACAGCGGTTTCAAGCCACTGGCTCAGCTGAGCACCAGCACAGCAGCGGTTGGCCCAGAGTGGCACAGCGGCAGATGATTACTGTATTTGGCATGTGAGAAACAGGTTCTTCAACTGCCAGTCATTGCTCACACACATCATGTGTCTAATGAGACTGTTTGAAACAGATTTCATGCTTCATGATGTTGGACTTTAGGCATGTCGACCTCACCGAGGACCTGTCCTCACAAGCCGCCACTGACATCTTTGGGCCAACCAGCCATCATCCCTAGACAGCTGACAGTCAAAAATGAATCAGCGATGAATTTTTTTTTTTTTTTTATTACAGTCATGACAGATGATGTTGGGTCTGCCATAGATGAACTGAACGCTGAGCCTAAAATTGTGCTGATAAAGCTCAGCTGAGCAGCGGTGATATTTGGAATGATCAGTTACAAAGAAAGGAGTCAATCACAGGTTAAGGGTAGAGAATGTTTATACAGTTGTGCAATAAAATAAACTGACCTTTTCTGTTCATCCTCCAATTCTATGGCAACACGGCTCTGGTCATTGAACTCTTGCCAGTATCTGCGAAAGGGAATTCCACAATTCCATCAAATTAAGTAAATGACATGAAACTGTGTAAATAACCATAATGCAAGGACAGACTGTCTCTGTGGCAAAAGGTATTGTGGGCACAATGTGCTGGGTTAACAGTTCAGAGAAACAAGTGGGACATGGGTGATATTGTTTACAAGCAACAGGCACAGACCATCTCAAATGATCACCTATATCATGAATCAGGTCAGTGCTCTTGTCTTGCCCCCTCATCCATATAGCTAAGCCAACCAGGAATTAATCTCTCTGCCTTCCCCATCAATCCTGCCAGTTGTAATTAAGTTCTCTAGTTCATTCGGTCTCATATTATGTCCACACATAAAAACACTGCCTGTTTCCACAATACTGATTGCTTTTAACTCTTTCACCTTGAGAAGCTGCAAAACCAACACTTATAGTTGGGAACCTCATAAATCTCACTTTCCTGACTTTTCTATAGTTACCTGTTTATGAGAAGTAAAGTAAATGCTACCGGCTGTTACTGCACCTGCCAAAACATTTAGGAGGTCAGGATATGAGTATATTAAATAAAAAATAGCATTGAGGTGGGGGAGGGGGGGGGGGGGGGGTTCTGTGAGACAAGTAGCTGTTTTAAAGCCAAGCCAACATTAACTTTTCTGATAAGCCTCAGTAGTGGAGGTCATGGCATAAGTAACCTGATACACACATCTTTTTTTTGGTAAGACCCCAGGGAATGTTTTCCATTTAATGCATCACCCTGTTTGAGTTTACTGATTTTCCTGTGTGGGTTCTGGGTTCCCATTGTGGGGGGGAGATAGATCCACTGCCTCACACAAGCATGGCATAAAAGCCCACTAATTAGGGGTGTTTCTTTTGAAGTCAGTGCATAAGCCTGAGATGTGAAGAACCAACAGCCTGCATAGAAATAAGCCAGATCTGTAAAATGGACTTACATGCAAGACTAATGTTCTAGAAAAAGACTAATGTCCAGAAATGGATAAACCAGAATTTTCAGTCACTAAGCATATGCATTTTTGTTAGGACTTGGGGGATGTATTTTATTCACTGTTACACTCTGTTTGTATTTACTGAACATTTTTCTGGAATTCTAACGGGGTCATGACCAAGTGTTTGTTTAGTGTTCCTAGGGCAAAAGGGTTGATAACACACCACTGGTGGCTCTGTAGCTCAAAGGTAAGTGAATGAACAATTTCCTGATTTTAATGCTTTCATGGTTTTCAGACCACAGTGTGAGAATCACACAATGAAAGAGATTAGGGCCTGTTCATGTAACGTTCCCAAGAGAACAGTGGGTGACATTGTGGAAATGGCACAGAAGGCTGTTTTTTTTTTAAACACCACATGTTAAAAAGAAAAATAAATATTTTATGCAAATTTTCTGTGTCAACTGAGACAAGAAAGATCAAGGTTAAAGTCGAGAGGATCAACTTCATTTCCATCCCACATGGCTCAGACTCTCTCCACAGAACAGACGGCTAGCCACCTGCTGAGAGCGCAGAGCACAGCACAACTCTGTAGCTCCAGCGATCATCCCAAGGGATCTCAGTAAAAATTGCACTCGTGAACTTCTTCTTCTTCTTCACGTTCACCAGCTGTACACTCTGGCGGAAAGTTCTGGTTGTTCGTCCACTACTGAACTGCAGTCCTGCTCCAGAACCTGAGTGTTGCGTGTGCATCAGTTTTACAGATCTCATTCTCTTGAATAGACTGTTGGTTCCTTGCCTCTCCGACAGATGCACTCCGACTTCAAAGGAAGCTCCCCAATTAGTCGACTCTTACGACATGCTTTTGGGTAGGCAGTGGGTCTATTCTTGTTTTCCCCTACAATGGGGCCCCGGAACCCACACGGGGGACTCGTGAACTGAAGGATGCAGCCATGAAACAAACCACTGAAATTCAGAGCGAGAGGTCAACGGCTTTTCCATTTTGCCACGGAGACAAGAAAGTGAATTCTTTAAAGCTATAAAATCCTATCCTAATGTACAGAAGTGAATCATTGGCATTTGATACATTAGTGAACAATTATTTGGATGCTGTATATATGTAGTGTTATAAATGAATGATGAGAATAGCCTGGACAAATAAAAGGAGCAATGAAGACGTCTTGAAAGAAACTGACTCACAAAGAGAACGGATTGCCCACATCAGAAAGAGACAATCTACATTCTTTGGTCATGTCATGACAAGGAGACAACTGGAGTTCACTATGACAATAGGAAAGCTGGAGGGGAAGAGAGGCAGAAGGAAATTGAAAGAAAAGATGCTGGACAGTTTGACATCATGGCATGGAAGATCATCTATCTGTATCAGAGTTGACTGAAAGTACACAAGACAGAAAGATTTGGATAGAAAATACTAGCAACGCCACATGGCATGGACTAAAAAGAAGACAAACCTGACAAATTCTATATGAAAATTGTTATAATGTGCATAATCAAAGATATCAACATACTTCTCCTCCTCCTCATCCAACTTCTTGGCCTTCTCTTTCTCTGCTGCCATGGCCTCGGCTATCTTCATTCGATCTCTCTCAGCTTGAGCCAGTTCCTGCTGCAGCATCTTCTCCTCTTGCATCAACTAAGCCATAAGACACCCAAAAGATAATAAGTAAGGTCTGAGTATGAGGTTTTATCTACAAAAAATATCACTCTTGTACTGCTTTCATCATCATCATGTTGTGTCATTATATGTTATATAGGGCATGTAGTCTATTCATCTATTCCATTCTCTCCAGTGCGATCCTGAAGGTATAATCAATATAATCCACCACCTTTAGCCTCTCTCATCAACATTCACTTTTGTGTCTCTTGGGTGTTCTTGCTTCCTAAAATAATTTCTTTCTTATTTTAGTGCCTGTTTGGTGATTATCCGCTGGCTGATGTGGATATACAGAAGTATAGGTCTACAACACGTAACAATTACATGCACTATTCCTTTAATGCTTTTTGTAACTTTTTAAAGTTAATAATCTTCTGTAGGATCTTACAATGCTTCATCAATTTCCAAAGGGTTACTGTATCTATGCTTGCAATAGTCTACAAATTCAATATAAGCAGTGAATTCTTCTACTTCTGCGTTCATGTGAAGATGTAACTGTGTTGTGCCCATTTACAACAAGGCTGCAATATTTGCCCTTTTCGGTAGACACATCCAACTTCTGCAGGCGTTTGTTGATGAAAGTTAGCCTTCTAGGAAATGGTGAATTCAGTTCAATGGTTTTGTCTACTATTATGTGTTTTGTGCTACCTTGTAATAGATGTTTGGTTGAAAGAATTCTGCAGTGTAGCCCCAGCGGAAGGAAATGAACTGGAAGACAACCTTCTATACCTACTCTAAGAGATACAAACCCTTTTCTGAGTCTAGATCATCTGCACAGTACTTAAATCTTTCAGTCCCAAGTAGCTGTTACTGAAACACTTTCTATTGCAAACACTGTGTATTTTATAGTAAGAAGCCTTGAGTCTTGGTGAGTTAAATCAAAGTTATATAGCATAAGGAGTTAAAGTAATCACTGAGATAGACTAGGTTAATGTAACTGAAAAGTGGGAGAGAACAACAAAATAAATCATCGCAGTGTGTGGAGTAATCAAAAAGAATAGGTATGGCTAAAACTGTCTTCAATAAGATGCACAAATTACTGACAGCTAGAGAGATAAACAAAACAACACATTAAAAATGAGAATCTTCAAATGTTATGTATACCCAATCCTGCAATATGGTGCAGAAACTTGGACAATGAACAAGCAGCTAGAAAATGGAACTGAGTCTCTGGAAATGAAGGTATACAGAAGAATAAGTTGTATTTCATGGAAACAAAAACAGTCGAATACAAAGGTTCTGGAGGGACTACAAATGAGAAGAGAGTTCTGAAAGAAATAAAGAAGAGACATCTGGGACACTTTGACCACCTAAAAAGACATAACACACTTTTTAAGACCATACTGGAGGGAAAGGTCGAAGGCAAGAGAGTAAGAGGTGGGCAGCGACACTAGGGTGAGGACAATATCAAGAGATGGATGGGCAGCAGTCTGAAAGAGTGTATAACCAGGACAAGAGACAAAGCATGTTGGAGATCCATTGCGGCCAACCTTCACTGTGGGGACAGCACCTGACTGTGACTGACTGACTGACGGAGTAATCCAACAGTGTATGATGTAATGAGGTACAGGAGGAGTTAACAGTAAAAACTTGGTCATCCTGTGGTTTCATGACCAACCAGCTGAGAGGTCATCATTATCATCATCTTCTTTACAGTCCTATAACACAAGATGTCGTTGGGCCACCAGGTGGTGTTGACAGTGATCAGTTCCCTCCACCTGTGTCAGTCAGATGCAACATGTACACAAGTGAAACACAAAATCAGAATAAAAGAATCACCTGTCTCAACTCCTCATCCAGCTCTGGCTCGTTGATGACATCTTCAGAATACCCTAGCCTGTCCAGGAACTCTCTGGGGAAGACATCCATCAACTCTGTCATTTTTCTACACTTGTTTGGATTTCAAGACATTATGCTGGATTTCTACAGATATTATGTTGGATTTCTATAGACATTGAACTGGATTTCTACAGAACTTATGTTGGATTTCTATAGACATTGAACTGGATTTCTACAGAACTTATGTTGGATTTCTATAGACATTGAACTGGATTTCTACAGAACTTATGTTGGATTTCTATAGACATTGAACTGGATTTCTACAGAACTTATGTTGGATTTCTATAGACATTGAACTGGATTTCTACAGAACTTATGTTGGATTTCTATAGACATTGAACTGGATTTCTACAGAACTTATGTTGGATTTCTAGAGATAATATATTTGATTTCTTTAGATATTTTGTTGGATTTCTACAGACATTATGTTGGATTTCTACATGTATATGTTGGATTATCAACACCTAACAAATTAGGCACAAGGTCTGTGTCATGACCCTTAATTTAGTAATAAGTAAACCGAGACTAGAAGACAGGAAAGTTGTGGCTACCAGAAGAACAAATCCTAACAGTTCACCAGAACATGAGGCTCAAGGATATCCGCCAACTACAAAACCCCAACCCAGTTAAGGAAGAATCTTGAGAAATGTATGATGCAAAAGTTGTAGTGGGAAAACCACAGCATAGCTTGAATCAGTTAGACTGGGGCAGCTGATGTCAAAACACTGTCACTGACTAACAGATATACACACTCACGCATACATACACAGAGACAGACAAGATAATGCAGAAGTGAATAGAAAAATAATTATAGAAATAGATCATAACTATACTACAGGGCATCCCATAAGTCTCCATACACAGGAAAAATAAACTCTTTTAAAATGAAAACCAGTGTCATTGATATGAGAACAAGTATCAGCACAGTTGGAGTTATACTTTACTGGTGTTGGTGATATTTATATTTTTTTTATGTATGGAAATGTATGGGACACCCTGTATAATCTGTCTCCTCATAAATATGGGTTATGTCAGTCTGCTTGCAGTAGGTACTTACTAGTTTATGCCTTTAATGCAGTAAACTTAAAGTTAGTTGCGTAACCTTTACAGGACGTTGCAGAACCAAACCCAGCATTTTGTTTTAATTCCTCAGCTGAGATTGAACCTGGCGCCCCAGCATTACGAAAAGCATTGGCAACACCTAAGCCACTGACATCGACGCAGTAAATAAATATCTAATAATGTATGCATTTTTCAAGCTTTGGACTTATACCTTCGGCTGCCATAGATCACAAATGGAGAAGGTGATCAGTAATTACATACAAAGATAGTGTGTCTGGGTCTGCGCTTATTGGGTGGTAATCATGTTGTGTTATGGTTTACAGCTAGGCTGCGATACACTCGCCTTTGACCCAACACATTTCATTTCTGCAAACGTCTAATCAGACCCCTTTTATGATATGCCTGTTGGGAGGCAGTGAGTGTGTTCTTATTTCCGCCTTAAATGGTGCTCTGTAACTCACACAAGGGAGCTGGAATCCAAATCTGTTATACCGGAAGCATTTACACAATATATATTCTTTTATCAGCAGGTTTCCATCATTCCAAATGTAGCCCTGGCAACAGCTTGTCATGCCTGTTCTAAACAGTTTGTATTTCTAGCAAGTATTAATACTGGTTTTTCACCTTCATTCAAGAAGGCCAGTGACTTCATTTAAAACCCCAGAATAAAGCCAGTGTATCTTTGTCCTGCATGTACAGTGTGTATTTCTAGCAAGCATTAATACTGGTTTTTCACCTTCATTCAAGGCCAGCTACTTCATCTAAAACCCCAGAATAAAGCCAGTGTATCCGTGTCCTGCGTGTACAGTTTGTATTTCTAGCAAGTATTAATACTGGTTTTTCACCTTCATTCAAGGCCAGCTACTTCATCTAAAACCCCAGAATAAAGCCAGTGTATCCTTGTCCTGCGTGTACAGTTTGTATTTCTAGCAAGTATTAATACTGGTTTTTCACCTTCATTCAAGGCCAGCTACTTCATCTAAAACCCCAGAATAAAGCCAGTGTATCCTTGTCCTGCGTGTACAGTTTGTATTTCTAGCAAGTATTAATACTGGTTTTTCACCTTCATTCAAGAAGGCCAGTGACTTCATCTAAAACCCCAGAATAAAGCCAGTGTATCCTTGTCCTGCGTGTACAGTTTGTATTTCTAGCAAGTATTAATACTGGTTTTTCACCTTCATTCAAGAAGGCCAGTGACTTCATCTAAAACCCCAGAATAAAGCCAGTGTATCCTTGTCCTGCGTGTACAGTTTGTATTTCTAGCAAGTATTAATACTGGTTTTTCACCTTCATTCAAGAAGGCCAGTGACTTCATCTAAAATCCCAGAATAAAGCCAGTGTATCCTTGTCCTGCGTGTACAGTTTGTATTTCTAGCAAGTATTAATACTGGTTTTTCACCTTCATTCAAGAAGGCCAGCTATTTCATCTAAAACCCCAGAATAAAGCCAGTGTATCCGTGTCCTGCATGTACAGTTTGTATTTCTAGCAAGTATTAATACTGGTTTTTCACCTTCATTCAAGAAGGCCAGCTACTTCATCTAAAACCCCAGAATAAAGCCAGTGTATCCGTGTCCTGCGTGTACAGTTTGTATTTCTAGCAAGTATTAATACTTTATTACTGGTTTTTTTCACCTTCATTCAAGAAGGCCAGCTACTTCATCTAAAACCCCAGAATAAAGCCAGTGTATCCGTGTCCTGCATGTACAGTTTGTATTTCTAGCAAGTATTAATACTGGTTTTTCACCTTCATTCAAGAAGGCCAGTGACTTCATCTAAAACCCCAGAATAAAGCCAGTGTATCCTTGTCCTGCGTGTACAGTTTGTATTTCTAGCAAGTATTAATACTGGTTTTTCACCTTCATTCAAGAAGGCCAGTGACTTCATCTAAAACCCCAGAATAAAGCCAGTGTATCCTTGTCCTGCGTGTACAGTTTGTATTTCTAGCAAGTATTAATACTGGTTTTTCACCTTCATTCAAGAAGGCCAGTGACTTCATCTAAAACCCCAGAATAAAGCCAGTGTATCCGTGACCTGCGTGTACAGTTTGTATTTCTAGCAAGTATTAATACTGGTTTTTCACCTTCATTCGAGAAGGCCAGTGACTTCATCTAAAACCCCAGAATAAAGCCAGTGTATCTTTTTCCTGCGTGTACAGTTTGTATTTCTAGCAAGTATTAATACTGGTTTTTCACCTTCATTCAAGAAGGCCAGTTACTTTATCTAAAACCCCAGAATAAAGCCAGTGTATCCGTGACCTGCGTGTATAGTTTGTATTTCTAGCAAGTATTAATACTGGTTTTTCACCTTCATTCGAGAAGGCCAGTGACTTCATCTAAAACCCCAGAATAAAGCCAGTGTATCTTTGTCCTGCGTGTACAGTTTGTATTTCTGGCAGGTATTAATACTGGTTTTTCACCTTCATTCAAGAAGGCCAGCTACTTCATCTAAAACCCCAGAATAAAGCCAGTGTATCTTTGTCCTGCGTGTACAGTTTGTATTTCTAGCAAGTATTAATACTGGTTTTTCACCTTCATTCAAGAAGGCCAGCTACTTCATCTAAAACCCCAGAATAAAGCCAGTGTATCCGTGTCCTGCGTGTACAGTTTGTATTTCTGGCAAGTATTAATACTGGTTTTTCACCTTCATTCAAGAAGGCCAGCTACTTCATCTAAAACCCCAGAATAAAGCCAGTGTATCCGTGTCCTGCGTGTACAGTTTGTATTTCTGGCAAGTATTAATACTGGTTTTTCACCTTCATTCAAGAAGGCCAGTTACTTCATCTAAAACCCCAGAATAAAGCCAGTGTATCCGTGTCCTGCGTGTACAGTTTGTATTTCTAGCAAGTATTAATACTGGTTTTTCACCTTCATTCAAGAAGGCCAGTTACTTCATCTAAAACCCCAGAATAAAGCCAGTGTATCCGTGTCCTGCATGTACAGTTTGTATTTCTGGCAAGTATTAATACTGGTTTTTCACCTTCATTCAAGAAGGCCAGCTACTTCATCTAAAACCCCAGAATAAAGCCAGTGTATCCGTGTCCTGCGTGTACAGTTTGTATTTCTGGCAAGTATTAATACTGGTTTTTCACCTTCATTCAAGAAGGCCAGTGACTTCATCTAAAACCCCAGAATAAAGCCAGTGTATCCGTGTCCTGTGTGTACAGTTTGTATTTCTAGCAAGTATTAATACTGGTTTTTCACCTTCATTCAAGAAGGCCAGTTACTTCATCTAAAACCCCAGAATAAAGCCAGTGTATCCGTGTCCTGCGTGTACAGTTTGTATTTCTAGCAAGTATTAATACTGGTTTTTCACCTTCATTCAAGAAGGCCAGTGACTTCATCTAAAACCCCAGAATAAAGCCAATGTATCCGTGTCCTGCGTGTACAGTTTGTATTTCTGGCAAGTATTAATACTGGTTTTTCACCTTCATTCAAGAAGGCCAGTGACTTCATCTAAAACCCCAGAATAAAGCCAGTGTATCCTTGTCCTGTGTGTACAGTTTGTATTTCTAGCAAGTATTAATACTGGTTTTTCACCTTCATTCAAGAAGGCCAGCTACTTCATCTAAAACCCCAGAATAAAGCCAGTGTATCTTTGTCGTGCGTGTACAGTTTGTATTTCTAGCAAGTATTAATACTGGTTTTTCACCTTCATTCAAGAAGGCCAGTGACTTCATCTAAAACCCCAGAATAAAGCCAATGTATCCGTGTCCTGCGTGTACAGTTTGTATTTCTGGCAAGTATTAATACTGGTTTTTCACCTTCATTCAAGAAGGCCAGTGACTTCATCTAAAACCCCAGAATAAAGCCAGTGTATCCTTGTCCTGCGTGTACAGTTTGTATTTCTAGCAAGTATTAATACTGGTTTTTCACCTTCATTCAAGAAGGCCAGCTACTTCATCTAAAACCCCAGAATAAAGCCAGTGTATCTTTGTCCTGCGTGTACAGTTTGTATTTCTAGCAAGTATTAATACTGGTTTTTCACCTTCATTCAAGAAGGCCAGCTACTTCATCTAAAACCCCAGAATAAAGCCAGTGTATCCTTGTCCTGCGTGTACAGTTTGTATTTCTAGCAAGTATTAATACTGGTTTTTCACCTTCATTCAAGAAGGCCAGCTACTTCATCTAAAACCCCAGAATAAAGCCAGTGTATCCTTGTCCTGCGTGTACAGTTTGTATTTCTAGCAAGTATTAATACTGGTTTTTCACCTTCATTCAAGAAGGCCAGCTACTTCATCTAAAACCCCAGAATAAAGCCAGTGTATCCGTGACCTGCGTGTACATTTTCATTCTGTGTACGTTCTTATTGTAGTCTGCTACAGTTTACTGGCAGACATATCATCTTTACGCTACCAATGTGGGTTCTAAGGCTCTGGCTCGAGGGAATAAGACTCACTGTCACCCTCCCCCCCCCCCCCTAAAAATTTTTCAAAAGTATACAGGGATTTGCCTAAATCAGATGTAATGGGCCGAAAGGTGCACATATTGCAGCCTAGCTGTAAACCACAACAGAATGTGCCAACCACTCATTTAAGGGCGAATCAGAAGAAAAAGTATCTTAAAGCATCTTAAAGTATCTTACTCTCCCCTCAGCCCTTTCCCCCCCCCCCCCCCCCCCCACTTTTTCGTATATATTATATGTTGATTAGTAGAGTGACAAGTTTGTAAAGCAAACCCTACCTATACTCCTTGCTTTCATCTTCCACAATCTTTGACAAGTGTGTAAAGCAAACCCTACCTATACTCCTTGCTTTCATCTTCCACAATCTTTGACAAGTGTGTAAAGCAAACCCTACCTATACTCCTTGCTTTCATCTTCCACAATCTTTGACAAGTGTGTAAAGCAAACCCTACCTATACTCCTTGCTTTCATCTTCCACAATCTTTGACAAGTGTGTAAAGCAAACCCTACCTATACTCCTTGCTTTCATCTTCCACAATCTTTGACAAGTGTGTAAAGCAAACCCTACCTATACTCCTTGCTTTCATCTTCCACAATCTTCAGCTGATGATCCAGACTGTCCAGTAAATGGTCGGTACACTCCTACATCAGAAATAATAGTAAGAACACGTGAAGAAATATAATCACAAGACTTCACTGGCATTCAGCCCCTCTACATTTTCAAGGTGATTAAGCTGCGATTAAGATCTGTTTTTGAGATCTGGCTTATTTCTATGCCGACTGCCTCTGAGGCAAATGCCCTCCGACTTCAAAAGAAATCCCTAATAAGTAGACTTGCGATATGCTTGCAAGGGTGCAGTGGGTCTATCCCCCCCCCCCCCCCAACTTCCACAATGGGCCCGACACCCACATGGTAGACGACTTAGTCAAGGGTCAAGTCGCAGGTCGAGGCAGTATTTGGGTCTGTCCCCTGTGACTGCATCAACATTGCAAGAGTTTTGTTCAGAGCTACTTGGTGGCCAGCATGGCTAAGCCATTTTATATGGCGCACATGACATAGTCATAATTATAACCTAAAGCTCTTCCTTCAGGAATAATGGTTGAATGTGATGATTTTTTTTTGTGTGCAAAGCAAGCCAAAGCCAAAAACATTTAAAACAAAATGTGCAGCATGTGTAATTCTGACATAAACACATTTGGATCCCAATCTTAGCTAAGGAGTCTGTGCACTGTGCTGCGATTCTCCTACTAAGTAATCTATGGGAGACTACAGCACTTAAAGAGATATCTATGTGCAATGAAGGTGGTATTTGACCCAACAACCATAAGGCAGTTGTTGTTGGCACAGCCTTTCCAGATGATAGTGTCCTAATGTGCTACAGGGGGGTATAGGAATCACAGCACAGGAATGGCAGTGGTGAGTTTTTCCTTGGCTCTTGGGCAGTACTGTATATTGTAGAAACTCGCCCTGTTCTCTACAGCATAAAGCCTGGACAGTACTGTAGAGACTGCCGATTCAGTTTGATCCCTCACTCAGCTTGCCTTGATTACTCTAAAGGAAAGGTAACATCAAAATGTATGGAAAAAGGCATGCTGTAAAGAAACTGCTAGTCAGAACAGCAGTGCTCTGTTTGCATGTCTGAGGTTCCTTCCTAGACCAACTTCCAACCAAGGTTAAGGGCCTTGTCTGCCAAGCCATAACATCATTGTTTTTTTCAAAATTCATTTCCTCTTCCAAGGATGTCTAATATTCTCCCCAATGTGCTCCTCTGCCCAAAGCCATCAACAAAATGTTGGATGTTAGAGTTTGGATACTCCGCCAAAAACCAAAAGTTATTTTATAAAAGTGGATCATATCACCCATCAAGTGCAGACTGGTCTATAAAATATGGGGCTAGCCCTATATGCCCAATATGCCTGTAGGCGTGGAAGAGGGTCCTTTACTGTTTACAGGGCCATAAACAGTAAGCAACAAGCAGCATCAACACAACAACAACAACCATAGTAAGTACCTCACATAATGGGTGGTCAATGTCCGACTGTCCAGACATCAAATCAAACAACTGCCCTGTCACCTGTCAATAAACTCAACATTAATTGGCCGGAAAAGATATTTCAGAAACACATACATACATTTATCATCATCATGTAGCGCAGATACTCTGAGAGTTTAGCTCACCAGGAGCCACCAGCAACTCACTGTCATCTGCCTCATGAAAGGTGACTTTAATGCCTTCAGTCCATCACGATGGTTGACCCCTGCCTCTTTCATATGGCAAAACTATTTTAGTTTCTGAGATTGATGATATTTATTACTCAAATCTATTCCATGTATGGATCTTGTCATCATACTTCCATAACACAGTGTGTCTTTAGGTCACCAGTTTCTGTTGACTGTCTGATCAGCTCCTCTACCATTGTCAGTCAGATGCAGTGTACTTTATGTTTGCATGTCTGAGCCTCGTTCATTCAGCCACATTCTGTATCTAGGTCTTTCTTGGTCTCCCGCATTCCTCTTCCCCTCTACCAAACCTCACATCTGGTAAAATGCAATTTTTATTTACTTCTTCCTGACACACAGTATTCTAAGAATTTTCTTATGTAATATTTCAGCTGAAGAGTTATTATTTTCTAATTTATCAAAACAATCTGTGTTAGCATAAGAAAGAAGCATTTTTTTTTTTGTACATTGATTTTAATGTGTTTTGTATTGTGCAGCAAACATGGATCACATTCCATGGAGGGGGGGGACAATAGGGAAAAAAACAAAGACAAAGAAGAAAAGAAAAAAAGGTGATGGCAACAAAGGTCCTGACACTCATACACTGATTGTGGAAGATTCTTCTTAACATGAGCTAGTCTTGCTATTCACACTCGTCACTCCGTGGTGAAGGTGTCGAGCTGTTTGCCTCGCGCTCTGAAGGTTGTGGATCAGTTTTACAGCTGCGCCGTTCAGTTCACAAGTGCAATTTTTCAGGAGATCCCTGGGATCATCGCCGGAGCTACGAAGTTTGTGTGCTGTGCAGCGCTCTCGGCAGGCGGCCAGCCATTCTGTGAAGAGAGACCTTGCCATACCGGATAAAACTCAGTACAGTGAAGTCTGGACTTTAACCTTTAACAGACTATGATTACCATGCCTCCCGACAGCACAAGTAAATGTTCATTAGTTAGTCCCTGGACAGCACCCATTTGAAACTCATCACAGATAAGTTATTAAATTCTTTGGATTCAAACCACATTACTTTATAGTAGAATTTCTCTGTATATACAGAGTTAAAGTAATTCTAGTTTGGTACCGAAAAAGCTGACCTTGACTCCTAGGTCGACCCAGCCTTGAGTGGGTACGGGATGCAGTTCAGGAAGTAAAGGCGGCCAGCATGATGATGACCACATCACCAATCTCGTGCCAATTGGTCTATAAAAATTTAGTTCTAGCTCTATACGCCTAAAGGCGTGGAAAAGGGACTTTTACTTACTTTTTTTTTTTACTGAAAGAGTTGAAAACAGATGGAGAAACACAGGTAAAGAAGATAGCTGAAGAATCCCATAGTTAATGAAACCAACCCTTGAGCGTATACTCATGGAGTCCATACTGCCAGGTCCAAGATGATCAACTAGAGTGAAATCATTAGACTCTTCAAACCTGAAACACAGGAAAACACATTTCGAAACAGGAAATAAAAGTCCAGTGAATAAATGACAATCTAATGTAATTTCAAACATTTCTAACAAACTATGACAGGAAAGATATTTGTATCCTTGTTTCAACAATAAACATAAATATCTGTCCTGAAACATTAATGCAAAAAATTGGGAAGTGACT
Source organism: Candidula unifasciata (assembly GCA_905116865.2). Lineage (NCBI taxonomy): Eukaryota > Metazoa > Mollusca > Gastropoda > Stylommatophora > Geomitridae > Candidula > Candidula unifasciata. The sequence continues at coordinate 620,521 of CAJHNH020001247.1, read as the reverse complement.
TCTGCAGTACAGTTTAACAGAAGTAGGTAGAGAAATTGTGGTGTCTGCATGACGAAGTGATCGAGCTGTTTCCCAGGCATCCTGAAGGTCATAGCTGCATTTCATAGGCACATCATCTGTTTCACGGTTGCTGTTGTGATCGAGATCTCTGGGAATCACTGACGAAGCTACAGAGTCTGTGCTTTATGGGTCACTCCGCAGATGGCTAGCCATTATATAAACAGAGACAGGGCCACTTGGGATACACCCTGTGAAATGGAATCGATTCTCTTGACTTTAACTTTAGCTCTATCAGGGGATCGTGCCAAGTTGTCCTCCAGTCGGTTGCTACCACATGCAACTCACCCCATGACCTTTCTGTCTCTTTCATTTCATTCAATAATTCTCGTCTCTATGTGTGTGTTATTTTCTGGGTCTATCTTTATTCCTTTGACCCTGTGGTTTCAAGTGTAATCGCAGTCTACTTAAACTTATTTCAGGTTTTCTCAATGTCTGCCCTATTTACAGGTCAGCATCATTTCCTTACCTCTACAGTCACTGGGTTTTTGTTTAGTTCTCTCCCAAAGCTCCACATGCCATTAAATTGCCTCTATTCTGTGCATGCACCAGTTTATAAATGTTTGTAACTTAGTCATTATTATTTTTACTTTCTGCATTTCAGCTCCATGCAACATTTGACAGTTTGGTACATGTTTTTTTTTTTTTTTATAACTTCCACTTATTTCTAAGTTACATGAAAACTCTGCTTTTGTTTATGCATTTTTTAATTTCTTTCTATCTCTCCATCTTAGACTGGAGTGAATTATCACCATAGGAGACTGAATTATTGGTTTATGCTCCACTGGGAGATTAAAGATACAAATGGTAGAAACAAATTCTCACCCGCTTCTTGGAACCACTATTCGTCTGAAGTCATCCGCCTCCTCAAATTCCTATAACAACAAACATAACATGATAATGTCTTAGGTTATTATCCTTAATTTTTAATTAAAAATTCATAGAAATACTTGAAGCTCTACAAGAAGTAAGACACTTGTAAGAACCAAGTGATGACTGAATGTGCAACCATGATCATACTGCAAAAACCGGACGTTAAAAGGGGTGAGGCCACATAGGACACAATACAGGAAGCTAAAGAAGAAGAATAAACCAACGCAGAATTGGTGTGGTATGCTGCTAAATGCTGTGGAATTTTTTTTTTTTTTTTTTTTGAGGACGGGTTCTGAACAATTATGGACTGAATTAGGATGCTGTGTCAACTAACTAAACAAACACAGAAATAAATAAATACATGTTGGCTATCCATTATTGACTCCACACATTCAGATTGACTCTAGGGAAATCTCAATCAGTCTCCATTGGTAACACCTGATGCCCCACAGGAAAAAAACAAATACAAAACAAACAAACATCACATGAGCAATACATCTTCCAGGCCAAGTATACAAAACTGTTTAAAACAAACATCTGACCACATTTTTATTTAGCATCATCATCCTGTTTTGCCATAATATATCATATCATCATCAGGTAGCAAGTCCTTTGCAGAAAATTGCTCTCATCGTGGTCTGCATAAAAGAAACTCAATCTCTCATCATGGTCTGCATAAAAGAAACTCAATCTCTCATCATGCACTTTCATATCTTAGGGGTCACTTACATCCTGTGCTCATCTTCATGTTGTTCGGCTCCTGCCTCTCCTTCGTGGTAACATGCCTTCTACTATTATTTTTTTTCCCAGTCTGCTGTGGCACTTGATAAGGCTAAAATATTTCAGCTACATATTACTTTTTATATGTCACACAAGATGTTTTTTTTTTCATTCTATGCTGAGTGTTGTATAAAAACGTTTTTATCTTGTTGAGAAAAAGACCTATACTGACAGTTTACTGACACCAAGGGGACTAAGAGAGCAATAAGTTTTACCTTGGAAGAAACGAGCTAAAGCACAGAAAACACGGAAAACCCGCTCTTACCACCCTCTAAAATATTGGACCATCACGTGACATCATTTGTGGTCAGCTAAAAAGAAAACACCAACATCCCTAATTCGTTGACTTTTATGGTTGTTAGGGAGCAGTGCCTCCTTCCCCCCCCCCCCTTTCTCTCTCTCTCACACATACACGCATGCACATGCACACTACTTTCACATTTTAAAATCAAAAGTAGTGATTTAATTTCACACACGTACTTCATGTCGTATGATTTGAATACTCTCTTCCATGTCTGATATTGTGGACAAAGGTTCTGCAAGAAAGAAAGAGAGATATGAATTTATGTTAAACTGAACATTCCAACAGCATGAAAATTTAACTTGCTTCTTCTTTATCTTCGCGTTCACCAGCTGTTAACTGGCAAAAAGTTCTGGTGGTTTGTCCCCTTCTGGATTTCAGCCTTGTTCCAGAATTTGAGTTTTGCGTGCACATCCATTTTACAGCTGTGAGGTATGTTATGTAGACTGTTGGTTCCTCATCTCTCAGGCACATGCACTTTGACTTTAAAGGAAACATCCCGGTACTTTCTTATTAGCCGTCCACAAACAGGGGAAATTACAGGTCACAGGACAGTCAAATATTTCAGGGGGTGGTAGATAAAGCGTATAGTTTTGATTAGGGTTAAGGTTAGGTAAAAGCGCTAAAGCACAGAAAACATGCAAAACCCAGTCTCACCACACTATAAAATGTTGGATTGTCCCAGGACATCATTGGTGGTCAGCTAAACATTAAGCACCAACATCCCTAATTAGCTGACTTAAATGGTTGTTAGGGAGCAGTGGGCCTATCCCCTTCCCGCACAAGGGGTTTCAGAACTGACCTGATTACAGAGGTGTTGAATATTCCATCTGTGGGTTTTTGTCTTCATCTCCTTCCCTTTCCTTGTTGATTTACTTTCTTCTTTCTCTAGCCAGTCTAACTCCTAGTATTTCTGTTACAATTGTGTTTATTTCTAAAGTAATGCCTCACATGTTTCTTTGCTGTCAAATACTGTAAACACTACATCTAGACAGTAGACTTACTGAAAATTCAATGTGTTTATGTTCAAGTTACAGTTAATCGGGAATTCAGTAAAATCTGCTTAAGAAGAACACTTGGTTAACATGAATAAAACATTGGTGCCAGCAGAGAGTAGTGGTGCCAGCAGTGAGTACTGGTGCCAGCAGACAGTACTGGTGCCAGCAGAGAGTACTGGTGCCAATAGAGAGTACTGGTGCCAGCAGAGAGTACTGGTGCCAGCAGAGAGTACTGGTGCCAGCAGAGAGTACTGGTGCCAGCAGAGAGTACTGGTGCCAGTAGAGAGTACTGGTGCCAGTAGAGAGTACTGATGCCAGCAGAGAGTACTGGTGCCAGCAGAGAGTACTGGTGCCAGTTGAGAATACTGGTGCCAGTAGAGAGTACTGGTGCCAGCAGAGAGTACTGGTGCCAGCAGAGAGTACTGGTGCCAGTAGAGAGTACTGGTGTCAGTAGAGAGTACTGGTGCCAGCAGAGTACTGGTGCCAGCAGAGAGTACTGGTGCCAGCATACAGTACTGGTGTCAGCAGGGAGTACTGGTGCCAGCAGAGAGTACTGGTGCCAGCATACAGTACTGGTGTCAGCAGGGAGTACTGGTGCCAGCAGAGAGTACTGGTGCCAGCATACAGTACTGGTGTCAGCAGGGAGTACTGGTGCCAGCATACAGTACTGGTGTCAGCAGGGAGTACAGGTGCCAGCATACAGTACTGGTGTCAGCAGGGAGTACTGGTGCCAGCAGAGAGTACTGGTGCCAGCAGGGAGTACTGGTGCCAGCAGAGAGTACTGGTACCAGCAGGGAGTACAGGTGCCAGCAGAGAGTACAGGTGCCAGCAGAGAGTACTGGTACCAGCAGGGAGTACTGGTACCAACAGGGAGTACTGGTGCCAGCAGAGAGTACAGGTGCCAGCAGAAAGTACAGGTGCCAGCAGAGAGTACTGGTGCCAGCAGAGAGTACAGGTGCCAGCAGGGAGTACAGGTGCAACAGAGAGTACAGGTGCAACAGAGAGTACAGGTGTCAGCAGAGTACAGGTGCCAACAGGGAGTACTGGTCCCAGCAGAGAGTACAGGTGCCAGCAGAGAGTACAGGTGCCAGCAGAGATTATTGGTGCCAGCAGAGAGTACAGGTGCCAGCAGAGAGTACTGGTGCCAGCAGAGAGTACAGGTGCCAGCAGGGAGTACAGGTGCAACAGAGAGTACAGGTGCCAGCAGAGAGTACTGGTGCCAACAGGGAGTACTGGTGCCAGCAGAGAGTACAGGTGCCAGCAGCGAGTACAGGTGCAACAGAGAGTACAGGTGCAACAGAGAGTACAGGTGCCAGCAGGGAGTACTGGTGCCAGCAGAGAGTACAGGTGCCAGCAGGGAGTACAGGTGCCAGCAGGGAGTACTGGTGCCAGCAGAGAGTACAGGTGCCAGCAGAGAGTACAGGTGCCAGCAGGGAGTAATGGTGCCAACAGGGAGTACAGATGCCAGCAGGGAGTACAGGTGCCAGCAGGGAGTACAGGTGCCAGCAGAGAGTACAGGTGCAACAGAGAGTACAGGTGCAACAGAGAGTACAGGTGCAACAGAGAGTACCGGTGCCAACAGGGAGTACTGGTGCCAGCAGAGAAAGCAGGTGCCAGTAGGGAGTACAAATGCCACAGACATTACTGGTGCCAGCAGGGAGTACAGGTGCCAGTAGGGAGTACAAATGCCACAGAGAGTACTGGTGCCAACAGGGAGTACTGTTGCCAGCAGAGAGTACAGGTGCCAGTAGGGAGTACAAATGCCACAGAGAGTACTGGTGCCAGCAGGGAATATTATTCTCATTAGTGTGGCTTAGCGCCAGTTTTTAACACGAATATATTTTCAGTCCCTTGAACATAAATTCCGTGTTAACGAGCTGCTGTAGTCTACTCGAGTTACTCTATTTTTTTAATTTTTGTATTATTATGTTTTTGTAATTTTTGGGCAAAATGAAATTAGAATGATACTCTCAGGACAATATCATTCCTATACCGTGTTCAGTATCTCAACATTTCTGTTGCCAGGCATTTATATACAACTGCCAGTAACTTCAACAGAACCTATACTACAGAAAATAGAAAGTTACCTGTCAGTTCTCTGAATAATTCTCTCAACGTCTCCATCTCCCCAGAACAGAAACTCGAATCCAACTTCAGTGGCAGGTTGCATTTCTGACAAAAGAATTGAGCTGAATAATTGCCTCCTTTCCCGGCTTCTCCCCGAATATTCGACATATTGCTCTGATAGTCCCCTTGGTGCAGTAAACTGTCAATATAAGTCTATTTCTCAACAAGATAAAAAAATATTTTCAAACAACACTGAGCACAGAATAAAAAACATCCAAATGACGACCAGGAGAACCGGAAGTTGTTGCTGCCGTCTGCTTAGTTGACCTTTGCTATAAATAACTAAGCTGGGAATTTCCAATTGGACTCGGGTCCTTACCCACACAGGTCTGCAGGTGTCGCCTGCCCGGTGTGGCCGTTGATTATAACCACGGCCATCTTTAGATATAAATAGACCGGTTGTGATTATAACTTATCTGGAGGTTCAACGGGGTATCTGGCATCTGTCTTGTCAGTCTGCCATCCAGACTAAGATATTTTAAATTTTAGAATAGTATTGTAAACTTTAGGTTACTGCTTAAAAAGGACAAACTGATCGAACGATGTCTTATTATACTTAGACTATCAGTAGGGGTTCCAGCTTTATCCCAAACGGTTAACTCATTAGCTATAATTTTTCATTCCCGACGAAAACCACACAAAATCTCCGTCACTGTCCCAAGTGGAAAGTCAGACGGATAGTAGTTCTGGCAAGATGTAACAGCTCGCACATGCATCAAATGCATGTGGCAGTCGCCAGAGGTGGAAACTCCTACAGCAGGGCTATTAAATTAGAGGCCCGCAGAGACCTATCAAGTTGCATGTGGATAGATGATAAAACAGTGACTATTCTTCGCTGGGTCTCGGGCCTGTGGCCCGTAACGATCAGTTTTCATCACTTTGCCCCTGCGTAAACTTCGTTAAATAGAAGAGTGCTACAGTATTTCGCTAAAAATGTTATTCATAGTTTATGGGTGCAGCAGTCAAGACAATTACTGCATAAGGCACACCACCAATTTCGTGGCAAGGACAGACTATAAGTATTCTCCTCGAAATTTATAGCTCATAGTGTCACGCCACGCACTCATTTCAACAGTTGGCCGACGGAATCGAATTTTACCTTTGCATCGTTTGTTGCCCTATCCATTCCCCTCTGTGGGTTGAAATCCCAAACTCTTACTAAGTTACTGGAGGAAACAAAACCTATACGCGCTCCGACCTCGTCTTCAGCGGCCACTGAAGGGTTAAAATGCCGATGATACAATTAGAAGTTTGATTATCTGTCCGTCTTGCTTTTTATCTTAGTCCGGTGCGTCAGCCAGATCCCTGGTCACTTCCCATCGCACCATAAAGATATATTCGCCGTTTCCAGGTTGCTCACCAAAAGACTTGACCATATTTAACTCTGTCATGCTCCAAATCACCACCTCGTGTTGCTGCTAGGGCTGTACCGAATATTCGCTTCGTATTCGCTTCGGGGCCGAATAGTGGACTTAATAACTATCGGGATTCGGCCGAATAGTTGCGGTCGAGCCGAATACGAATAGTGGTTACCTTACACCCGTTCATGGACTGGTAGAAAATAAACATGACAAGATTTCCCACCTTGGTTTATACTGTCCAGCGTTATCTCTGTGCACCTTCTACGAGCGTACCAAGTGAACGTCTGTTTAGTAAAACTGGAAATGCCTTCAGTGAGACAAGAAGCTGCCCTAATGCTGACAACATGGAACGATTTTTTGGGTGTGGAAAGCTAATTCCGCTTTCATGGATTAATTAAGCTGTCAGTGACGATTTACAAGCTTAGTTACTTGTTATAAAACTAAGAATACTTTTACTCCTATGTATTAGTTACCACAGACTGACTGACTGAAGAATGCAAAACATGAAATGTATTTAAATGTTTACTATTCTGTACTACATTTTGTGAAGTAAAATGTCAGCGTAAATTTGACAATATGGATGTTTTCCTTTTAGATCTATTTTATACACGAAAGTGGAAGAATGGGCCTCAGTTTGAATAGTGGGAAGACAGAAGTAATGGTGGTATCAACGAAAATGATTACCCCTAAATGTGTAATAAAAGTCAATGGTTTTATTTTGGGACAAGTAAGGAAATTTAAGTTTCTGGGCACATGGATAACATCAGATGGAAGATGCATTACTGAAATAAGAAACTAAGAAATTTAAGTATCTGGGCACATGGATAACTTCAGATGGAAGATGCATTACTGAAATAAGAAACTAAGAAATTTAAGTATCTGGGCACATGGATAACTTCAGATGGAAGATGCATTACTGAAATAAGAAACTAAGAAATTTAAGTATCTGGGCACATGGATAACTTCAGATGGAAGATGCATTACTGAAATAAGAAACTAAGAAATTTAAGTATCTGGGCACATGGATAACTTCAGATGGAAGATGCATTACTGAAATAAAAAACTAAGAAATTTAGGTATCTGGGCACATGGATAACTTCAGATGGAAGATGCATTACTGAAATAAGAAACTAAGAAATTTAGGTATCTGGGCACATGGATAACTTCAGATGGAAGATGCATTACTGAAATAAGAAACTAAGAAATTTAAGTATCTGGGCACATGGATAACTTCAGATGGAAGATGCATTACTGAAATTAGAAACTAAGAAATTTAAGTATCTGGGCACATGGATAACTTCAGATGGAAGATGCATTACTGAAATAAGAAACTAAGAAATTTAAGTATTTGGGCACATGGATAACTTCAGATGGAAGATGCATTACTGAAATAAGAAACTAAGAAATTTAGGTATCTGGGCACATGGATAACTTCAGATGGAAGATGCATTACTGAAATAAGAAACTAAGAAATTTAAGTATCTGGGCACATGGATAACTTCAGATGGAAGATGCATTACTGAAATGAGAAACTAAGAAATTTAAGTATCTGGGCACATGGATAACTTCAGATGGAAGATGCATTACTGAAATAAGAAACTAAGAAATTTAAGTATTTGGGCACATGGATTACTTCAGATGGAAGAATCATTACTAAAATAAGAAACAAAATAGGACAGGCAAAAACTGCATTTTATAAAATGAAGAACATCTTATGCAATATTTCTTTGTCATTGAAGGTTAGAAAAATAATTCTTGCTTGCTACATACATCCAGTTTTAACAAATGGCTGTAAGTCCTGGACAATAGGTAGGCAGGCCAAACAAGTTCTTGAGGCCTCAGAGATGTGGTATTACAGAACAATGCTTAAAATATCCTGCATAGTGAACGAACATCGAACTGGGGCGAGCAGTGCTCACTACGAGAAGACTAGTAAACGAACATAGAACTGGGGCGAGCAGTGCTCACTACAGCAAGACTAGTGAACGAATATCGAACTAGGGCGAGCGGTGCTTACTACAATAAGGTTGGTAAACCAGCAATGAACTGGGTCGGGCAGTGCTCACTACAAGAAGACTAGTGAACGAACATCGACCTGGGGCGAGTGGTGCTCATAGATGTGGTATTACAGAACAATGCTTAAAATACCCTGGACAGCCAAAAGAAACCAACCAGTTTTGAAAGAGGCGGGAGCCTGAAGACAACTCCTCACAGACATCAGAAGGAGACAGTCGTCATTTTTCGGTCATGTTATAAGATGAGGGAAAATTGAACATCTGGTGACCACTGGACAGATTTGTGAAAGGAGGGATAGAGAAAGAAAAGATTCTTGACAGTCTTGTTGCATGGCATGGAGGTGTGTCAGCACACGAACTAATACATTCTGCAGGAGATCGCAGATTGTGGCGAGGCATAATCGCCCATACAAGTCGGCAAAGCACCTGATGATGATGATTCACTATTCGTATTCGGCCGAATAGTTGGTCCAGCTATTCGTATTCGGCCGAATAGTGAAAATCACTATTCGGTACAGCCCTAGTTGCTGCACCAGCTAGTCTGCCTGTCTGTTAATTTCACATTCACACCTGCATACTATGGGGAAAAAATATCCAAAGGACGCTTACTGCCGGCACCTCTCAAGCCATGCTTGCCATTCTGAATGGAACATGCCTTTCTAGCCCCTTTCTCACCATACTTTTTCAGTCTGTTAGACTCACAACAAATGTTTGCATCTGGTTCTCAAGCTAGTGGAAGGCTAATGTGACTGGCCTCACGTTCGTACTCAAACTTGATCTTGTATCATATCCTAGTCTTTGTTGTAAGAAACGACACACGTTATCTTTTGCAATGAACCACTCAACCCCCATGCACTTTTTCTGCTACTCAAAAGAAACTCATCTGTATAATCAGATCATTTAGGCGGGAACTGTCACGAATCGTTTGTGGAATTTCTGATTCTGCAGTGCCTGATGATCACTCAGTACGTAGTGTTCACTGGGCTATCCTCGAATAACGGGCACCAAAGATGGCGGCCGCATCTCCTGCAGCTTTGCTCGTGTGTTCCAGCCATTAAATTTAGCCCCAATCCAAGCCGCGTGAGCGGCGTAGGGATACCCGGTGGTGGTGTTAGATGCCGGGAAACCGCAAATTAGGTCGCCAGAAGTGCGCAATTGACACGTGACTGAGGCCCTGTTTTTGTCCGCCGTATTTTGTGCCCGTTATTCGGAAGATAGCCGTTCACTGTATTTTGAAAACATACTTTTTCTTCCGAAATTTATTGCCTGGCAGATGTAGCTTTATCTCGTTAAATGCATATTACAGAATTTACATAAATGTATCACCAGCACGTTCCTGTTCCCTATTGTATGGCACACATGGCTCGCAGTCTATTCTTTCAGTCCGTTCTGCTGTCCTGCGCAATCCTTTCGATATCATCGATAGAATTCAGTCCAGCCCCTTTAACCTCCTCCATCAACTTTTAGGACTTTTGCCCTACGTCCTTGTTTTCTCAGTGCATTTGTTTCTTCAGATGTTGCAAGGATTGAACTGCATCCCTTAAAATGTTATAGAAATTAGCTAGAAAGTTTATAGTGCTCGTTTCATTTGAGACCATATTGATGACTTTAATTTGGAGCGTTTGAATATAAATTTGACTATGATTTCGCAATTGTTACCTCCTGGCGTGTTTTAGCAATTTCTAACCAGTGTTTGGGGGATTTTCTAAATTCTGAGTTCACAACCCTGGTTCATCTGTCACGGTCACTACTGTACATGGTTACTAATGCTGCCCCCCCCCCCCCCCCAATCTGGGTTTTTATATGACGCCTTGGGGAAAATCTTGTGTGTGTTTTTTAATATCCTTATGTAAAAGTGGCAACTGTTTCGTTTCGTAACTATAAGTTTTGTACATTTTTACAGTTTTTTTGGGCTCTTTGTCTATGCATTGCTTGGGTTTTTGTTCAGCTAAGCTGGGTTTTTCAACAACAACAAAATCCCACTGGCGGCCCTGCTACTGTCTGTTTCACCCATTTTTGGGGCGGTGTAGATAGGGGGTCGTGAGCCTGATGATTAGGGGCCGCATGGCTCCTCTATTCTAGTTCATAACATACAAAACATAACCCTTGAGCTATTTATTAGGGTCGTTGATGTGTATTGATGAAGCACTAGCACATAAAACCTGTCATCTTTCTCTGTCTTCCGCTTGATGAATAAGTTGTTGATAATTTATTCCTGTCCATTTCATGATGTTGTCATTCCAAATTCTTCTTTGCCCTCCTCTTCTTCGACTATACCCCCCCCCCTCCCTCAATCCCCTAATGTTCCTTGGAGTACAGTCTTTGCAATCGAATCATGTCTCGCCACGTGTCGAAACCAAGCTAGCTTGCGACATTTCACCACTGCCAAGAGAGGCTCCTGATGTCCTGCAAATTTGTATATTTTGTCTCAGACATAATTATTAGTTTTTTGTTCTAAACAACTAATTTGTAAAATGCGTCTATAGCATTTACATTGGAAAGCCTGAATCCTTCTTTCCATTTCCACAGTAAGAGACCAACTCTCACACCTGTAAAAGAAAATAGACAACACCAGTGATTGTAATATTGACCTTGACTGCTATGCTAATTTTACTCTTCCACATTGCATTCAGATGAGGCCTCACGGCTCCTGCCATATCAAGTCTGATCTTGATCTCTTCTGCACAGCTGCCATCGCTGCATATGAGGGAGCCAAGATTTTGAAAGGTTTTAACTTCTTCTAGTTTTTTTTTTTTTTTTTCCTGTTTTATCTGTACGTTGGTAGGTACTCGATTATTGTGACGATTTACCAGAATCTTGCCTTTCTCGGCATTAATTTACCACAGGCTGTCTCTAATTTTGTAGTGAGTTCTCGGAGTTCTGTTTCGGAACCATAAATGAGATCAATGTCGTCTGCAACACGTAAATGACATAGTTGTCTTCCGCCAATGGGTTTAGACGTTTCGGATACTTGGAGAGGAAATTTCTCATTATGTGCTAGAGCCCAACATGCCACACATGGTCAAGTGCCTACGAGAAGTCGATGAAGTTATAGAATAGGTCACGTTGATGTAAGTGTTTTTTCTATCATCGTTCTAGTGTGAAGATTTGTTCTGTAGTGCTTCTATTTTTTCGGAAACCCACCTGTTCTTGGACTATTTCTGCAGATTTGTTTTTCAATCTAATAAGCAGTATCTTTAGCATTATTTCGCTTGCGTGGGTGGCAAGACTCATAGTTCTTATATAATTGCTCCAGGTAACTCTAACTGTAGTTCATCAAGTACTCAAAACGTCACTGACTCATTGTATGGATAGCTGAGTAGTCTGGCTATTCTGTTTTGAATCTATAGGTAAGTTCATCATTTCAAGAGAAGGCTTTTATTTTAGTTTTAGATTCCAGAAATTCACTAGTGATCATTAGATTTCCAATCCATTTATATAATACTGTGTAAAACCTCATCAGTGTAAATGGCTGGCCGAATCTACAGTACGTTAAATAAGTGCATCACATGAAGTGAATTCCTAGCAGCCGCCACTTTGAAAATCACGATAATCTTGTAATAGTCACCCGGCTGTAGCCTCAGTAAAGTGCCTGGATATTTTTATTATATTTTCATTTCGTCACGAAATAGATATCTAAGCCTCGATTTCAGATAAATTTCAACTACCCATCAAATATGCAAACAACATGGGAATGGGAAGTGAGAAGCAATAACGAAAATCATAACCTTTTTAAATTACCACTGTCACTGGCATCATGAGAGCTAATAGACTGAAGTGGCTTGGCGAAATTGAGAGAATGTCAGATGACAGAGAAGTTAAAAACTGTACAGACAAGGGAGCTGAATGGTCGTAGAATACGAGATAGACCAAGAAGACGATGGAGAGATAATGTCCAGACAGACCTGCAAACACTTGGTGTCACCAACTGGAAAGATAAGACCAACCAGAGAGATAAATGGAGGCGGGTGATTTCTGCAGCAATGTACCTAAAGGTCTCGGAATGCTGAAGAAGCAGGAGAAGATATTAGATTACATTTCGAAAAATAATATTTTAAGCCAGCTAATCATTTCAGCATGTTTCATGGAAATTAGATATGATTATGATTTTTTATTGTGGCTGTTTGTTCATCATGGACAGTCCAGTTAGTATTTTAAGATTTTTCGTCAAGCTATTTATTGATTTATACTTTGGTTTTAAAAGGATTTTAATAATTTTACTATATTCAAACTTTCCATCCATTTTTACAGTTATGATGAAATTTCACTCAGTTTAGTGACTGAACTGATTTATAAATTGAGATTTTAATTAGATCCTCAAACGGAAGAATCGGCTACCACCTTGCCCCAGCAACGGTAGGTAAGGTAGGTAAGTTGTACCCAACCACGACATCACACAAGAGAAAAAAAAAACACCCGGTAATTCATCAGCTGTAGCTTCTACAGCATTCATGCAACCAGAACATACAAACATGTCTTTTATACCAGAACACATATTTGAGCCAGTGGCTTTACAATACATTAAAAATGACCAAAGGAAAATTGAAAAGTAGGCTAAAGAAATCTGAGAAAATTTATTTGAAAAGTAGGTACATGCACTTGAAAGATGTGGTCACATATTCAATCCCTGTAGATTTTAGAGAATTGTTTACAAAAATAACCCCCTAAACTTTCAAAATTAATAAATAAATAAAGAAGTAAATGCAGCTTTTGGCTGTCCATCCTTCACACACACACACACCCACACATACACAAATGTGTGTTTACGTCCATTTACTCATTACACCCAAAGGAATACAAAATAGTCATTGACCTTGAAACGACACTGTCCAAGTACAGAAATGAAAATAATCCGTCAAAGTTTACCACAGATTTGTTTGTGTCCTTGTTTCCAAGCTTCTCTCTGGCATGTTTGGGAGCAGTACCATGCTCTGCCACATTGACTACAGTGAGGATACTTAGCCGGTGCCTGATTCTCAAACCCTGAACCAGATTCGGAATTCATCTTGTTGTCTGTAACACTACCACTGAGCGAACAAGTAGCTATTTCAGGCGGTGTTCTGATTTCTTCTGCTGGTGAATTTGATACTTTTTCTGAGCTTTCTTCTAACAAAACTTGTCGAAGAGGGATTTGATTTGATCCTTCATCAATATTACAGTTTTCCTGAATATCTAAACTACACTCACCTGTCACAAACGTGTGAAATCCATGATTTTTGACCTTCTCACTTTTAGTGTTAAAATCTTCTTTATGATTAACTTCTCCTGTGTCTTTCTGCTTTTCATTTCCGCAGTTAGAATTAGTATCAAATAGTTTATCAATTTTATTTTGTGGACAATGAAAATTTTCCCCAGAACTCTGAACCACACATGTGTCTTTAGCAATAGAACAGTCTTGCATCACACTGGTGCCTTGAACAGCCGTAAGACCCTGCAATACATTCGTCTCCTGAACAGCTGAGCAATTCTTCAAACTTGCAATGCTGTCTTGTCTAGTTCCGCTGTTCGAAAAGGACTGCGGACGTTTCCCACATTGTGTGCAAGCATCAGGACCGTTCCCTTCAAACTCACACCGCAAACACTGGCACCAGAAAGCGTATCGTCTGAAAGGAACAGAAATAACATGAAAATTAGTGACAGGTGCTGGTAATAGGCCCCTGCCAAGCGGAGTTTATTATTCTTTAGTTTCATATTGGACACACACACACACACGCACGCATACACACACACACGCACGCACAAAGGAACGCGCGCGCACGCACTCACGCACACACACACACACACACACACAAACATACATAGGCAATACTGTGATGAACCGATCAAGAATTGACATGACTGCACTCGGGACACTTCCACATGTGCTCTATTCCCTTCTTCGGTATCCAATGAAGAGCCGACATGACCATGGTACCATATGCAACCTGATTTTTGGTCTGCCTGTTTCCACCTCAGTGTAGTTATTTTTCTTAAAATGAATCAGAACTAGAAACCGCAGTGTTGAATATCTTCCAGAAACTTTACTTACTCCCTTTTGAATTAGTCTTTTAGTGAATGTATTCTCTGTTTTGTTGCACTGTCCATTTGATCACAGAAAGCCTTCACCATGTCCACTTTACCACAAAGAAGCTCACTGCCCGGAGGGGCGGCAGCAACCAATCAGTTTGCTCTTGACCCCGAATATCCTGGATATGAAATCCACGATAGGCTCCTGATTTGCGTCAAATCCATTGGTGCAAGCCACTCTGCAGGCAGGATGTCAGTTTCAATTGTCTGATCTGGTAATCCTAGTTTCAGCTTCATAGCAAACGGGTCACCCCACAGTTGCTCCGCTCCTGTGCCAACGAAAAACAAACGCAGCTCACAGTGTCACGCCATGCAATTGTCTGAAGCATGCTCTATGAGTCTGTTACAATTACAACATGTCGCGCTGAGCTGCTCTCAAGCTATGGGAAAACAGCTGTTACTGTTTTCACCTCAGTTCTTATACAGGACGTAGTGACTTTGTATTTGAGGCTGTTTTTCATAGTGTCCATTCACCCATTCAATGAAACCACATCCACTCTTTTTACCTCTCACTACAGACCCATCTGTATATATAATGGTGTCGCTTGACGTGATTTTTCAGGGATCAGCTCTTGCACCGCCGACTGTTTTACCAGCTATCCATTTTTGGCGGCTAATTGTGGGTGTTTTACTCTGTCGACTGAGTGCCTCTGCAGGGAACCAGTAAGTCTGCATACAAATAAGCCAACGATGTGAATGCACAACTGAAGTTTTGAAAATGCAATGACTGGTGAAATACTGTGCTCGTTTTATTATTGATTGATCACATTTCTACATAATATTTTCATAACAGTTCACATTAATGTAATTTTTTTTAATGATTATTGGATACAATTTAACATGGAAGGCTAACTCAGTCAACAGATACTAAAGTCAGTGTTTGTATGTGTTGAAAGAATAGTACACATATCACAGCTCTGCTGTAAACAGGTGCGCCGTAATTACGACCAACGGCCATCTTGAGATATAGATGGGCGTGTTACGACCAAACAAAAACCCCCCAAAATTCCGGACAAATGGAGAAACAAGAAATACATTCATAGTCACCTGGATAGCATGTCTCGTCGCTCACTCCTAGAAAGCTGTGGATCTACATAAGCTATGGTGATTTCATCCATCTCATCAATATCTCTTTTGGCTGTGATGGATATCCCTGGCTTCCCATTACTAGTTTGAGACACAATCTCCGCATTTGGCAGGCAACAGTGGTTAATGCAAGATATCAAAGGAAACAATCCATGGAATTCTGCTTTCTGACGAGGTTCTTGCAAACATTTGACAATTTTCTTGACAACTTTATGGTTAGTTTGAATTCTGTCTAAACAGTCTTGGATTGGATTACTATTATCAAAGAAGCTGATATAATTGTTTGAAATTCTGTGGTACATTTGATCAAATTCAGTTTCTGTTATTTCATAACCCAAGAACTTTGACCTCTTGAAAATGTTCCTGATGCAGTCAAACATTCTGGGAACACACGTGCGCACAGTAGTTTCAGAACTGATTGAATACCTGGAATAATCAAATAGAATTTTGCAGTAAAAACAAAAAACTAAACAAAAAATCAAAAAATACTCTCGTTTGCATTTAAAGATTGCTGGGTATATCGAGCTACATATATTTATATACAAGCTGATGATTAATAAATGTTGCACCAGAGTACTTACTTCATTTCATGGTCCCTATTTTCGGCTGGGCCCAATTGTCAGATTTTAATTAAAATATGTATCAATGGGTAGTCGTGCTTTATCAGAACAGGTATGCTTCGTGCAGAGTGGCATGCTTCGCTGCAGAGGACAAGGGTGAGGAGTATTGTCTGGATTTTTTCACCGGGGCAGGCCGGTGTGTTGGGAAATAAACAGACGGACAGACTGGCTGGTTCTGCACAACTTGGTGGAATACTGCTACATGATAGGGCAGACTTGGTTGGTGCCTTGTGGGAGAATGTGTACAGTTCGGAGGAGCAGATGAATCACCACAGTCTAGTGAGATTGATGCAGGGGGGAGTGACGAGAGGTTCTGGCAGATGCTCGAGGCTCAGAGGAAAGGCAAGACGGACGTTTAATCAGAATGCTACTGGAACCATTAGTATAGGAACTCTTCGCTGGCTGCTGAAGATGGGGACGGGGCGCTTATGGGAATGCCCCGAGTGCAGTGATGTCGGTTCTTGAATCAAATCAATCAATCAATCAGTCAAGCTTATGGCAGCAGAGCCTTGGGGAACCCAAACTTGACAACTTGAGCCCCCCCCCCCCCCCCCCACCCTTTAATTTGTAAGACAGTAAAGCACCCCTTTCCCGCGCCCACAATGTAGAAGTTTTCTTATGTGTGTAAGTGTACACATATTTTAAAAAAATATGATAACTGTTGCTGTTCAGCACATTATTATTAATCCTTAAACAAGAAACAGGAAGAAAAACAGCCAATCAGTGAGCATGGATATCTAGTCTCTTAACATTTAATAGACAAGTTATTAAACAATATACATACTTCTTAATTTTGGAGAAAATTGGCTCCAAAACAGCCTCACAATTAGGCGTAGTTTGGCAACCTCCTCGCAGTTTGGCTTGAGCCAGCACAGCTGCCCA
This sequence comes from Candidula unifasciata, assembly GCA_905116865.2. NCBI lineage: Eukaryota > Metazoa > Mollusca > Gastropoda > Stylommatophora > Geomitridae > Candidula > Candidula unifasciata. Next base: position 603,355 of record CAJHNH020001247.1, on the reverse strand, counting down.
CAGACGAGCCAGCAGAAGTGGGCTAAACTCGGCATTCCACCAGCCTTGCCAGGAGCAGCCATTGGTGGCCGTGACGTTTCGAAAAGAATCCCTCACATCGTAGAGTACACTGGACGGCGAGTTGGGAGAGGACGGGCAGATGTCCTTGTGGTAGCTGGAAAATATTTCAGCATAGACAGAAAAAAGACTTATGTTGTCATTTATCATTTGTCCTGAAACTTCTAAGCTATGGCATATAAGTCAAGCAAGGGGCCCTATTTCACGAAAAAAAAGGGGCGGTGAACTGACCTTATGCTGGGTCCCAGCGCATAAGGGCATAAACGGAAACGAGCTGGCGGATAAAGCCGCGAAGGACGGTACCAGCTGCGACGCCAAAGTAAACATAGGGCTGGGAAAGTCAGAAGTCAATACGGCCACCAAACGATTGCTCACCAAAGCGTGGGAAAAACAGTGGACCGACGATACAAAATGTAGACACGCCCACGGAATGCTGAAGAAGCCCAGAACCCAGTCGCAGATCAAAGAACCAATAAAAATCCCAGCAGTCAACAAACTATGGAAGCTGCGACTAGGTTACTGGCCAGAAAGGTTCCAGCACCCAACATGCGACACGTGCAAAGCACAAAACTCAATAGAACACTACCTGCTCTATTGCCGCAAATACAGCGACCAAAGAAAGCAGCTAGGCGAATTCTTCAACAGACAGAAGAAGCCAATTTCCCTAGAGGATTGCCTAAAAGTGGACAACAGCAAAGAACTGCAAAAATTGGTGACCCAGTTTATTTCCAGGACTTCAAAAGATAAGCCCCCGGACGAGGCAAACTCAACAACTGAAGAAACTGACACACCCACGGAAGCGGACAACTCAGAAGCAAGTGCCGCAGCCCAGAGGACAACAAACACCGATCCTAGTTAAGCTATCACATCTATCTCCATCTTCCGACCTCACTGTAAGTCCTCAAACACTATCTCTCAATTTTCAATGGAGCCTACTCTTACTTATCTCCACTACCTCTCAACCATGTGAGGCCAGAAGAAAACTGGATAAAAAAATTGAAAAAAGAAAAAAGCCAAACAGCCACACACAAAAAAACCCCAAAAAAAATTACAACAGATTTGGCTCCAAAAAAAAAGGCAAAAAAAAAAAAAAAAAGCTTGCGCACATACACATGTATGGAGCGACAACAAAAAGCTAACAAAAAGAGTTATATGGAAAATTGTCACATATTCAGTGTAATGAGGATGGGATCACTCCTTAAGTCATCACCGTGTAGTAAGTCTTTTCTTTGTAGAACGTAGCTCTCATCTCTGTCTGCCTGAAAGAAACTCGGTCTCTTGCCAGGTCTCCCATCTCGTGATCTTTTCTACCTAAGGAGTCACTTATACCACGTTCCCATCTTCGTGCTGGTGGCCCCTGCCTCTTGTTCCTGGTACCGTGCCTTCTGCTATTATTTCTCCAACCCACTTGCCAAAATATTTCATTGTCTGAGACAAGATGCTCTTTACTAGGCAATTTTCTGTTATGTTAAGATCGTTAAAGGTGTCAGTATATCTTTTCTTCTTTGTCCATGGCATTCTGAAAATCTATAGCATTTCATCTTGAGTCGTGCTGGCTATAAAACATATGACAAAAATGTCGGTGATTAGACTACTGACTCAGTTTGAATAACATATTTGCATGTGTCTCCGCTATTACAAGTCCCAAGCCCGAATGAAAAAGGAAAAGGGCTTGTACGTGAGGCTAGCTACCTCATCACAAGACATGTTCATAGCTACAGAAACTTGCATAAAATGACGCTAATACGATCAACAGAACAACAAATGGTGTATGGTGCAATGAATGCGTCAATGACAGCTAATAATGAAAGCCATTTTGCGGAAGGGGATAACTCGACCTGCTCATTGCTTGGTTCTAAAACTAGCACTAACATTGGTTTCTGGAACATAAGAACCACAGTAGGAACAAAAAAATCAGCCCGGGTAGCGGAAGAAATAAAACGATACCATCTAGATATAATGGGGTTGAGTGAAGTGAGATGGGCTGATACACATAGCAGGGTGGTCTGTGGTTTAACGTTCATTTATTCAGGTAGAGAAGATGGGAAACATATTGAGAGTGTAGATTTAATGATGTCATCTCAAGTTGCAAAGTGTATATTGAAGTGGGAACCTACTTAAAGTCAGATGATCAGAGCAGGATTCAGTACCAAACATGTAACAATGACAATACTAAGGTGCTATGCACCAACCAATGATGCTGAGGCAGACTAGAAAGACCTGTTTTATGAACAACTATGTTTTATGAACAACTATGTTTTATGAACAACTATGTTTTATGAACAACTATGTTTTATGAACAACTATGTTTTATGAACAACTATGTTTTATGAACAACTATGTTTTATGAACAACTATGTTTTATGAACAACTATGTTTTATGAACAACTATGTTTTATGAACAACTATGTTTTATGAACAACTATGTTTTATGAACAACTATGTTTTATGAACAACTATGTTTTATGAACAACTATGTTTTATGAACAACTATGTTTTATGAACAACTATGTTTTATGAACAACTATGCGCGGCTCTCTAGCGAAGTTGGTTAAACCTGACTTTCGCGGTGACCGGGTGACGAACTCCTTGTGGTCCGGGTTCACTCCCGGGGGTAGGCAGAAAAGCCACATTTCTCCCAGATTAACGGTACCTATAATGGAATCAAGGCCGAAGGGTTGCGATATCCATAGTACCGAGCCAAAGGGTTTACAACTCATGGTTTCTGGATACGTTTAAAAAAAAATGAACAACTATGTTTTATGAACAACTATGTTTTATGAACAACTATGTTTTATGAACAACTATGTTTTATGAACAACTATGTTTTATGAACAACTATGTTTTATGAACAACTATGTTTTATGAACAACTATGTTTTATGAACAATTGCAGGATGAAGTTGACAAGATTGCAAAACATGATCTATTAATAGTAATTGAAGATTTGAATTCTAAATTAAGCAAAGATAATGGGGGAGTAGAGAGCGATATGGGGGAAAAAACGAGTCAAAACAGTGAATAAAAGTGGAGAAAGATTAGCAGTTTTTGTTTTGTTTTTTTGCAGTCAAACCTAGTAACAGAGTCATGTCAACTGAGTCTTCAGTTTTAACACAGAAGGAAATTCATAAATTAACTCGGAATTCACTAGATAAAGTGACCACGACCACTGCATCAACAGAAAACCTGTTTAACTGATGTCGTGCATACAGGGGAGCAGGTGTTGGAAATGATGGCAATCTATCAATAGGACAATTAAAACTGAAGCTCAAAGAAGCTGTTTAAAAAAAAAAGAAAACCTTTAAGACCAAACTACAAATCTTCAATTCTAACGTTGTTTCAGTTCTAACATAAGCCAGTGAAAGTTGGAGAATCACAAAATATATGAACGGAAGTCGTAAAAAAAAATCATGAACCTAAAATGGATTTAATTCAAAAGGAGTGAGGAGATCAAAAATATGTCTGGACAAATACCTGTATCGACTGCAATAAGACAATGAAGGTGGAGATATATTGGGCACACTCTGAGACGAAATGAGCAAATAATTACAAAACAGGCACTGAAACGAGAAACAAACGGTCTGAGACAGAGAGAGAGAAAAAGAGGTGGTGCAAGCGACACATTAGAACATTATTACGAGAGGCAAAAAATGCTGAGCTGAGCTCCATTACAGAAATCGACAAAGTTGTTAGCAACAGAGCGGAGTGGAATGAGAGCCCTGTGTGACGTCTAAAGGCACACACAGGATGATGATAATAATATGGTGATTCGCATTAATGTCAGATATTGGCGAGTGTTGAATAAATGCGTACCTTAGCCACGCCTCCTGGCGACAGGATTCACTGCAGTAGACGACTCTGTTACAACCTTGACACGGGATTGTAACCCTTGTCTGCCAGTACTTTTTGATGGCTTTCTTCACATCAGGAGGTACCCGCTTCTCTTTAGCGAACACATGACCTGGCTGGAGCAGCAGCACGCCACACTGTGAGCAAGCAGGGATACTCTGCGACGCCAAACTTTGTTCTAGAAACTCGGGCAGTTCAGAAAATATGATCTCTCCTATAGCAATCCTTCTTGTGGCATAGACTGTACGGCCAGTCTTCGATAAGGAAATCTTTACTGGGGCATTCTGCAAGGAAATATGTTTATAATAAAAACATTTAGGACTTATGCGTTACCTCCTTGATCTTCCAACCATGGAAGTAAGAACAGTGATTTGCCAAGCACGTGCATATCTGCGTATCAATGCTGGTACGCACCATCCATCGCACACTGAGATTCGCATGAAGAAGGGTAGCAGGTTGAAAAGAGGAAAATCTTGGATGTGTCAGGCTGAGGAGGACATTATTCATCAAGTTTGTTCGATTGAGGAGATAGAACCTGGTAAGGAACGGATACGAGTGTCAGCAGAGTGGGGCATTTCCTTTTCAGTCTGCATAAAACTGGGTATAGATTGCACACAAAAAGGCCAACTGGTGGTTGAGACAGAAGTACAAGCTTTAGTTCTTAAACATTCTGCTGACAGAGGTGCAGTTATCTATACTGACGGAACGTTAATTGATACGTACAAAGTTCATGGCTTTTACGGTTCTGGTTCAAGGGAAAACTGTGAACAAAGAAGAAAGTGGGTCTTTTGCTTCGACTACAAGTAGTGTGACTATGGAGGTGACGGCGGTAACAAAAGCAATGATGTGGCTAGAGACACAGCAGTTTTCCCTGCGTGCTTTCTAAGTGATTCCATAAGCATGTTTAAGGAGATAGAGACGGGGTGGATTCGAAGAAAATGGTTGGAGTCGCTGATTAAATCTCATCTGAAAGGAATTAGTCGGTAAGAGCGGATTGGCTTGCTGGCAGGACCACGGTAGGTACAGGAAAATCAATGAACCGAGCCGACATTCTCAATGCTCTCAAGGAGGTAAGACGAGAAGATGATTCATGAGACATGGTTGAATCGGAAACAATCAAAAGACTACAAGAACTTCAGGTCAAAAGAGGTTTCGCTAAACATAAACACTATACAGGTAGCCAAAGAAGAATAGTGAACCAAATAAGAACTGATGTTATCAGTCGATACACACTAAGGAATATACTAATAATGAGATCAGAGCGTTTATGGACGTGTCTGATGTGCAGTCTTCTTCTTCTTCTGACAAACTCCCTCATTTCGCAGAATATGTTAGCTGTTGTGATGAAGACCACTTTCATCCAAAGTAGTAGTGATCAATGATTGAGTACGAAGGTGGCTGATTAGTCCAATATGAGCCCCAAAAATTTCTTGAGCAGTGCGGACAACAGGCCGATGCACCATGTCTGAGGGACGTACGCCATCCACAACGGTTCTGTGTAGCAACCTCCCACGACGCTGTGTTGATGCCAAAAGAGTTGAGAGTAGTCTTCATAGTGTCTTTATAGCGCCTTTTCGGTCCTCCCTGGGACCTATTTCCTTGCTGGAGCTCCCAATAAAATACTCTCTTTGGGAGGCGATATTCTGTACCACGGACAAACAAAACGAACCACAAGCAAACGGAAGGGGGAAATCGGTTGTGTTAAATAAATGCACTGAAGCGCACAGAAGGATCTGTGGGAGTAATACGTATATGTGGCATAATGTTTTATTAATATAGATAGCTAGGAACATTCTTAGAAAGCATTTTCTCAGTGACTATGCTTAGGGTCCAAAGACAGTGGTTAGAGTCTCTGAGGTGGTCAGGGCTGACACATAACAGTGACATATTCGTGCTGTCCCAGTGTGGGTTCCAGAGCCCCATGAGGACGAGGGGGGGGGGGGGCGAGAAAAGCCACACTGCCTCCCAAACAAGCATGTCGTAGGAGCCGACTAACTGGGAGCTTTCTGCTTCCATCGAAATCGGAGTGCATCTGCCCGAGTGGCAAGGAACAGTCAGCTGCACACAAATAAGCCAGTAAAACGGATGTACGCGCAAAACTGAGGCCTTGGCATAAAGTCAAAGTCCAAATGGACGAACTTTCCGCAGGAGCTAACAGCCTGTGAAAAAAGACGAAAATATTCCTTCCAAGGCATTTTGGCGCGCAAGATAAAGTTACTTTAGGGGAGCAGACGTTCCAGGGACAAGTCTGATACAGTGAATGTGGAAAAAAAAAGGAATAAGAAATCAAAACATGACTGGTGTCGTTAGTCGCTACTAGCTGCAGAGTTTACTGGGGAGGGGATCCGAGCACTTATGGACAGAATAGTTTGATGTGCAATGAGCATAATGTCTATTTACTAGTTAACTATTTTTTTTTTTAAAGGCAAGAATGATGTAACGCTGTAAAAAAAAAGTAGGCAAAACGGGTAGTTTTATGTCTTCAATCTTATCAGGAATGAAGTGCCAGTCTAATATTTTACAGACCAATCGGCACTTTATGGAACATATAGTCAATATCACGTCGACCGCCTTTACTTCCCAGATATATCCTCACATCCATTTTATGTCGACTCGTCCTATAAACGGGAGCAAGTACCTGGTACTGACAACAAGGCCCATCTAGTGCCAAGTGGCTGTATACAAAATATGGGCCTACACCGGGTAACCTCGGGTAACCGGTGTTCATGCAGATGTAGGATATAGTCTAGTACCGGTCACTTAGACCAAGACTTACAACAGGACCAATGAAAAAACGCAAACGTTGGGTGACTATCTTGAGCTGAAAACGGGACACTCCAAGCAGGTCAGTTTACACCCCCTCCTCCCCATAATTATGGCATTTATTATAATTATTCTTCGTTAAGGAACCAATACAAAATGAGAATATGCGGGCCTATACATTTTATAAGCAATACTAATTAATAAATATTACAGCTATTTTCTCTAGCTGGATTTCACACCTTGTTTTTTAACTACGAAATGTACAAAGGTGTAAGGATATAACTATAACAGTATCATGTATGTTCTATTCTCGAGCTTATTCATAGATTGCTCTACAACGTGACAAATTACATGGCTCTGGAGTACCAGCTCAATGGCCGAGACACATGGAAAAACTAGAAATGTCCTTGTGGAAATGGGACGTGTGGTCATCCTATGCAACAGTGCAGTTTGAAATGTGACGCCATAACAAGGCATATAAGGGCTGGGATTTTTTCACGTGTACTTGGACTTCTAGTCTCTGGGTAGTGAGATCGGACGGCAGTGTGCATTTATGCGTACGTAAAAAATCCCGTGGCAGTTGGAAATCAAAAAGAGTAGTCTAACGGCGCTGCCTGGGCAAAATCTGGTGTTAAAAATCTACCTAAAGTATTTCAGGACTTGAGTTAGAGGAAGAACGGAGCACTTATGGGTTACACCCGTGTGCAATGATGTTGATCCGTTGTTCAAAACCTCAAAAGCGGTAAAAATGAACTAAATAAGAAGCAGTTTGAAATTGGTACTGATACTAAACTAGGTCACAATCAGTGTCTCCGCTGCATTTTCTTTAACTCATAAAATCACATCTTACTTGTATCAAAGGTTCGTAAATTCTCCTCAGGCGTACGTCTTGAAACAGTTGTTGAACTGTCTGTGTCCAATTTGACGTGTCTGTTTCTTCACCTGTGACCATCTGCAGCATCGTCTTCAGCCACTCTTCAGCCGCGAGGAGAAGGTTAAGTTTCTCTAAAGCTTTTACTGAAAGTGTTCAAATACATTCTCTAATGCATTTGCCAAAATTGTGCCAATACACGTTTCTATCAAATGCATGTTCTGTAGCCTTTGCTGAGTTCTCAACAAACGTGGACAGACAAAAGGCCACCAAGCTCCCTCCCCTTTCCCGCCTTACAAAATATACTTGGTGCTCCCCCCCCCCTCCCCCACCCCACCCCCCATTTTTTCCTTACAATTTTTGTTACAAGACTAAGATGTTCTTTTTAATCTCCAATCGAAATTAACGGTCAAAATATTTGTTCATACATTTCAAATTATTTCAAGTATAGTATTATACGTGTTTGCCATTCAGAAAATTATTATTATTGATCGTATTATGATTGTGCTGAATGGCAATTACATACAATAGTATACTTCAAATAATATAGGGATGAACGCCCCCCCCCCTTTTTTTTTTCCTCCACACACACAAAATATTGGCGGGTGTAATATACGAATATAGGGCTTATCGTACCCCCCCCCCCTCTCTCTCTCTCTCTCTCTCTCTCTCTCTCTCTCTCTCTCTCTCTTTCATTTTCACACATACACACAATATTGGCGGGGGTTCAAGCAATCTGAGCTCCCAAGTACAAGGCGCTTATATGAGCAACATCCCCCTCCCCACACCCCATCACACCAGAAGTCTTTGTAACTTCAAACAGTGTTGTTATTTCTGAGCAGGGCACCTTCCCCGATAACACACACATGAAGTACTGACTTACTGTTATTCTAAGTTAGGACAGGCGCGGACATGACTGTATCATAAAGTTAGGCTGGTATTGCTGTTTATTCCATCTGAAGTCATGCGAAGTCGCTGAACTGATGTTTAAAATAAGTCTTCTTCAACAAAGAGCTCTGACGAGCTCTGACGCTAATTATTATGAATGGGGACGGGGGAAGGAGGAGGGGGAGGCCCCAAGGGACCTACGCTTATTGGTCTCTTTTTGATCGCGCTGAACCGAGAATGCTTTATGTCAATACTGGAGGCCAGAGAAGAGTATGACATCACCAAATCCCATCATTCTTGTATTATTATTATTGTTATTATTATTTATCTATACTTACCTCCTTCCAAGATTAAATGCCTCGTTCTCAGTGCATGAGACACCTCCTGTATAGATCTAAGTGTCTCCACATAGTTCCCCATGGCATTCAGAATGGTGGCTTTGAACGTCAACAACGTGGACATGTCATCTGGGCCTCCACAGACCTTTAACGCCTGGTCGATGTTGACAAGGCTGTCCTGAAATTCCCCAGAACGATAACTTAATATTGCCTTCTCGTAAAGTTCCTTGGCACTGTCGTTCAGTGTAGAAATCTGGCTTTCTGCGCTAGGTTTGAGAACATAATTTTCCTTTGCAGAATCGACTGTAGTTGTAGCGTCTCTGGGTTTTGACGCCACTTTGATAGTCCAAACGTGTTCTGTGAAGTCATTGTTAGCGTTGTCATTTTGGTCTTGTTGTTGCGGATCTCTTGTTTCGCCTAATAATTTCACAAAATCTTCTGAAAATCCCCATTTCTTTAGAAGCTCCATCTCACTTTTCATGGCGACATCGTCGTCTAGCAGTCTGCCTCTAAGTAGGTCACGAAGACTTGAGTCCACAGGGCATTTCCTTGACTGCGACATCTCGATGATGACGGTAGATTACAACTCTCTCAGCTGTCACGTACTGTGTTATTTCCCTTCCACTGCCACCTTCAGAATGATCAGACACAAGAACTCATCATTCGATTCAACAAGACGACTTTGAAACTTCTGAAAACAAATGTACATTATGAGAAAACTATTTTTTTTAAATGCAGTTCGGTGGTAGAAAAAAAGTGTAATATTTACATCAAACAGCTCATCTGTCACAGCAGATTGCTAAAAATGTCAGACACCAACACGCGGGATAAATTGTGTTCGCTCTCCACTCAAAAAAGTCTAATAAGTTTAGACGAAGAAAGAACATGGTGTTAATTGAGGGGGGAGGGGGGGGGGGGAATTTCAGTACGAGAAGGTCACCACGCCAACAGTGGTGAAATGTGACAAAGGCAAAGGTGACAGTAAAGGGGGAGAGACATGAAGAAAAAGAGAAAAGTCAAAAGGTCCAATGTTTCCCATAAAGTGTCTTAGTCACCGTTCAGAATATTCATTTCTTGAAGGACTGCCTGATTTGTCTTTCCGCCCACCCCCCCCCCCGCCCCGCGCCCCCCGCCCCCGCCCATTATAATTGCTTCTTAGTTTGAATGGGAATTACTCAGTCTCACTCACAGCTAGTTAGCTCCGTATTCCTTAGAGGACGTTGTAGATCAACACTAGCAGTTGATGGCTGTTGGTGGGTTTGCTAGGCAATTTTACGTTCAGTAGTTTGCCGTTGTTTTCTTGGACTCTTGGCGCTCCATACGAGTGTTAAAATCAACGCAACGCGATCTGCTGAACGCCCCTCCCCCTCCTTTTTTTTCCCCCCACATACACGAAATATTTGCGGAGGTAATATAGAAATATAGGGCTTAGCGCCCCCCCCCCCCATCCCTCATTCTTTTTTTTTCCCCACACACAGACACACAAAATATTGGCGGGGTTGCAAGGAATCTGAGCTCTCAAGTACAAGGCACCTATGTGGGCAATATCCCCCTTTCCACACAAGGAATCTGAGCTCTCAAGTACAAGACGCCTATGTGAGCAATATCCCCCTTCCCACACAAGTAATCTGAGCTCTCAAGTACAAGGCACCTATGTGGGCAACATCCCCCTTCCCACACAAGGAATCTGAGCTCCCAAGTACAAGGCACCTATGTGAGCAATATCCCCCTTCCCACACAAGTAATCTGAGCTCTCAAGTACAAGGCACCTATGTGGGCAACATCCCCCTTCCCACACAAGGAATCTGAGCTCTCAAGTACAAGGCACCTATGTGGACAACATCCCCCTTCCCACACAAGGAATCTGAGCTCTCAAGTACAAGACGCCTATGTGGGCAACATCCCCCTTCCCACACAAGTAATCTGAGCTCTCAAGTACAGGGCGCCTATGTGAGCAACATCCCGCTTCCCACACAAGGAATCTGAGCTCTCAAGTACAAGACGCCTATGTGAGCAACATCCCCCTTCCCACACAAGTAATCTGAGCTCTCAAGTACAAGGCACCTATGTGAGCAACATCCCGCTTCCCACACAAGGAATCTGAGCTCTCAAGTACAAGGCACCTATGTGAGCAACATCCCCCTTCCCACACAAGGAATCTGAGCTCTCAAGTACAAGGCACCTATGTGAGCAACATCCCGCTTCCCACACAAGGAATCTGAGCTCTCAAGTACAAGGCACCTATGTGGGCAACATCCCCCTTTCCACACAAGGAATCTGAGCTCTCAAGTACAAGGCACCTATGTGGGCAACATCCCCCTTCCCACACAAGGAATTTGAGCTCTCAAGTACAAGACACCTATGTGGGCAACATCCCCCTTCCCACACAAGGAATTTGAGCTCTCAAGTACAAGGCACCTATGTGGGCAACATCTCCCTTTCCAAACAAGGAATCTGAGCTCTCAAGTACAAGGCACCTATGTGAGCAACATCCCCCTTCCCACACAAGGAATCTGAGCTCTCAAGTACAAGGCACCTATGTGGGCAACATCTCCCTTTCCAAACAAGGAATCTGAGCTCTCAAGTACAAGGCACCTATGTGAGCAACATCCCCCTTCAAACACAAGGAATCTGAGCTCTCAAGTACAAGGCACCTATGTGAGCAACATCCCCCTTCCCACACAAGTAATCTGAGCTCTCAAGTACAAGGCGCCTATGTGAGCAACATCTCCCTTCAAACACAAGGAATCTGAGCTCTCAAGTACAGGGCGCCTATGTGAGCAACATTCCGCTTCCCACACAAGGAATCTGAGCTCTCAAGTACAAGGCGCCTATGCAAGCAACATTCCCCTCCCCACACCCCATCAAACCAGAAGTCTTTGTAGCCACAAACCGTATTGTTATTTCCGAGACATTTTTGTCTCGGCTGTCCGAACTGAAGAACTACAGTACAGAAAATGGCGAAAAAGAGGGGGAGGGGATGGAGAAAAATAAAAAGTAGTAGTAGTAGCAGCAACAGCAGCAGTAGTTCAGATTCTATATAACACTTATTTCCCCTACACATTTAGAGTGAACTGAATTTCATAGTTACCGTGTTATACGAGTCATCGTTTTACTTGAAACTCCACAGATGTGTTTTGGAAGTGACTATGTGTTCGACTTTCTCTCGATACTTTTTTTTCTTTAACAGATACGCGTTTTCGGCACGACGCAGTCTAAAAATAGGTGCCCAAAAAATTGTTAGGAACTAAAGCGGTCTGTATGGTTACGACCATCTAGTGCCAGATGGTCTTTACAACTGTTGGAATAGTACCGTATGTGTTGCTTTCTAGGTATGCAAAGTGGTACTTACAGATACATTTAACTATACATATGTATGTGTGTGCGCGTGCGTGCGTTGCGAATACGCTTTGTAAGTCCGAGCTGCTGGAATCGATTTCAGCTGCTGGTGATTTGGCAACAGACTACCTTGCGTTGGTTTCAAAAGAGGCTTTGAGAGCCGTTCGTTTAGTTGCAATGGCAAACAGCCAAAGAATTCTAGGGTTGGCTTTGCAACACACTTTCAAGGATACGCAACGAACTTTATATACACACACGCGTGCGCACGACAGTATATAAAGTATATTTTACTGTACTGAACAAGCAATTATTTATCAAATGAAATCTTCCTTGTCTCTATAGCATTATTTACAGCACAGGCGAATAACTATTTGCTATCAAATAAAGGCAGCACAAAAACATAAAAATATACAACAGACTCAAAACTGTACAACACCGTACACGCGGAACTGTTTTAGAGAAACGAGTAGATAAGAATACGCTTTCTTGTGGCAGCATAAACAAGTCTCTCTCACACACACATACAGAGACTTACATCTAGACATGTGCCTAGAGCTCCTCTGGCTATCAAACACACCAGGTGTGTGTTGCACGTGTGAGCGATCTCAGGTAAAGTTGATGAGCGATCCTTCCATTTGTCCGCAGGTAGAGGCTGAGGTATTCTGGCTCACTCGCCCCTACATGGAGACTGATTGTTTTGCAAAAAAAAAAAAAAGGTGCTGTGTGTGGAAACTCCCCGTGTTGTTTGTGGTGCCACACGGGCCCGGGGGGGGGGGGGGAATTAGCAACACTATCCTCTAACAAACTTGTCGAACAGGACGATTAATTAGCGGTTTGCTAAAATCGGAGTTATTGGGTCATAAATATCACAGCCTAGCTAAAAACCACAACCGCAGAAAAGAAGAAGCTAAGACCATAAAGCTATTAGCTTAATAAACCATAAAACTAAGATATAGTTCACGGCCATAGAGCTATTAGCTTATAATGAACAATAGAACTAAGTTATAGTTGAAGATATAGAGCTTTTAGCTTAATGAACCATAGAACTAAGATATAGTTCAAGACCAATAGAGCTATTTATTAGCTTCATGAACCATAGAACTAAGATATAGTTCACGGCCATAGAGCTTTTAGCTTAATGAACTTTAGAACTAAGATATAGTTCAAGACCATAGAGCTTTTAGCTTAATGAACCATAGAACTAAGATATAGTTCAAGACCAATAGAGCTATTAGCTTGATGAACTACAAAACTAAGATATAGTTCAGGACCATATAGCTATTTATTAGCTTGATGAACTATAGAACTAAGATATAGTTTAAAACCATAGAGCTATTAGCTTGATGAACTATAGAACTAAGATATAGTTTACAACCATAGAGCTATTTATTAGCTTGACGAACTATAGAACTAAGATATAGTTTGAAACCATAGAGCTATTAGCTTGATGAACTATAGAACTAAGATATAGTTTACAACCATAGAGCTATTTATTAGCTTGACGAACTATAGAACTAAGATATAGTTTGAAACCATAGAGCTATTAGCTTGATGAACTATAGAACTAAGATATAGTTTACAACCATAGAGCTTTTAGCTTGATGAACCATGCAACTGAAGTTTTGATGAGATTAGGAATGACACCACAGTTGCTGAAATAAACAAAAAGGAGACAGTATTTAGACAAGCGAGCAAGGGGTAGAAGGGATACAAGTGTAGCATAACATAAGAGAGGAACGAACAGCAGTCTAAATGTAGTATACATCCAGGCGAAAGACAGAGCGTTCTAGTGATCTATTGCCGCCAACATTTATTGTTGAGTCGGTGCCTGATTGAATAAAATAGATAAAGAAAAACATGATAAACCAGCGTGTCTCAAGGCCAAAAGGAAAGAGTGTTGGAAATCCAATTTAGCCAACCTTCGCTGTGAAGACGGCACCTGGTTGATTAAAGCTGATATATTTACAAGCTGCTGCTGCTTTACTTACTGTTTGTCAGAGGCTGGCACAGCAAAACTGCACACTTCGACCAAATACATTTGATTTCAACAAACCACTCATTAGTAAGTAGCATTTTACGACATGCTTGTTAGGAGCAGTAGCTGCCCCCTTCCCCTCACGGAAATCAAGCTACAATGCACACACTCCTCTGGGCTGTGAGCTACTTTATTATAAAGCAGAAGTAGTGAATGCGCGCTCGATCACTCACTTGGACAATACAACAGAACAGACAAGAGTATCCACACTTAGTCAATCATTCAGACGAGAGCAAGCAAAGTATCTGGACAATTTTCTCTGTCATCTGATACATTATTTGGTGAAGCATACACTGCTAATAGGCAGTCACCCTGGTCTAGCGCCTAGATGCTCGCCGGCGGATCGGAAAGTCGTGGGTTCGATTCCCGACATGGGCCGGACTTTTTTTTATGAGCTTGGCTCCCAGGTCGACCCAGCCTCAAATTGCTACCAGGTAAAGTTCTGAGAAGTAAAGGCGGCCGGCGTGATGCTGACTGCATCAGCCACCAAGGGCCGTTTGGTCTATAAAATATAGGTCTAGCCCTGTATTCCCAATACACATGAAAGGCCTGGAACGGTCCCTTACTATACATTGCTTATAGGCAAATGCTGTCATCTACCAGTATCTTACAATTACATTTGACAGGAGCCTGTCATTTAAGGACCATGTGGAGAGTGTTGTGACGAGATGCCAAAAAGGACAGTGCACTTAAAACTATGGCTGCAATTGACATAGAGCAGAGAATGCTTGTCACACTATATCAGCACCTGATCCTGTCAGTGGTTGATTATGGCCTGGGACTGCTTACCGTCTCAAAGAGTCAGATGGACAAACTAGAGCGCATACAGAACGCGGCTATGCGGGTCATTCTGGGTTGCACAAGAGACACCCCAGTGGTGTGTATGCGATACATCCTTGGTTTGCCGACGGTTGCAGGTAGGCACACGGTGATGCATTCGAAGTTATATCTCAGGGTAGCTGCAGACACAGACCACCCTCTGCATGAAGCTCTGGGTGCAGTTAAGGGTCAGCGGCTGATAAGAGGGAGGTCATGGATGGCTCAGGCAGAAGACACAATCAGACAGGTTTGCATCCTTGAGAACATTAGGCGAGAGGAGTGGGTCAAAGTGCCACCTTAACAGTCAGACTTGTGTTGAGTCATAATCACGCTGAGCCGGGAATGCATAGACTGGCCAGCAGGTGCAACAGAGGTGGGAATTCAGCAGTTAATTCAAGATAATGCTCGCTCAGAGGATTTGATCATTTATACAGACGATTAAGTGTCAAGAGGCAAAAGAAGTGCTTGGGGCTTCTTAGCAAAAGTTAATGGTCGACGTTTGGTGCAGGAGAGCCTAGCATATGATACCACAACATCCAGCTTAAGAATGGAGGTGGAGGCGGTAACTCAGAAAGCATGCTGAGGAAGATCAGAACAGGCATGCTTCACTGCGGAGGACACGGGTGAGGAGTATTGTCTGGATTTTTTTTCACTGGGTGAACAGGCGGACACACTGGCTGGCTCTGCAGAACTTGATGGAATACTGATACATGATAAGGCAGATGTGGTTAGTGCCTTGTGGAAGAGCATGTACAGTTCGGAGGAGCAGATGGATCACCAGTCTGGTGAGATCGATGCAGGGGGGAGTGACGACAGGTTCTGGCAGATGCTCGAGGCTCAGAGGAAAGGAAAGGCAAGATGGACGTTTAATCAGGATGCTACTGGCACCATTAGTATCAGAACTCTTAGCTGGCTGCTAAAGATGGGGACGGAACGCTTATGGGAATGCCTCTGAGTGCTGTGAAGTCGGTTCTTGAATCAAATCAAAACAAATCTACCAGTTAGCCTAACTGCTTAGACACCTAAGCATTTCCATTCCAGCAAAAGAGCAAATGATTTGTATCATCTTCATCCCGACTTTATGCTATCAGTACCAAACATGGACAATGAATAGTGTGCTAGAATAGAAAATAACTGCCCATGAAATGCGGTCTCCGTAAGGTTACTATCAACACAAGAAGGTACAGGGTTAGGAATACCAGCATTAAGTGAGAAAGTTGAAATAAGACTCTCTGAATTATATTGACAGACAAGGAATGTAATGGTTCAGCCATATAGTGAGAATGCAGCCAGACCAAACTGCATATGAGACTTTTTTTTAAACAGGAGAACATCTGGGAGAAAGGCGGAGAAGACCAAGAAAGAGACCGGTAAATGGTGAAGCTGAAACCTGCAAAAAGATGAACAAATCCATCACCCCAGCCGCCTGAGAAGCACAAGACACATACAGAAAACTATGACACTGGGCAACAAACTGGTATCAGTGAGACGACAAATGAAGAAGGAAGGTACTGCTTATATCGTATTTGTTGCCAAGCTGATTAAGTGTCCCACATGTATCTTTCTTTTAAATCAAATTGAAACTGAACAAACTGACGTATTGAAAACAAACACATGAGGAAAACTGAAATCTTATGAATTCAAGAGTGGCGAAGAAATACAAATAAATCTCTGCTCAACCACTGGTAACATTAGTTATAAGATAAATGGTGATGGACACATTCTCAGAAGAAATAAGGAGAGAATCACCAGACAGGTACTAAATGGGAAGGAGAACTTTGAAAAGAAACCCTAAAACGAACGTTGATGAGAGAGACCAAAGGTGCTGAACTGGATTCCATTCCCGATATTGCAGTGATCACATAGGGTATAATGGAATGGAGGAATAGAATGCAAGCACAACAGGACAATGATGATGACACATCTTTCCCTGAATGATCTCACACAAGGCTAATGTCTCTGTTCAACCTCTTCTGTTGAAATGCCCCATGAGGCATTTTTATAACAAATATACAGGTGCCATAATCATCTGTCACTATGACAAAGTCTTTAATTAGTAGCAATTTTATTCCATAATTATACTGTGCTGTCACACATACATCCTTCACACAAAACAGCAACTAAGATAGAGGTGCAGGTAAGATTAAAACACAAAGGTACTGACTCACAGAAGAAATCAGTATCTATTACTGACTCACAGAAGAAATCAGTATCTAATACTGACTCAGACAACAAGAAATCAGTATCTAATACTGACTCAGACAACAAGAAATCAGTATCTAATACTGACTCAGACAACAAGAAATCAGTATCTAATACTGACTCAGACAACAAGAAATCAGTATCTAATACTGACTCAGACAACAAGAAATCAGTATCTAGCCTTTTAGGTACTTTAAGAAATGTCTTCTTCTTCCTAGCATTGAACAGCCAGCTGTAAACTCTAAATAAAAAGTCATGGTTGTTCATCCACTACCGAACTTTGGTCGTGATCCAGAACCTGAGTTTTGCACATTCATTGTTACAGATGTGGCTTATTTGTATGTAAAAACATTGGTTTCTTGCCTCTCAGTCAGATGCACTCCGACTGAAGAAAATGCACCTAATTAATTGCCTCCTATGACATGCTTGTCTGGAGGCAATGGGTTCTTAATAACAATAAACAATTATAAATAAAAGTTGCTGCGCTTCTTTAAAACAATCCTGTATTATAAGAGCACCTGTATTCCCAGAGCCTACACCATCATCATCATCATGTGCCTTGCCGACTGGCGTGGGCGATCATGCCTCTCCATAATCTGCAATCTCCTGCAGCATGTATCAGTTCGTGCGCCGACACACCTCCATGCCATGCAACAAGACTGTCAAGTCTCTTCTCTCTTTGTCTTCCTCTATTCCTCCTTCCACAGATCTTTCCAGTGGTCACAATATGTTCTATTTTCCCTCTTCTCATAACATGGCCGAAAAACGATGACTGACCTATTCTGATGTTTGTGATAAGTTGCCTTCGGGCTCCCGCCTACATCACATCCACATTGATCGCGTGGGCAACTGCTGATCTGTTGGCGACTTCTGCTACCATCAATGATTAACTGCAATTCTAATACCTTGATAAACATTCTGTGTGTTTTTCGTTGGCACAGGAGCGAAGCAAAGATGGGGTGACCCGTTTGCTATGAAGCTGAAACTAAGACTACCAGACATACACTTTATCACAAAGCAGCCCACTGCCCAGAGAAGCTACAGCAGCCAGTCTATCAGCTTGCTCATTACCCAACACACTCAAATATCCTGGACATAAAATCCATAAGCTCCTGATTTGAATCTTGTCATGTGATGCAAGCCACTTTATGCATTTAACTACCACACAGTGTTAACTGGACTTGTGGTATCAAAGTCCTTTAAAAATAAATTGTTTGGCCAGATGGCATGGGAACCATGCTTGTGCTTATCATTTGAGCTCTAACTGAATATCAGAATAGGTAAACATATCAAGCATCTTCATTCCTTCCCACAAATCTTTCAGTGGCTGCAGCACATTTCAATGTTCACATTCCAAGTATGTTGACAAGACTTCTGATTTCTGGGATAAAACCTCCATGGGGAAGTGGTCAAGCTATTCACCTTACACTCTGAAGGCATGGGTTCAGTTTGAACGTGTCACTTGGTGTACAAGTGCAATTTTTTTTGGATGGGGGGGAGGGGTGGGGAGACTCGGGGCTGTTGCTGTAGATTAGGACTTCTCAGCACAGAACCTGCATTTCTGTGGGCATAAACTTGAGCCAGTTAGCGAAAACCCTGAAGCAACAAATTTAATGCTCTCACTTTTAAATCTAAACTGGAAGAGAGCTTGGAAGAGAGCTATCAAACCTGCAAGTTTAATAACATCTGGTGGAAACACACATGTACTCAATATAATTTGCTCATGTCAGGACAATGTCTCTACTTATGTCAAAGCCATTGACAGGCACAATCAACATTTATTCACATTCACTGAATGGGGGGAAAGAATTAAAAAAAACAAAAAGACATCATTCAAACCCTGTAACAGATTTTAATAAAAGCGAGGACGCTCAGCCGAGGAAAGTCATAGAGGAAGCAAACATTTTAGCCAGGATCACAATCCTCGCGGATCATCATCTAAATCCAAAGTTTCTAGATCTTCTTCCACCAGGTCAATGTCCTCTCCGGCAAACAGATCTTCATCGATGTCCAGTTCTCCATTGACAGCTCCATCTGCAGAATCATCATCGCCGTCTTCTTCCTGGAGTCTTTCGTCAGAATTGGAGGGCAGTGCTGCAGCCTCGTCTAATTTGCATTCTTCTGGGAGGAAAAAAAGAGATAAAATTGTATTTTTAAAATCTGGCTGTAGAATTTACTGACAAATAAGTTTTCAAAAGTTGTTCTATACAAGGTAAAATGTCAGCTCAAAGTCACAAACAATGACGATATAT
This sequence comes from Candidula unifasciata, assembly GCA_905116865.2. Lineage (NCBI taxonomy): Eukaryota > Metazoa > Mollusca > Gastropoda > Stylommatophora > Geomitridae > Candidula > Candidula unifasciata. The sequence goes on along the minus strand of CAJHNH020001247.1, from coordinate 583,943 downwards.
GAACGGGAAGTCAATAAGTAAGTCACAAATTGTTGTTTAAAACTAAAGATGACAACATGAACACAGTTTATTTTTTACACGAACACACACTGTCCCTTTACTTTATGTTTCTACATAATTTTCACCAAAATTGATGCACTTTGTCCCACTGTTTTATCAGTCCTCCTAAACCTGCCACACAGAGCTACGTGCTGTTTTCTAACCCACATTTTTACTTCACATTCAACTTTTGAATTATTCACAAAATCTCTCCAGGAAAGGTGGGTTTTTAGTGGACCAAAAATGTGGATATCGCTAGGGATAAACATTTGTCAGCATAAACAGGAAGCAATTCCTTATGAATGTCCTTTGCAGGCAGCCTTAGTGCCCCCAAAAACGCATAACAGAGCCTTGTTTTTTGAGGGTACACTCCGCAAAAACAGTCGCTACTTTATTTCTATGTTGCAAATGTGCATGCAACAACTAGTGCCACCTAATGAACAGAGACATACAGTTCGATGTTGCTGTCACCTAATGACACCTTTAGAAAACACCAACTACATTTTCCTGCCATCCCATAACCATTTGTGACCTACTGATTTCTCTCATATACTGAAAATGCTGCAGATTGTTCTTGAATTCATCCCACTTAATGTTCATACATTTTATCGGGCAATTTCCAACATAAGCCAGGAGAACAACACTGACCCTTGGAGCCCCAAACAATGTTTGATACATTTCCTGGTCACTCCAAAGATAACATATTATTCTTGCTTCGTTCTATCACAGACATTTGTTATTAACTCCAGCTGTCCCAATGTCTCTGTTCAAGTTCTATAGTCCCCTTATTTCTTTCTATCCCAGACTGGTGATACTAACATGTTTTGCACAAAGAGCTGTGGTTGACAAAAGTGTCAAATGTTTGAAGGAGTTAAACAGGAAACTTGAAATAGGGAAAATTCATGGTCTAGAAAGAAGAGGTAAATATAACATCTGTGTGTGACAGAATAGAACACATAACAAAATGCAATTTTTGGTGTGAACAAGAAATGCACGATGTTTGGTATCCAAAGAGTTAATGTGGTGCTTTAAAGTAAAAGTGTTTCGGATAGAACAAGTTTATGCAACAAATGCCTGGGACAGAAACTGTTAAATGCCCCCCGGCACCACACTAACAATCATTAAAATAAAAATGTCAGAACAAACTTTCTTCTGGAAGTAACATGGATATGGACCGCTTGAACTGAAATGGTACAGACAATTTCCCGTAATACCATCTATCAAGAAAATGTAACAATAATGAGTCTTGTTACAAGATCTGAACACTAAAGAACACTAATGCATAAACAGCATCATGTGCCAGCAATTGAAATACCTTGGCCACACTGAACACCATGGATGTTTACACAGAATAGTAACGAAAGGCATTTTTTTCTGGAAAAAACAGAGTCAGAGATAATCAACAAGAACGTGGACACAGGACATTGAAGATACTGCTAATACAATATATGTCCACGTAACTATAAAACGTGATGGCTGCTGAACCATTGTGATTCAAAATGGGCCTAGATCTGAAGTCAAGCAGAAAGAGGTAGCTACAGGAAAACTAGACTGATAACACTCAAAGATGGACAGACTCACAAAGAATTTTTTTTTTAAACGAAGTGAATTTTTTTCAGAAAATATTTTTCCCCATCACTTCACAGAGGGTTTCAGCCAGGTTTTGTGGTTCAACCACCAAGTGTGGAAATGAACAACACCTCTGTCGGAAAGAACAGCAACTAATCAAGCATCAAAACTTACCACTGTTATCAATGCCGTTCTGCACGGGTGTGGCCTTCAGTCGATCTGACGATGCTTGGGTTCCTGTAGTGTCCACGTCAGTTGCCATTTCTCCCCACATCTGGTCACTGATGTCCTTCACCTTAGTCTCATCAACCTCATCATCCTGGTTAGAAAACAAGAGGTCAAATGTTGTAGTGGTACCAAACTTTTGTTATTTTTCTGTCTGTGGCATAACTAGCGTATACCAAGACCTATATATACTTGTTATTTACTGAGTGGATCTTGCAGTGCGTTTCCTATGAATGGGATGAGGTCCTCAAATCAACCCTCCTAGTGACCTCTCACGACGTGTGCAGCTCTGTGGGCTAGAGGTTAATGAGTTAATGCATTTCACAATTTTATAATCCTGAACAAACAATATTTGATTTCAGTGGTGAGCAGTTTATACAAAAAGACAGAGGTACAACAACTGCACTGTTGATGAGACCAGGCCCGCACTACGTAATATTCCCAAAGATAGCAGGGGGGGGGGGGCCAACCGTCACAGTGGAGACGGCACACAATTCTTTTCACGGTAGATTAGTGTTGATATTAATTCCCCCTTTTTCACAGCAGACAGCTTAACTCTTTCAGTCCCACAAAAAGCACCATATGTGACTGGATTTACTCAGATTCACCAATTATTATGCTGGTAAGTGTTAAAGCACTTAACAACACACTTGTCTCCCACAAAGGTTGTGTATTCAGGCCCTGTGGATGTAGTATACCCATTATTTTGTTGATGTCACAAATGACTCACTGGGGCATCATCTATGGCCCCTTCTAGGAGGCAAAGAGTTGAGGTGATCTCAGATGTGACAGACTTCTATTGTGACGAACAATTTGTTTATCCCCTGCAATTGTTCTTGCTTGAACTTTTATCTTGGCAAAAGGAATTTCTGATAAAAAGAACAATTTATCAGGTCCCAGGTGATTTCTCCTTATCAGGTCTGCATGCAGGATGTGACAATTTCTTGGGTAAGCCCAGGAAACTCAAGTACACACGCATCATGTGCTGGCTCTGCATTTTATAAAAACCTCCTTGGATGTGTGTGAGGGGGGGGGGGGGGGAATGCCCATTTTATGTCCCTGCCTTTCTTTGAAGGCCAAGCAGTCAGCGCGTGGTTTCCCCCGAACGGTCTTTCTAGGGGCAACACTTGTAGATAAAGTAGACACCACATTAATTAGGGTACATCATGACCCATAAGCCAACTGGGAACGATAAGCTGGTGAACAAATGTCAGATGTGGCGACCAAAAGACGCAAATATCTGTAATTAGATTTAAAATTCATAGCTTCAAACATACATGCAAAAAATACATACACATCGCAGATGTTGACATACATATACAAACACACACAGATATGCACATACTGATGAAACATACAACATAAACAGGCATACACACACAATTATAGACAACACATACAGACAAAATGACATGAACAAAACAGACACAACACACACAAAGAGACAGCCCCCGATTTCTACAAGAAGTTCAAAATAACAAAACAGAGAAACTCTGGATAGTGGCAGGTAAAGTATGATGCACATACAGTGCATCAGAAATAATGGCCACCGGTGCGTCGGACCAGACTGAGCTTGCCAATGCCACACAAAATACAGTGCATCAGAAACAATGGCCACCGGTGCGTCGGACCAGACTCAGCTCGCCAATGTCACAAAAAATGCTTTTTCACAGCTCGTCTCCGAATGATTTATTTTTCAACTGCTAAACATTTAACAAGAAGTTAAACTAAGATGACTTCTTGAACAACAGCCACTGACCTCGTCTTGTTCTCTTTCAATTTCTCCCTCCTGAGCTTCATCATCATCGGCCAGGACCAGGTCTGGGTTAAACTCAAACATCTGACGACCACTGATCTGTTTCAGATTGACAAGAAAACATTAACTGCAAATAAGGGTTTAAAAAATAATTACAGAATCAATTTGAACAAAAAATCAGAAGTTTTCAAGATACAGTGCAGACAGCTTAAGGTGATCTCAGATGTGTCAAATTTCTGGTGTGAAAAAAAAAATATTTACACCCGGAATTTTTTGGGGCCTAAACTCTTATCTGGATAAAAGAAATTTCTGATAAGAAAAACAATGTCTTGGGTCCCCAGTGAGTTCTCCTTATCAGGTGTGCACTGCAGCTCTCACTGATGTAGCAGACAACATGGCCTGGTTTGGGGGCCAAATATCCCTGTTTAAGTTTCAGGGCCCCATTTTGGCGGGAAAAGAATCGACCCACTGCCCCCCCTAACAAGCAGGTTGTAAAAGATGATATTTAGGGGTGATTCATTTGAAGTCAGAGTGCATTTGCCTGAGAGGTGAGGAACCAACAGTCTGCCTACAAATAAGCTAGATCTGTAAAAGGGATGTGCATGTAAAACCGAAGTTCTAGATCAAGACAAAAAGTGGTTGAAAGGTCAGAACCTCCTAATGGAGTTTACAGTAGGTAAGATAAGAACAAGGGTTCTCCAATCTGATGTCAATAAATCTTGTGAACATATACTAATTCCATACTACTGCCTTCAAGGTGTTAGATGTAAGAGTCAGATGTTGCTAGACCAGTGCCTGCCTGACAGGTGTGCAATGCTGTCGTTCACAATTGGACTGGTCAGGTGTTTTCGCATCTCCACTTATGATAATTTGTAGTGCAACGACTACTTCCATATAACTGAAATAACAAGTTCATAGACTTAAAAAGCTGCACCTAGACTTGAAATTGTCTTTTTAGCCATACCGCAGCTCTACATATCAAAGATGACATTTTTATTTGATCTTCAGTTGCATTTGTTTTCATTCTTTTTAAAGTCTTACAGGCTTACAGGTTAAAAAGGTAAAGGCAGTTAGTTCCATGGCAGAAACATCTACACTCTGAAGTACAACATTATAAACCTCAACGTGCATAATTTTCCAGCCAATTTTCAGCACATACTGTGTTGAGAATTTTCCTACATGGAAAGAGTTAAGTGGTTCAGATGTCTAAATGCATTAATGGGGAAAATAAAACTCAGATCAAGGCAGCCGTGGAAACCCACTGGAAAACTTCTCATCCGGTACACAATCCCAGAGATCCAACCAACCTCCTTACATGAAAGAAACACACCATTATATTTAGACTGCATTCTGGTTACAACAGATTCTGCAGCCAGATGTACATGAGATTTCAGATTGGGGACTGAGAACTTTCCCACGTGGACAGGCACCACAGGACGCTCTACATGTGCTACAGACATGCGCTCTACATGTGCTACAGACTTGCGCTCTACATGTGCTACAGACCTGCGCTCTACATGTGCTACAGACCTGCGCTCTACATGTGCTACAGACCTGCGCTCTACATGTGCTACAGACCTGCGCTCTACATGTGCTACAGACTTGCGCTCTACATGTGCTACAGACTTGCGCTCTACATGTGCTACAGACTTGCGCTCTACATGTGCTACAGACTTGCGCTCTACATGTGCTACAGACTTGCGCTCATATGAAAACCCACCGACAAGGAGAATGAACAGAAGAAATCCAATGTTTTAAACCGATAAACAGTGACTACAGTTGAGCAGCAAGAGGTTGGGTGGTTCATATACTCATCCCCCATTTTCAGTGTGACAGAAATTGTAAGGAATAAAGTTGTCCTACCACATGATACATGTTACCTACCAATACTAATTATTCATTCTTGCGTTAGTATTTAAAATATTTTCAACGATTGATGACTGTGCTGTCGAACTATCCATTATAAAAGCCAGAATCACAAAATACTTCGCAGCATTAATCCCTACCTCTCTCATAGGCCAGTTTATACAAGCACACGATGAGGCAAGGAAGAAAAAGAAGATTTTAAACCATATAGTGTTGCCAATATGCTTAGTTATGATACTTGTACTGAAATGTAAGAAAAGAGTCTCTTCTAGCTGGCTGGTCAACTTACTCCGATCATGCGACCTGCTTTATAATCTGCCTTTTTCCTTTCCTGATCTGCCATGAGTTTGTCCAGCTTCTCACGTTTCTGAAAACATGAAATGGGCAGCAACAAAGCTGATTACTTTTATCAATATAATAATGTGAAATGATATTCAAAACATTGATACAGGCAAATAAAGAATACTACACTTTTTCTTTGGTCATCTGAAGATTTAACAGTGTTTGTGCCCATTCACAGCATGGCTGCGATATTTGTGCCTTTTGGCCGACACATCCAGCATCTGCAGGCATTTGTTGACTTGGTTAGCCTTCTTAGTTAAATACTTTACTACATGAAACCTCATCCGTATGGATGGCAGATTAATTCGTTAAATATATGGTGTTCTAAATATTAAACAGATAAACGAGGTGTCTGGAATTTGCTCTTGATGGATTCACATCCAAAAAGTCGCTTTGAGTCAATGCCTAGCACCTGAAACCAGCTAATCATTAATTCAGCTCATTTAAAAAAAAAACTGTTTTCAGATCGGTACTGTAAATGTTTCTTCTTCTTCTTGGCGCGGACCTGCTGTAAACTCCAGCCGAAAGTTCTGACTGTTTGTCCATTTCTGCACGCTGGTCTTGTTTCAGAACTTCAGCTTTGCATGCACATCCATTTTACAGATCTGGCTCATTTGTGTGCAGACTGTAGGTCCTTTGCCTCTCAGTAGATGCACTGATACTTTAAAGAAAACTTAATTAATTGCCTTGTACAAATGGCTTGTTAAAGAGACGATACGTCACACCACCCCTTTCCCACGGGTAGTGCATCCTCACTGTCAACCCATAGACAGCGTGTCAATGGGTCACCAGGTGCTGTTGAATGTCCAAGTAAACGACCGAAAACCCTAGAAAGGAGTCTGTGGATAAACATGCCACAGACTACAAGAAGCAGCAGAAGTTTATTACCAGCATACCAGAGAGATGACAAGAGCTGGTGCCAGACAGGTGGTTACCAATACAGTAGAAGATTTATCTGCAAGCTATTCCTACCACCAAAGAACAAGTATAAGACAGAGAGAGACCTAAAAATACATGGAAAGGATTACAGACACAGCAAAACCTGATGTTTATCAGGGGCTGATCCCTGTGGTGGATGGTTTGGAAAAAGACGTTTCCGTGATTTTCGGACAGTGACAGAGTTGGTGGCCTTGCCATATAATATTCCCATTTCTGTCAGCGGACACACTGCAACCAACCTCCGTTGTGGAGACAGCACAACTTTTTTTTTAAACAGACAGAGAATAATAATATGAGGATAATGAGGCTGCCACAGGAGACAATCAGATCGGATAACTGCGTTATTTATTGTAGACCTATAAATTAACTGGGAATAAATGGTGGAAGAAGATGGTGCCAGTAAAATAAATGATACATTCCACCATACAAATATCCAGAAACTGCTGCTTCTGCTAAAGCAGAAATCACCAAACAGCAATATTTTATTATCACTAGCTCATCATCATATACCATGTCCGCCATTTAGTTCATGGTGAGGAATCATTGGCAATCCAGTACACACTGGTTGCCACTGGCTATTATCTTGTGAAGGTGGAGAAAGTCTTTAATGTTGTCGATCTGTTGTGGGTTTTTTGTGTGGGTCCTCCTCTTGCTCTTACAGTGTATCTTCTGAGAATCACTGCCAAGGATTGTATCTGATGTACTGCATTCAAACAAGATGTCAAACCACACGACCTGCTGCTCCCAATGAATCACCACCTGATGTGTTATAATCTGTACCAGTCCAGACAATAGTCGATCAACACAAACAAAAAACATCTCTTACCTTTCTTTCTTTCCATTTCAAGAAACTCTCTAGGGTAACCTTGGTAACATTTGCCCCCAAAGCAGCTCTCTGCAATGACAAGAAAACATTTATTACATATAGTTTGGAACACATATCAGGACAATGTTCTACTTCTTCTGTATCCCAGGGAAACGGGCAGTTGACTCATGCTGTTCATTATAACTTCTTTGGAGACTGAAAAGGGTTTTTACGATTTGCTCCGTTGATATTCCAGCCACAATGTGACTCTTGAAGTTGGTAAAGAGAGCAACGTTCTGCAAAGGACCTGCTACATGATGATATTCTGTGGAGCTCATGTGAACTGTCTGGATGACTGTGGTGGATCATGAGTTGAACTTTGGATTCTGTCAGTGTTATTCTCTAGGATGTTCGGTTGTGCGGCCTATCTGTGTTGAGTGGTCGGCACAGTTGTGACTGTGTAGCACGCTGGTTGACGGGGTGTCCTTACGTGCACAGAAGGTGCTGGGGAACTTTGTGTGTGTGTTGACTAATGTGATTTAGAGGTATAGGAGGGTGGTTAACTGGATGTTGATCAGTGATACTTCAGTGAGTGACTAGGTAACAGACGGGAAGTCTAGATTCTTTTCGCCAAGGGGTACATCTGCCCTAGGTCCTCGGGTGGCGGGGTTTCTTAGAGGGAGAACGGTCAGAGGACTATCATGTAGATGTATCTGCGCGATCAGGCATGAATAACATGTAGCAGGCACCTGTACATAGTTTGCTAGAAAGTTTCATCTATGTCTAGAGAGACTGCCGATGTGAGTGGACTTGACAGTGAGGCACTGATCACCAATTCATCTTTGTTGCAATGTGTTCATTCATAATAATTAAGAGACTGATTGCACTACAAGATCATAATTGATGTGGTGTATTATATTACAGTACTTGTAGACAGCGTGAGTGGTTACAACTGGACATGTAACCTGTGCTAGATATATTGTGCGTGTTACGATGTTCACATGTCACGTGAGTCTGGCTTATTGTGGTACTCGTCTGGGTTGCCTTTCCTTTACTCCTTATAAGAACCATCAGTATGTGCCGTGCCAATGAGTGGGCGTCCATGGTCCATCAGCTGAGGGAACCTTGTGCATAAGTGTTGGGGACCGACATTTGTAAATAAATCCCCTAGATACCTGGCAAGCATGTGATGCGCCCCTCGACCACATGCTACACAGATAAGTCTGAATATAAGTGCCCACAAATTTACACACACACACGAAGCCTGAATATGACTACACACAGAAGATGGCTACCCTCCGAAAAACGGTCCTAAATTATGTAAATTGCGGGTGTCTTTCGGGCGACTACACAGCATACCGCAAAAAAGCTTCCGCCGAGAGTAACTCCCGCGCCGCACGGGGCAAAACTAGACGGCTGGGACTCACGAGCAGCAGCTTCCTTCATTTTATTTGCTTGTGAGTCCCAGCCATTTAGTTTAGCCCTGCGCCACTACATGCGGCGCAGGAGATACTCTCAGCGGTGGTGGTATAGTCGCCGGAAAGAAGTCTGCAATTTACATATGACTGAGGCCTTGTTACGGTATATTTGGGACCGTTATTTGGCCCAGAAGTCTGTATATATTTACACAAAGATGATACAACAAAATTAGCAAAAAAAATAAAATCATAAACAAAAGGAGAGAAACAAATGTGGTCACCTCGGTTTCAACGAGCTCTTCGATCGTAATCTGATCCTCTTTATCGTCCTTCTTCTGGTCTTTCTTCAGAACAAAACCTACAGTCGGAGACAGATACAAAAATATCAATAATATTTAAAAAGACCAAATGTGACCGCCGATATCAATACATGTTTGCCTATTAGGCATCTTCAGGGCTTTTTTTTTTCTGACACAAGGGTCTGCAGTAGCGGAACCCTGTTTTAGAGACAAGTTTTTAGTGCTGCTATAACAGAGAGTTAAAAAAAAAAGCACACGCAGAAGGGAACTAGAGACTGATGTTAAAAAGATGAGGAGAGCTGCATGGGACAGCGACTTGGCATGAGTTGGTTGAGGACCAATGTTTCACTTGGGGATGCAAAGCAGAAGACTGTATGATACTTTGTGCTGAGTACCGGCACCCTTTCTAATACATTTTTTTAGGTCAGTATCAGCCCTAGGCATTTCTTCTTCTTATGATAGCTTTCTGATTTACACTGACACAGAGGTTTTTATGATAGTGTTTTTAGGAGTTCCCTTTTAGTCCATACAACGTTGAGTACAGTGTTGACTCAGTAGGCCAGTATTCCTTTCTTAATTAGCTGTACAAGAGACATTCTTGCAAGACATGTTCTGTAGTTTGCACACATGGCCTACATGGGCACAGTGGTGAACTACTTAGACAAAGCCTGAGCATATACATGTTTATTGTTATGTCTTGTCCCAAGGCATAGAATAATGACCTGCCCATGCCGGTCAAGTAATTGAGAGTCTTCTCTGGTCAGACTCTGCTCACTTCTGATAGACCGGATGGCCCTTTTCTTCTCAAAGGAGGTGAAGTTATGTAATGTTATCACACTTGACATCATTGCAGATTAAGCATTCCCATACATGCTCAGTCCTACAATACAGCAGCCACCCAAGGTGCCTCCACTGATTGTTCCCATGAGAAGTTGGTTATGTCTCCTATCTTGACCTTGGAGACAACACGTTTTGCTAGGATTCATTCCAATGTCAAGTAACTGTGTTAGCATCAGAGATTCATCGTTACCCGCACTCTCCTTGCAGTTATACAAACATGCCAGCTGGTCTGCTCATTTACACCTTTTTACTGAGATGTGTAGATCCAGGTGTGGGATGTTAAGTGCGACTTTCTAATGGCATCTACCTATTCAGAGCAGTAATATGGCCAGTGTCAGGCACATCCAGACAAATAAGACTTTTACCTACTGTACCCAGTTTAACATACTGTATCACCTAACCTACTGCACCCATTTTAACATACTGTCTCATCTAACCTGCTGTACCCATTTTAACATACTGTATTATCTAATCTACTGTATCAATTGTGTTACTTTGACTCCCTGAGTCGACAGTACTTATGACAAACATGCAGCCATACCTGGTGGCAAACAATGCCTGTAGATACACTTTGGGCCATTGGGGCACTCCCAGAACCAACCATACTTGTTGCTCTCGACAGCATCCAGGAAAAATTTACAAATCTAAATCAGGTTAAACAAAAAAGAAGTAATTAAGGCTGCATTTAAATACAATTGAAACCAGAAAAACAACAAGTAACAATCAAGTCTGCATTTTAAAACAATCTTTGTTGAATTAGTTTGGGATGTGTAGAAGGTACCTGTGTCAGGGTTCAAATGGATTAGGAAAGTTTTTTTCTCTCTTCCATTTGAGTATTTACAGCACATTAGCCTGGATAACTCCAGTATCTGTGGCTAACCTCCATCCATTAGTCCGGCCTACCTTGGCACACTAGGCAGAATAAGCCCGGCAATTTAGTCAGGCTAACCTTGGCACACTAGTCAGAATAAGCCTGGCACTTTAGTCAGGCTAACCTTGGCACACTAGTCAGAATAAGCCTGGCACTTTAGTCAGGCTAACCTTGGCACACTAGTCAGAATAAGCCTGGCACTTTAGTCAGGCTAACCTTGGCACACTAGTCAGAATAAGCCTGACACTTTAGTCAGGCTAACCTTGGCACACTAGTCAGAATAAGCCTGACACTTTAGTCAAGCTAAACTTGGCACACTAGTCAGAATAACCCCGGCACTTTAGTCAGGCTAACCTTGGCACACTAGTCAGAATAACCCCGGCACTTTAGTCAGGCTAACCTTGGCACACTAGTCAGAATAAGCCCGGCACTTTAGTCAGGCTAAACTTGGCACACTAGTCAGAATAAGCCCGGCACTTTAGTCAGGCTAAACTTGGCACACTAGTCAGAATAAGCCCGGCACTTTAGTCAGGCTAAACTTGGCACACTAGTCAGAATAAGCCCGGCACTTTAGTCAGGCTAAACTTGGCACACTAGTCAGAATAAGCCTGGCACTTCAGTCAGGCTAATCTTGGCACACTAGTCAGAATAAGCCTGGTACTTTAGTCAGGCTAACCTTGGCACACTAGTCAGAATAAGCCTGACCCTTTAGTCAGGTAACCCCAGCACCTTAGTCTTGTTCACCTAAACTCACTAACCTGCCAAATGATGGGAGGACCAACCAGGAAGCGGCTAAAGACTACAACTTTAGGCAGCACTATGAGACTGCAAAAGAAACAATGCAACTTCCTAAAGTCATGACAGTACTCAAGCTTTGTACCTCTTGTCCTGTAGAGCTCACAAACATGGCCAAAATGAATGTACTGCTTACCAACCAGAACTGATATACAACACCAGTCTTCAATTCTTCAAGAAGTACAAGAGATAACAGTCCAATGATGTTCTACAATAACAACATATGGTGTGATTACTACATGTGATGAATTATTATTTCCAATTTGAAACATACAAAGTATAAGCTGCTGATGATTTCAAAAAAGGATTACACAATGGAAGCAGAGCTAGAGATCGACCATGCAAGCAGTACAAAGATAGAATATCCGAGGGCTAAAATACCAGCATCTACATAGCACAGTTTGAGGCTCGACACTGAAGGCACAACAAGACTCAAAAATTAAAAAAAGATTTCACAAAATTTATATCAGTATAACACGAGCGCCATGTAGGCATTATTTTGCCTGTGAAAAAGCAGCCCAGAAAAGACATTCTGGGAGTCAGAACGATAAGAAGAGATGACAAGATAATAAAGGGAGGAGAAGAAGCTGGAGAAGTAAATCAGATTTTCAGCAGATTGACAAACCCAAACCCAAGAGCCACTGCTGTTTGTTGTTGGCACCTTTCCATCTTTCCAGAAGATGTTATGATGTGCTTTGGGTACCACAGCCCATGGTGAGTCTAATTAGCAAGATCTGTCAGTGTTCAGAAAAGTCTACCACAGCTAGAGCATGGTATTTTAGGACCACTGTTGCCATCACATATATTTAGTACTTATTCTCAGATGCTCAGGTCTCAACCTATCTGCAGTAGCATCCTTTACAATGGTAACATTAACTTACAATAGCAGTTTTCAACTTGGCTTTATCACTTTCTCCATGTTTTTGGTTGATGACTTCCTCTAGCATAGCTTCATCCCAGCTCTCCATAGTTTCTGGCACAATCATAAACAACAAATTATCAATGAGCTTTTATACTATTATTACAATCTATTTCATTACAAAGAATAATGGTGTGCAAAGGAACAACAGATACAAAAGGTGATCAGAGAATCACTAAACAGGCAAAGAAATGGAAAACTGGGGAAGTGAGGAACCCAGGACGGCCAAGAGAAACCCTAAGGTGAACGTTAATGAGAGAAGCCAAAGAGACTGGACTGGATTGCATCCATGATATTGAACTCATTGCAGAGGACAGAGAGGAATGGATAAATCGACTGCAGTTCCTATGTGACATATGATGGCAGAACAGGACACTGAATAAATGAATGAAAGACACTGATTTGTCTGTCAGGGCTTATGCATGTTAAGACCTCTCTTTATTTACTAGACAGTCATCACCGGCAGATATGAAGGAACGTCTGCAATGGTCTCCATTATGATTAAGCCCGCAGAGAACTCAAGCTCTGCAAACTTTCATTAACTTGGGAGTTACAGTAGCCTTGCATAATGATGCCAGACAATCAGCACCCAAGTCCTGGTCCTGCACTCACCAATCTGGGGAAACCTTGGAGACATCCAGCTGACATCCACGGTTATGATCTACAGTGAATTAGGTGCATGATCAGAGATTGCTGGAGAAGTATTTTACTACCTGAAGAGAGCTAACATACATGATGAGTTTTAACAGTTACAACTAGTTGCCAGTTCTCAAATTCAACAATATGTACCCTGTCAACTGACGTAGAAGCCCAAGCATTTCCACAATTTATGATCACTGGTTGCCTAGAACAGCTCTCTTGATGATATCCCTCCATACCCTCATTTCAGCCCATCCAGCATCATCTCTCTTGGTCTGCCTCTACACCTCTCTCCACTGATCTTTCCAGTTGTCACGATGTTTTCCAATGCCTCTCTTCTTATTACATGGCCAAAGAAGTGTTTGTCTCCTTATTTGTGTATATAGAGATCTACTTTCAGTAGCTTCTTTTAAACAATCACTGTTAGTTACTCTGGCCGTCCAAGGTATTCGTAACATTCGTCTCAGAAACCACATCTCTGCTGCTTCCAAATACTTCTTAATTTGTTCACTGACATTCCAAGATTTGCTGCCATACTGTAGAACATGTTATATGTAACGTTTTAGCACTCTTTTTCTGACATTAAATGAGAGCGACTTATTGCATTAAATATTTTCATTTTCTGAAAAATGCTGCCTTCGCTTGAGCCATTCTGCTTTTTATCTCTGTCACACACTTTTTATCTCTGTCACACACTTTCTATCTGTCTGTTCCCAGGTATTTGAATTTATTGACTAGTCTGAGTCTTTGCCCTTCAACTGAGATATCACAATGTGATGTTATCTTCTTCTTTGATATAACCATTACTTCCGTTTTCTTAGTATTCAAGGAAAGTAATTTCTTTGCACACTCCATCCCCAAAATATCCATCAGTTGTAAATAAGTTGCACTTCAGTTAGCAATACTGTATCGTCTGCACAACGCAAATTGTTAATATTGCATCCTCCAACTCTTTCTTCTGCTTTCTCTGTAATTTCCCTCAAAATTACTTCACTATACAGAGAGAAAAGGTCTGGGGATAATTCTCGTATGACACTAGTTAATTTGACTGATCTGAGGACTGATTGGCACTTTTCTGTCTTTCCAGACGATAGTGTTTTATTGCGCTATGAGGGAGCATGGGACCCACAGCCCATGGCGACGGCGAGTGTGACTAGCAAGACCTGCCACGTTAAGAAAAGTCTTCCGCAATTATAGCATCTGATTTCAGGACCACCGTTGTCATCATTCGTGTTTAGTCTGTTTCTTCTCAGACGCTTAACTTTCATTTGTTGTTTCTCGATTTGTTTCTGAGACCAACTGAGGCCAGGGATGAACTTCATCCTCTCCATAACACAAAGCTTGGGCAGTTTTGCAGAGACCATGTGTTGCAATTGACTGATTCAGTGAGGCTAAAATATATGCAGAAAACATGTCTTATTTTACGAGGCTAAATATGTAGACAGCTTTAGTAGAGATGACTACCAAGATTAGAAAACAGGCTGCACTATTAGGTCACCATTTTTACAAGGTGGACAGTACCGGTTATTTCCCCATGTCTGGAATATAGTCTTTAACCAGAGATTAGTTTTGCAAGCACATCCATTATGTGTGTATGCAGACAGTGGGTTTCTTGCCTCTCCGGCAGATGCACTTCAACTTTAAAGGAAATGTCAACCCCTCCCCCATTAACACATTTCTAGGATGGCTATTGAAAGATGCAGATGAGTTCTGACCAATTCGTGTCCTAATGCACCACCCTATGCGGTTCAGCACCTCGGCATCCCACAAACTTTCAAAGTGGATTACAATATCAATGTTTTGGTTTTCTGTCCTTACCTTTCTTATCTTCATAAATATTACGCTTCTCTCCCTTTCTTTCAATGTTTAGGTCGTGCGAGAACTTGCATTTATCTCCTTTGGTACACTGTCCTTGCTTGAAAAATGCACACAAAACTGACTTCGGGTCAACACCTGAAACAATCACAGAGTATATGTGACCACATTTACCCAAAAAAAAATTTTCAGGCAGACTAAAATCAACCTAATTTTCACTTCAGCTCTCTGTGGGAAAATGCCTTATTCCTTTCCTTGCCAGCAGATTTACCACAAACCCCTCAGCTTTCCTTAGCAGGCTAGGCAAAACTATTAGAATTCTTTTCCTAGGATTTCACATAAAATACTGCATTTCTTTCCACATATATTGTCAAGTATGTATTTGTCTATGAAAGTATGGTAAGAGCATCATATAACCAATATACATCAAGGCATGGGACACTCACAGATGAAAGAAAGTATCTGCTTCCAAATTTGTATAGATTTTATGCCAATATAACAGTATTACATTTCAATGAGTTTTCTGGGATCAGTTTTTCATGATGATGGTGGTATACTGTGACATGAGGAGGTGACATGACTAGCAAGACCCGCCCGCATGAAGAAAAGTCTTCCACAATTATAGCATGGAATTCCAGGACCGTTGCTGCCACTGTATTTAGTGTATTTCTTCTTAGAAGCTCTGGAAATTTCTTTCTGTATCAAGTTCATTTTATCTTATTTCTTTCTACACAACCAGATAAAATGCATTTAATATTATCAGATCATTTTTGACTAGAAAATATTTATAAAGAAGAAGAGCCTGACGCGAGAAAAAAAAAAATACCTATAAATAAAATAAAAAAAACCACAATCAGTGACATTACAACGTGAAGCAGCAAACCTTTAGCGACCGTCTGGGCAACGGGTTTAAACAAAGCATTGATCTCCTCCTGCAGCTTTTTCTTCTCATCTTTCTTGGCACTTTTGTCTGCTGAGGGATCCAGCTAAAAAGGAGAAATAGACATCAGGCAAGGACATCTTTAAGTAATAGACACAATGAAGACTCTATGGCTGGGACACATTCTGAGACATAAAGAGTCGTAGTGTGATGTACTGTCAGGGACTCCACTGTAATTTAATGAGGCTAAAGAACAATATATGTTTGTGTGTATATATACACATACTGGTGGTATGAAAGTCCAAATCAGGAATACTTTAGGATTCTCTTATATATGTATTTACATATGTACGACTGCAATTTATACGATTTATTATCAGCAATATCTCACATTCTGATTTAAATTATTTATCTTTAATAATTTGTTTCTCTCTCTTTTTTGTTTAATTTTTTTTGTAAGCATTTATTCTTAATTATTTTTCTTATTATTATTAGTTATTTCTTCATTTTAACATTTATATCTTATTATTTAATTCATAACACTGCGTGTGTGTTGTTAACTCTTTACGGACCGGATGCCCCTTTAGTGGTTTTTGAATCCACCATGTTCAGACTTTCAACCACTATAATGGCTCTTCATAAAGATATTGTTTTATTTTCTGGCAAAGCAAACTTGCATAAAGATGTTTTGAAAAATTTTTAGTTAAACTTTTCGTTTGTTAAGGTCTAGAACTGTTCATACTACTCTGTTGTTGATGAATCACAGCCAGATAGTGACAAATCTTAATATTATGATTGAAAATGCAAGTGCCAAACCTACTGTCGATAATATAGGCTAGGATGAAGTTGAATGCAATATTTAGATTTAGAGCGGAACATCCGTTGTCCCAATTTTTGGCTGCCATGAAATCTGACATGTCATACAAAAAAATGGTCATAACCCCCTAAGTATTTAAAATAACTTGTTCAAATACAGACTGTCTGGTACATAAATGAATAGAGGAGGCATGTGAATTTTGAGAAATGGATAGCAGTGTTGCAGAACAAGTAAAAAGTAAGGTAAGCACAACATTTTTTGCGCAATTAATCTTTATGCGTCTAAAATCCTTGCATATTGTGTAATTTTAACAATATTTTTCTGTACTATTGACACTTAAATAGTTTAGATTTATTCTGCACTGATTTCTCTTAATTTAATACATTATATGTCTCTATAGAGCCAATACCTTTTTCTTCAGGAAGGTTAAGCTTTGAAATGTTGCAGTAAAAAAAAAATCCTGCTCAAAATTAATGCTGTCCAAACTCCAGAAAAAATGTCATCCAGAAAGAGCTAAACATAAGGTTCACAGTTTATATATATATATATATATATATATATATATATATATATATTCATCATTAACAGGAAGCAATAACTGGGGCCAGCAACAGAACAAAATAAAGAAAGGAAAACCAACAACATGCAACCAGCCGAGAAATAAAATGGCAGACAGGATTTCAACAGATAATCGTGTGGGGTGGGGGGGGGGGTGGGGGGGGGGGGGGGGGGGGGGGCGCAGAACAACCATTAACAAAATATTTTAATAGAGCAATTAAAGACATTTCTCTTATTTCTTTGCCTTTCTTGAATTCATCCCATTAAATGTTCATCAATTCCTCAGATTTTTATTTCTGAGTGCATTGAACTTTTGTTCCATGACTCTAGTGGTTCTCCTTCATTTACTGGCATACGTTAAAAGCTAAAAATTAAATAGCATTACATCTAAAAATATGTAACTTGATTCTAAAACTACACAAACATATACACATAACATATATTCATATAAATCTTACCCGGCTTGCTTTGACGTTGCCATGCACAACTTGAGTAGTGACATTTTTTATAAACTTTTGTTGTTTGGCCCCTTTCTTGTTTTTCAAGCCAAACGTCTTGTCCTGCACAAGAAAAAGAAAGCAATGAAATTAGATTAAGAAGATGCGTTCAACAGCGTCCCATACAACATGCTCAACAGATTGCTGCTGGATATGTACACAGAAACAAAATATGTCAAAAGAACAGTGTCGCTGTGATGTAGTGCATGGGCGTCGAAACCTCAACACATCCTAATGGGTCTGCCCCAGGGATCACCACTGTCGAAGATGCTCTTCAATGTGTACACAGCATGGGGTCACCAGTGCACAAAGTGTAGTCCTGGGCAGATTAAAATCATATGCAGATGATATCCTTGTATACACTCAAGGTAGAAACAGGCATGACATTACAACCAGGCTACAATATGAACTAGACAGACTCAGTGAGTTGTGCCAAGAGCTCAAATGAACCCCACAAAGGCCCACTTAACATTGTTCTCTTTGAATACTCACACTGTCAGTACACCAACACAAGTCGTAAGCATGTGTTGTGTGGGCATCGAGAGAACAGACACGATGATAGGCATGACATTTGACAGATGCTTGTCATACAAGCATCACTTAGACAATGTCATACTCAGAGCCAGAAAAGGCCTGACAACATTCAAGGTGCCAGCAGCAGCTGATATTAAACAACGCCTACTTTTCTTTTTATATCAAGGGCCTGTGTAAAGTGACACTGACTATGGTTTGGGTCTCCTCACTGTCAGCAAAACCTAGCCAGAAAGACTGGTCCGAGTACAAAATAAGGCCATGAGTATCATACTCAGCTGCACACACCTCCTGCACAGCATGTGATATATCCCGAGTTAGCCGACGATGGCTAACAAAGTCGCACAGAATTTAAATGAGGATATCAGCAGACGGTTACACCAGCGGCACAAAGCTATACATGACACAAAAGGAGCCCACCAAGGCTGAAGATTTAATCATGCAGGTATGGGACCTGGAAGAGACAAGTCAAGGAAAAGAATGGACGAATACACCAGTAGACATACATGGCATTTCTAAGGTTGTCATCCCACTGGGAAGGTACTGCAGGAATCAGATTTATGCATTCACTCCCAGAAGACATTATCATCTATACAAATGGATCCATGAAGTGCGGAACAAGGTCACTATGGGCATAAACAGCACAAATTCTGCGCAAGACAATTCAAGATGACACCGCGCTAACCACGCAACTACATCAAGCATGACCATGGAGACAGCGACTGCTTCTTGAGCACTAGCATGGGCAGCAGAGCAGCCACACATGCAGGAAAAGTATCACCATGAACATGATTCAGAAGACAGCAACAGGTGATATGTGCTCTGAATGGCCAGAAAGCATTCAGAAATCGCACTTAACCTCCCCCACCTGGATCTACACACCTGGTCATCCTGACATAAAGGGTAATGAGTGAGCAGACCAACTGACAAAACAATGCACCAACGGATGTTGGAAGAACCATGGACACAGCAGATATCATCAATGCTGCACAGCTAAGGCTAGTGGATAACAACTAATCTCTGATATTAACACAACTAAGCGACATGGGATTAAAGCATGATGAAGCACATCTATACTTTCTTCGAGGCCAAGATAGAAGACATTATAAGCAACCTCTCATGGGAACGATTAGTAGAAGTACCTTGGAGTGGTTGCTGCATCGGAGGACAGAGATAGGTGGAGATGACCATTGTGCAGTGACATCGATTGTGACAGGATAAAATACCCCAAAGGCATTTTCCCGCTGATTTCACCTATCCCTATGTGAATGTGGGTTCCAGGGCTCCATAGGGGAAGGGGGGGGGGGGGGAACAGACAGACCCACTGCCTCGCTAACAAGCATGTCCTAAAAGGCAACTAATTAGGCATATCTGCCTGAAAGGCAAGAAACCAAAAGTCTGCATACAAGTAAGCCAGATCTGCAAAACTCAAGTTCTGGAACAGACTAAATTCCAGAATTGGACGAAAAACCAGGTGGAAGTTTACACTTTTTGACTTGGAAAAACCCTAATAATTTATAACTAAAGTCTTTTTGAAGATCAGTCACAAGTAATTTAAAGTATAGTGATTTTGTGAATAGGAGGTGAATGATGATTGCTCATCCAATGATTATGGTGATAATGATAGTCTATTCTTTTTCTAAGTGTGTGTGTTGACTTGATGTTGTGTTCCATTTTCCCCAGAACTTTTATTATTTAATTTATGAAATTATGTGAAACTACGGTGCTGCTATTTCAAGTTGTGAAATATGTATTCCAACTTAGATTTCTATTTCACTTTCAGGAAGTACAAGCAGACTACTACCTACTGTAGCTAGTAAGAGTGAAGAAGACACAGGACAGTTCAGGACGACACACACTGGCATTCTCACGCTCAGAAACTCAGTGGTGACACATTGGTGCAGATTATAAGAATTTTTATAATATAAATTTGACATCCTAATGCTTTAAATCGCTCACCTCAATAATCTTTTCCTTCTTCTTTTCAACCGTCTTCTTACTCGGTTCGTTCGGTTTCTTTTTTGGAGGCATTAGAAAAGTTTTAGGGTGAAAGTAAAATGTTCCTTGAAAATGATTTCACCACACACCAGACTTCGGTAGTAACCGGAAGTTATCGCCATTACAGGTAGTTATTTTAGCAGTTCGGTTTTTACATCTAAGAAATAATTATCCAGATGTCGCAAATAAATTCCCTGTTAGTCAAACGCTGAAATCACAACAAGACTATAATTCATTGAAAACCAGCAGACAAAATGGCTTGGCTCCCTCTGGTACCACCCCCAGAAAGTCAGGGTGAATAAAATGTAATGACACTATCAATGGGAAGACCATGAGACAACTGAACCACGGCATGGAGAACAAACTTAGATACAACAATGCGTTAGAATGATTACCAGACAGAGTCTTACCTCCCCAACCCCGCCATTCCTTTTCTCGCAACTTTTTTTTTTTTTTAGACAACTGGCAGATTGAGCATTTGGTCTGAAGTCTCAAGCCATCCTTTTTCTTCTTCTTCTTCTCTTCCACCTTGTAACTCAGCGTAGTGTCGAAGGGAGATGTAACGTTCGTTGATGAGCTCTGTCAAAAGCTCTATTGAGACTGATGTTCATTTCTGTAAGGTTGTTCTTAATGCCATAATTCCATAATTTCCGAGGTCGTGTGGCTCGCTGTGGCAGATAGTACCAGGACATACTTGTTAGGTGTCCAAACAACTTCATTTGTTGTTCTTTGATGACCTGTAAGACTGGCTTTATTCCTACCATTTGTCTGATTTCAGGATTTCGTAGTGTCTTTCTTTGAAACTCCTGCAGCTCTTCTAAGAATTTCATCTCTGTTGTCACTATTTTAGATTTATTGGAGGATTAAGTGTCCACTTTTGGCACTGGTAGCACAGTGCTGGCCGGAAAAATAGTTCTGATAAGATTCACTTTAGTACTCCGGGGTATCTGCTTGTGTGTCAACACGAAAAATAATTGCCCCATTACTTGATTAGCTTTGGCACATCTCGAGCTCACTTCAAGCCAGTATGTTAGGAGTATACAGATGTTTCTGCAAGAAAGCCAGACAGATTCACTGACAAATATATTCTTACCTGCACAGAGCTGCAGATTACATCGAACTTGTGTAATATTTACGGGTGCCCCAAATTATAACTTCTTTGAATGTAACCTGTTGGTCTACCATACTATGTGGCTCCATGGCTTCGAGGTTAGCGAACACGGTTTACAATGTTAGATCCTTGAGTACTAGTGTTTGTTTCCAGGTGAACGGTTTTTTAAAAAAAAAACATTCTCGTGGTTTCCGGACAATTGTCCGAGAGTCTCACCGTGGAGAAGACTGGCTCCTCACCACGTAATATTCCCCAAAACAACATTTGCACACTGTAGACAACCTACGTCGTGGAGACGGCAGGGGTTTACTTTCCGCCATCCAGATTAAAATGCTATTTTTTCTCAGAGTGTCAAATCTTCCGACAGAACCCGGATAATGGAAGTGGTGGGCTGGGAACTGGGGCGACGGGCGGGCGTCTGTGAAAATGTTGCGGACAAAAAAAAAAAGGGGGGGGGGGGGAGTGTAAGAACGAAATACACTGAATTAGTTATCAAAATAGAAGTCATTCTCATAATAGAAACATTCCTAGTGAAAGTAAAGGAGCCCTTTCCAAACCTTCGGGGTGTATTGGGCATATAGGGCTAGACCTATATTTTATAGACCAATCGACACTCGGTGGATGATGTGGTTAATATCATGCAGGCCGCCTTTACTTCTCATGATTATGCGTGATACCCACTCAAGTCTGGGTCGACCTGGGAGCCTAGGTCATTTTATAGGAGGGAAAAAAATGCCGGTTCGTCGGGAACAACACCCATGATCTTCCGATCCACAGGCGAGCGTCCAACCTCTGCACCCCGGCGACTCCCAGGCATTTCTGGGCAAAGAAACTCTGACTGACTGATTTTCTACCCCACTAGGACATCAGACAAGCGATAAACACCCGATGACACAAAGTGCCACCATGTGGATGAGGATCACCGTGGAGAGGTCCCAGAAACCGCGTTCAGGCGATTGCTCTCAGTCCGGGCGATTACACATGAACCAATGTGGCTGCCCCAAAACGTACTTTACTTCAGTGGATATCTTCCCACTGTTGTATACCAGGAAACGAAACCGTGGATAAACTCGCCACCAAGGTGGAAAAAATGGGGAAAGGGGGGGGGCAGAGTGTGAGAACAGGAAGAGAATTCGGTAAAGTACTTTGAGAATAAAAGGACCATCCAGTCAGAGATGACCACCACTTACTTGACCAGCGTCCCTGTGTTGGTTCCAGGGCCCCATTGAGATGAAAACATGAAATGACCCAATGTCTCAACAACAAGTATGTTATAAGAGTCGACTAAGTGGGGGCTTCCTTTGAAGTCGGAGCGCATCTGCCTCAGAGGCAAGGAACCAACAATCTGAATACAAATAAGTCAGATCTGTAAAATGAATGTGCACGCAATACTCAGGTTCTGGAACTATATTAAAGTCTATTGGTGCACCAACAACTAAAACTTTCTTCGGAGTTTACAGAGAAGACTTGGCCGGCAAGGGCAGGTCATTATTCCACGCCTCGGGATGGACACAACAAACTTAACAAGCATATCTATTGGCTTCGTCTAAGCAGGTCACTATGATGTTCGTGTGCGCAGACTACAGAACATGTGGTGCAAAACTATCCCATGTACAGCCTATTAAAGACGGGAATGCTGGCCCACTGAGTGAAAACTGTACTCAAAGCTGTATGGAACTAAAAAGGAAACTAAAAACAGTCAAGTTTATTATAAGAACTGTCTGTCAAAGTAAATCAGAAAGCGAACTCAAGAAGAAGAGGACAAAATTGAACCTCTGTATTGGTGAACAAAAGCTCTAACCGTACTGTTATCGATCGAGGCTCTTGGGATAGGGTAGGGAAAGTTGGCAAGGGACTGAGTAGCTTCACGCCCCTTTCCCCCTTCCAGAATCCAGTACAGGATCAGGAGCTACAAAATTTGGATGCTCAGGCATTTCACCTCCCCCCCCCCCCCCCCACCCCCCAAGTGGCACTTAAAAAAAGGAAGCGAATGGATTGTATAAACAAATAAATTAAAGGGAAATCATGGGGGTAACGTTGTTGAGAGGTTATAAGGCTCTGGATTCCATCACTGATATCGAAATGCCTCGCATGGCGCGACACAAGAAGTTTCTCAAGAACTAAAACCTTGCTGATCTCAAGAGAGCAGTAGAAACATCAGATTGTGGTGGGACAGTATTATAAGATTATAAGAATTTTTATAATATAAATTTGACATCCTAATGCTTTAAATCGCTCACCTCAATAATCTTTTCCTTCTTCTTTTCAACCGTCTTCTTACTCGGTTCGTTCGGTTTCTTTTTTGGAGGCATTAGAAAAGTTTTAGGGTGAAAGTAAAATGTTCCTTGAAAATGATTTCACCACACACCAGACTTCGGTAGTAACCGGAAGTTATCGCCATTACAGGTAGTTATTTTAGCAGTTCGGTTTTTACATCTAAGAAATAATTATCCAGATGTCGCAAATAAATTCCCTGTTAGTCAAACGCTGAAATCACAACAAGACTATAATTCATTGAAAACCAGCAGACAAAATGGCTTGGCTCCCTCTGGTACCACCCCCAGAAAGTCAGGGTGAATAAAATGTAATGACACTATCAATGGGAAGACCATGAGACAACTGAACCACGGCATGGAGAACAAACTTAGATACAACAATGCGTTAGAATGATTACCAGACAGAGTCTTACCTCCCCAACCCCGCCATTCCTTTTCTCGCAACTTTTTTTTTTTTTAGACAACTGGCAGATTGAGCATTTGGTCTGAAGTCTCAAGCCATCCTTTTTCTTCTTCTTCTTCTCTTCCACCTTGTAACTCAGCGTAGTGTCGAAGGGAGATGTAACGTTCGTTGATGAGCTCTGTCAAAAGCTCTATTGAGACTGATGTTCATTTCTGTAAGGTTGTTCTTAATGCCATAATTCCATAATTTCCGAGGTCGTGTGGCTCGCTGTGGCAGATAGTACCAGGACATACTTGTTAGGTGTCCAAACAACTTCATTTGTTGTTCTTTGATGACCTGTAAGACTGGCTTTATTCCTACCATTTGTCTGATTTCAGGATTTCGTAGTGTCTTTCTTTGAAACTCCTGCAGCTCTTCTAAGAATTTCATCTCTGTTGTCACTATTTTAGATTTATTGGAGGATTAAGTGTCCACTTTTGGCACTGGTAGCACAGTGCTGGCCGAAAAATAGTTCTGATAAGATTCACTTTAGTACTCCGGGGTATCTGCTTGTGTGTCAACACGAAAAATAATTGCCCCATTACTTGATTAGCTTTGGCACATCTCGAGCTCACTTCAAGCCAGTATGTTAGGAGTATACAGATGTTTCTGCAAGAAAGCCAGACAGATTCACTGACAAATATATTCTTACCTGCACAGAGCTGCAGATTACATCGAACTTGTGTAATATTTACGGGTGCCCCAAATTATAACTTCTTTGAATGTAACCTGTTGGTCTACCATACTATGTGGCTCCATGGCTTCGAGGTTAGCGAACACGGTTTACAATGTTAGATCCTTGAGTACTAGTGTTTGTTTCCAGGTGAACGGTTTTTAAAAAAAACATTCTCGTGGTTTCCGGACAATTGTCCGAGAGTCTCACCGTGGAGAAGACTGGCTCCTCACCACGTAATATTCCCCAAAACAACATTTGCACACTGTAGACAACCTACGTCGTGGAGACGGCAGGGGTTTACTTTCCGCCATCCAGATTAAAATGCTATTTTCTCAGAGTGTCAAATCTTCCGACAGAACCCGGATAATGGAAGTGGTGGGCTGGGAACTGGGGCGACGGGCGGGCGTCTGTGAAAATGTTGCGGACAAAAAAAAAAGGGGGGGGGGGGAGTGTAAGAACGAAATACACTGAATTAGTTATCAAAATAGAAGTCATTCTCATAATAGAAACATTCCTAGTGAAAGTAAAGGAGCCCTTTCCAAACCTTCGGGTGTATTGGGCATATAGGGCTAGACCTATATTTTATAGACCAATCGACACTCGGTGGATGATGTGGTTAATATCATGCAGGCCGCCTTTACTTCTCATGATTATGCGTGATACCCACTCAAGTCTGGGTCGACCTGGGAGCCTAGGTCATTTTATAGGAGGGAAAAAAATGCCGGTTCGTCGGGAACAACACCCATGATCTTCCGATCCACAGGCGAGCATCCAACCTCTGCACCCCGGCGACTCCCAGGCATTTCTGGGCAAAGAAACTCTGACTGACTGATTTTCTACCCCACTAGGACATCAGACAAGCGATAAACACCCGATGACACAAAGTGGATGAGGATCACCGTGGAGAGGTCCCAGAAACCGCGTTCAGGCGATTGCTCTCAGTCCGGGCGATTACACATGAACCAATGTGGCTGCCCCAAAACGTACTTTACTTCAGTGGATATCTTCCCACTGTTGTATACCAGGAAACGAAACCGTGGATAAACTCGCCACCAAGGTGGAAAAAATGGGGAAAGGGGGGGGGCAGAGTGTGAGAACAGGAAGAGAATTCGGTAAAGTACTTTGAGAATAAAAGGACCATCCAGTCAGAGATGACCACCACTTACTTGACCAGCGTCCCTGTGTTGGTTCCAGGGCCCCATTGAGATGAAAACATGAAATGACCCAATGTCTCAACAACAAGTATGTTATAAGAGTCGACTAAGTGGGGGCTTCCTTTGAAGTCGGAGCGCATCTGCCTCAGAGGCAAGGAACCAACAATCTGAATACAAATAAGTCAGATCTGTAAAATGAATGTGCACGCAATACTCAGGTTCTGGAACTATATTAAAGTCTATTGGTGCACCAACAACTAAAACTTTCTTCGGAGTTTACAGAGAAGACTTGGCCGGCAAGGGCAGGTCATTATTCCACGCCTCGGGATGGACACAACAAACTTAACAAGCATATCTATTGGCTTCGTCTAAGCAGGTCACTATGATGTTCGTGTGCGCAGACTACAGAACATGTGGTGCAAAACTATCCCATGTACAGCCTATTAAAGACGGGAATGCTGGCCCACTGAGTGAAAACTGTACTCAAAGCTGTATGGAACTAAAAAGGAACTAAAAACAGTCAAGTTTATTATAAGAACTGTCTGTCAAAGTAAATCAGAAAGCGAACTCAAGAAGAAGAGGACAAAATTGAACCTCTGTATTG
Organism: Candidula unifasciata; assembly: GCA_905116865.2. Lineage (NCBI taxonomy): Eukaryota > Metazoa > Mollusca > Gastropoda > Stylommatophora > Geomitridae > Candidula > Candidula unifasciata. The sequence goes on along the minus strand of CAJHNH020001247.1, from coordinate 557,262 downwards.
GTGAACAAAAGCTCTAACCGTACTGTTATCGATCGAGGCTCTTGGGATAGGGTAGGGAAAGTTGGCAAGGGACTGAGTAGCTTCACGCCCCTTTCCCCCTTCCAGAATCCAGTACAGGATCAGGAGCTACAAAATTTGGATGCTCAGGCATTTCACCTCCACCCCCCCCCACCCCCCAAGTGGCACTTAAAAAGGAAGCGAATGGATTGTATAAACAAATAAATTAAAGGGAAATCATGGGGGTAACGTTGTTGAGAGGTTATAAGGCTCTGGATTCCATCACTGATATCGAAATGCCTCGCATGGCGCGACACAAGAAGTTTCTCAAGAACTAAAACCTTGCTGATCTCAAGAGAGCAGTAGAAACATCAGATTGTGGTGGGACAGTATGCATTGGTTGTCGAGGAGTGAACAGCCAACCCTACACGATGGACGAGTCGTGACGCTGACTTCCCTGAGCGGGCACGTCACATTTCAAACCTAAACCCGTCCGGAGGGGTATATAGTCCCTTATATCGATATATACCTTTATCTGGTGAAATAATCATTTCTAGACCCTCTAGTTGTTTTGAGAAGTCTACATTTTCAAACTTGCAACTGTGGGCCGAGTATTCAGAAATGTTTATTGTTTAATTCAGAAATTCCTGTAAGCCTGTTTACTCCTTGGGCATGAATACAGGGACTTCTTTCCTAGAGACGCCAAGCTTAGTTTTGAGCGGCATTCTTTAGCCTGATTTCCAAAGTGTCAAGACGTGTATACAGTCTATGAATAAAATTGGCGCATTCTAAGTACCAGTTTTATCTTGGAAGAATTCCTAGCTTGGGTAAGTTGATTATAGTTTACGAGTACCATAATATATGTCTTTTTAAAGTTGGCCACTGCTGCAGAGAGGGAAGATTCAACTGTGTGATCGCACAGAGTTGGGCCGTTCTTGATGTCCAGAGATCAATGCATGCAGACTTTTGTTTTTTGTTTGCCTAGGTGTTCTAGATGTACGTCCACACCTTCAATGGTCGTCCGCACATTGTGAAGTTTGTCAAAATCTGCCTTGTGTGCTTCTCCTGTAAGGGCGAGGAACCACTCCGTGGGATTGGCGTAGCGATACAGCTCCGCAATGCCGTAGATAGGCACCCCGAGTTGGCCTATTAACACGCTGGTCAACCAGGCGGGCTTTGCCTTGGAGGCGGCATCGGCACCGGACAAGGACATAACAATTGTACTACCTGTCCGGTGAATCCTTCCTCCAGGGAACGCGTCCAGTGGCATGTCCAGGTCCATGGTGGCGACGGCTGCTGTAGGCTGCATCTTTATAGTGGCCGTTGGTGGTTCTGTTGTTTAATGCATATATTGTCTCGGCAAGTCAACCTTTAGAAATGATCCCTAAAAGTTGACTGCGCCGTTCTGTGCACCAGTGAAAATTGTCTTTACGGGGACCCCTGGGGGTCATTGTTGGAACCAATGAGATTGCTCCTTATGGTGCTCGATGTAGACAGTGAGCCAGCCAGCAAATGGGATAGACACAGACACCCCTCCCCGGCTCCCCCTCCCCCTTTTTTTTCTCTTTAAACCACCATCAGTGGTTTGAAGTTGATTACATCAACGTTAGCTTCACACAAACACCAACTTCACTTATTAAGGGGACGCTACTGTTGAAAAAGTAAAGTTAACAATATTATTTCCCTTATAAGCATGCAATATTTTCTTAGCCGCAAGAGGGTAAATGATCTATATCAATGCCTCGGAGTACAGTAGGTTGTATTTCCCGTACAAACTTGGAACACCCTAAGAACTGTGGTTTGCAGAATGGTCCTCATGTGAGGCCCGTCGGAAAAGCCACTCGGTCCGTTGTCAATTTCGCTGCCTTATGTTTAAAGGTTAAAGTCAAGAACTACTATAGGGCCGGAGGCATGACGTTTGCCTCAAGTGCTGGTGATCCTGGGTTCAAGCGCCAATTTAAGGCTGGGATTTTTTTCACGTAAACTCCTAGTAATTTTCCCTGGTCTCTGGGTAGTAAGATGAGACGCCCATGTGTATTGTTGCGCACGTAAAAATGCCTAGGCAGTTGAAAATCGAAAAAAGTAGCCTAACGTCGCTGCTCGGGAAAAAAATGGAGTTAAAAATCTACCCAAAGTATTTCAGGAGTTCGTGCTCTGCATTGAGATTCTTCAGACTCAGGCTTGAGTTAGAAGTAGAAAGGGGCACTTATGCGTTTCACCCGTGTGCCACAAATGTTGATCCGTTGAATAACCTATATAGGGTCGTCAGGGGAACTGCCTATGAATTCCCTACCAAATCTCGCAGCCGCCAAGATAGGGTGAAAAGCTGGAAAGAATCATTGTTACTCTACCAATTTGGGGCCCCAAAACCACACGAGCCGAGCTTATTGACAGACTTTGTGTGTGTGTGTGTGCGTGCGTGCGTGTGTGTGTGGGTGGGTGTGGGTGTGGGTGGGTGTGTGTGTGTGCGGGTGTGCGGGTGCGTGCGTGCGTGCATGTGTGTGTGTGTGCGCGCGCGTGCGTGCGTGCATGTGTGTGTGTGCGCGCGTGTGTGTGTGGGGGAACCAGAAGCACCTGAGCATGGCTCATTTTGGCTCAGTGTCGTGAGCATCTAAGCCCATCATCCTCGATGCTTCGTACACCGTTAATCTCGGGAGTATGCTGCTTTTCTGCCACCCCCCGGCTCGAACCCGAGACCAGACACGCATGGGGATTGTCACCCGACGTCCAACGCGCTAGCACTACCCAGGAGCGCGCGGCACCTACTGGTAGACTGTGAAACATAAGACCTGCATAGTTAAGATAAGACGGCAATGTAACAACAGTCAATAAAACTGATTCCAGTTCTCTCTTGTGGTCATTTCTGCTGTTGAGCGACCTGTTTTCTACTGTGGCTAGTAAAGTAAGTAAGGAAAAGATCCCCCTTCAGGCCTTTAGGCGCATCGGGCATATGGGAAAAGCACACACATTTTTACAGACCAATCGGCACTATGTAATGTGCTCAGCATTACGCCGGCCGTCTTTACTTTCCCACGACACACATCCTGGTGCCCATTTTAGGCTAGGTTGACTCGCGACGCCCCATACCATGATACAAATCCACGCAGCCAGCAGTGGGTTTCGATCGCGGCACGTTGGAATTACCAGTCGGACTGGCAAGGTCTAAGCCACGGACGCCGGCTTCTACCGTGGCCGCTTTTGTTACTTATCTATGCAGATATGTCTCCAGGTTGTAGAATCAAGCAGTCGAGTATATTCTCTCATGGTCATCCCTCAATTTCCCCTCCTCCCTCTAATGTTCCCCTTATAACATCATCATCATCATCAAGTGCCTTGTCGACTGGTGTGGACGATCATGCCTATCCACAATCTGCGATCTGGAACTGTTTGTATCAGTTCGCGTGTTTGCACCCCTCCATACCATGACAAAAGACTGTCAAGAATCTTCCCACACTGTCTTCATCTGTCTCTTTTTCCATAGATCTTCCCAGTGCTCACAAAATGTTCCATTTTCCTTCTTCTCATAACATGACTATAACAATGATGACTCTCTTTTTGATGTTTGTGATAATTTGTCTTCGAGCATTGGCCTCTTTCAAAACCTCTGGGCTGCTCTTCTTAGCTTTCCAAGGAATTCTAAGGATTCACCACATAAAACCACATTTCCGCGGCCTCAAGATATTGTTCGGCTTCTTTATAACATACCTCGTTCAAATCTTGGTCGTTCTTAACCCAGCCGGGATAAATATTTAGCACTTAAAGAAGATTTATAATTTTGATATAAATATGTATAGATTTTTTCTTGACTCTTCTCATACACTTTGTAACTCTGAGATGCCAGATGCGACCACAGCTGCAGGAGATTTGACAGCAGACCGCCTTACGTTGGTTTGAACTGTGGTATTGAGAACAGATCGTTCATGAGGAGCAAACTGCAGAAAAGTGCCGTGAAGTCACAAACACTATCATGTCAAGGAAACGGAACAAACTCTGTTCTCACTCCAACTTTTTATAGTTTTGAGAAATCGTTTTTTTTTTTTTTTTTTTTTCAAACGATTATAAGTCAGTCTTAGAGGGCGGGGAAATAGTAAACTTCATGTACAAACACACACACATGCATACACACATGCACATACACACATACACTCATACACACTCACACACGCATACACACACACGGATACACACACATATACACACCGCATATACACACACACACGCACTCATACACACATACGCCTACACGCATTCACACAGACATACACATACAAACACACACACGAATGCGCATACACACACGCTCACGAACACACACACACACATAAGGTTAGCCACTTCTCTGTTCTTCAAGAACGATTTTTTAAAGAAATTATTTTATGAAAGACTACTCTGTTTTTTACTAGTTCACAAATGAGACTACGAGGAGCATTTCGAGCGATTTCCCCTGGCACTGCAAGGGAGTAATTGTGGGCTGCTATAACAATGGAACATCAATTACTAACTAACCGTTTACAAAATATATACATTATGGCATGCCTGCAGCCTTCTTCGTTGATATAGACATTTGTCGAAACGTTTGTTTATTATGTGTGTATACTCTCCTCTGCCGAACTTCCGAGTTGCTTTATGTGTATGTGCGAGACTATGCGTGCTTGCGTGTGTGTGTGTGCGCGCGCGCGTTCGTGTGAATTTGTGAGTGCATGAGTTTGTGTGTCTGTTCATCATACATATATTTTATGCAATGTAGCTGCTTATACACCGGGTTCGGTTAGTTAGTTAGTTAGTTAGTTATTCCTCTTGTGCCAAAGATGGCGCATAGGGCAGAGGTCATAGCTTTCCACGTCTGTCGGTTAGGTACAGACAAATCAGTCAAAGAGCTTTCAATATGAGATTATTAGATTTCATATAATCAGATTTTCTCTTCTTACGGCCTGTAACTTTTCACCTGCACAAAGCACGATAATCTAAAGTTCCGACTATGACCCCCAGGAGTCATGGAAACTCTCGCATTTGCGACCTGAAAAAACTAACCCTAAGTCAAAATGACTATCTCCAGAATGCTAAACGAAATGTAAACACAGGTTTATAAATTAATTTAAGTTGTTCAGATTTCTCACTTTCAACAGCACGCCTTCCCATTTGATTGTTCAGTTCCCTTTGTGGGTTCCGGGACCCTGTTATAGGAAAAACAAGAATAGACCCACTGCCTAACCAAAAGCATGTCGTAAGAGTTAATTAATTGGGAGTTTCCTTCGAAGTCGGAGTACATCTGCCTAAGAGGCAAGGAACCAACAGTCTGCACACAAATAAGTCAGATCTGTCAAACGGATGCTCACGCGACACTGAGGTTATGAAACAGGGCTGCACTCGAGAAGTGGATGAACAGCCAGAACTTTATACCGAAGTTTACAGCCGGTGAATGCGAAGAAGAAGAAGAAGATTTGTTCAGTAATTTAGCCAAGTCTGTCCAAACTTCCATCTGTTCATTTTGACCTAAACTGTTTATGGGCTTTGTAGTCTGTCTTGTCGCACTCTGTAGTCAGTTTCTGTTGTATAGCAAACTTACCTACTTACTTACTTGGTCGCTCCTCTTCTACCTTGAGGTATAGAGGTTTGCCAGAGAGATCGCCAGACATCTCTATCAGCAGTTTTCTTTATGGTTTTGTTCCATTCCAGTCTTCTGTCAGTTAGGGACTGTCGGATGCTATCTTCCCAGTTGTATAGTAAACCATTGATAAAACTGGTCCAATTATTCTGTTGTACTTGTGCATGTCTTTTCCACTAGCTTCGCTGAGCTTTCTAGTCACATTGTGTGTTGTATTTAGCTAAATTAGGCACAAATTTGGTTTATGGGAGGTGCGTTTGTCCCCTGATGTCAACAAACGACATAATCCGCAAGATTACTGCAAGATTATAGTTACATTTCTCATCACGTGACATCCTTACATCGTCCATGGGATGACCTTTAACTTTTCACCTCTTGAGTCTCAACTTTCACAGGAGCCCCTTTATTAGAGCAAAAGAAACATAAATAACTGCTATCCGCCTTAGTCTAGTGGCTGGATACTCACCTGCGGATTCGAAAGTTCTAGGTTCAAATCCCAATGAAGCCGGACATTTGTTAAAAAGACTTTGGTTTCCAGTTCGACCTAGCCTGAATGGGCACCAGGTAGCGTCCTGGGGAAAAAAGGCGGCCGACGGAATGTTGTCCACACCTTCTACCCACCATGGATTGCTCTGTAAAATACAGGTCTAGCACCATATGTCCCATACGCCCTAAGGCATAGAAAAGGGTCCTTTATAAATAACTGGGTTCCCTGGTCCCACTTTTAGTTGGGGGAGTTGGGGGGGGGGGGTAATCTCAGTGAACCTTAATAAGTATGTCACAAAAGGCGACAAATTAAGGATTTGCTGAAATCTGATATGTTGGACCAAAGGAGGCAAATATCAGAGCTTCGCTTTAAACCACAACGTGAAGCCACAAGGTGGAAAATCAGCAGTTAATGCTTGCTCAGAGGATGTGATTATTTATACAGACGGTTTAGTGTAAAGACGCAAAAGAAGTACTTGAGGGTTTCTTAGCAAACTTAATGGTCGTCGTTTGGTGCAGGAGAGCCTAGCATATGATACCACAACATCCAGCTTAAGAATGGAGGTGGAGGCGGTCATTGCAGCTTTCCGCTGGTTAGAGAACACGCACACACACACACACACATACATAGTGATTATAACTGACTCAGAAAGCATGCTGAGGAAGATCAGGACAGGCATGCTTCGTGCAGAGTGGCATGCTTCACTGCGGAGGACACGGGTGAGGGGTATTGTCTAGATTTTTTTATCCGGGAGAAAAGTGTTGGGAAATGAACAAGCGGAAAGACTCGCTGGCTCTGCATAATTTGGTGGAATACTGATGCATGATAAGGCAGACTGGTTAGGGAGAGCATGTATAGTTCGGAGGAGCAGATGCATCTCCAGTCTGGTGAGACTGATGCAGCGGTGAATGACGAGGTTTTGTGACCGATGTTCAAAGGAAAGGCAAGACGGACGTTTAATCAGAATGCTACTGGCACGATCGGTATTGAAACACTTCGCTGGCTGCTGAAGATGGGAATTGAGCGCTTATGGGAAAACCCCGAATGCTGTGATGTCAAGAGGATGACCAAGAAAGAAATAGATTGATGGAGTAAACGAGACACTACACAAATTGACACTAGCACAAGCTACACTACTATCAAAAGGCAGGAAACTACATCTAACTCCTTCCTGCGATCCTTTACAGCGTAAAAAGCCGGACAAAAGTAGATAAAGAATTGATACTATTTCAGCTTGATTTTCCTGGTACAAGAATTAGTTAGTTAGTTAGTTAGTTGGGTTATCATCATTGCACTCCGGACATGTCCATAGGTGCTCAGATCCTCCCCTCAGTATGAATCCCAACGTCCGATGGCTAATAGTACCAGTTCTATGTTGATTAACAAATCTTCTGACGTGTCCGGTGTGCGTCTCGTTTTTTGCTGTGCCGATCTTAATTCCCAAGTCTGCCATTCTGGCGAGTGATGTGGATTCACTGCCACCAAAGTCCTCTATCCTTCCCATTTCTCTGAGGGCATTGATAATATCAGCATGATCCATAGGCCGACCGTCGGTAGTGATAGCGGATCCAGCCAGCCTGTCAGCTCTTTCATTTCCATCGACGCCTGCGTGTCCCGGAACAAAAATAAAGGTGACTCCTCGCACAGTGGACTTCTGAATTGATTCAAGCCATTGTCTTCGCACTGAACCTGCCTGAACCCTCCTGGTACAAGAATTGCTGGTACAGACACGGCGTTAGGTCTTGTACATGTCTGAGTGAAAAAAAGTTCTATGCGATTTGTCACTTGTGTGTGTGTGGGCATTAGCACGAAGCGCTCAAGTGGAACAGAAAACAGTGGCCATGGAGATTCCATGTCATTCTGAAATAAAGAGGAGAATTTTCCATTAGACTCACAATAGTTTGAGAGATTGAATGTCCATTAGCTTGTGCGTGCATGATTTTCGATTGTCCGGACATATGATCTTGAAGAGCTATCGCGAAAGTATCGACGTGGCCACGAGGGAGTCGTTTTATGGTCTTTAGGGCACTCGTCATTGGCGAGTTCATTTGGTTCAGAGAAAGAAACTGCAATATTCACACGGGCACTCACTGTACGAAGGTGCAGCTATTGATGGAGTCAACACACAGTCTGCCCGAGTCTAGAGCCACCACTCGTTCAACCCTCCCCCACCATCTGCCTTATGTCCGCTCTTCCCCCAACCTAAGCAAAAGTCACTTCTTCTTTCTGGTCCCTTTCTCTTTTACCGTTTCGGGTTTCGAGGAAGACATAGGGTTCTGCTTCTTGCTCTTATGGTCACCTCCGCCATAGACACAACGTGTCGTTGTAGAGTTTCTCTGATGTTATCTTTCCATCTTGTTCTTGGTCTACCTCGTGCTCTTCTTCTGTCTTCTCTTTTGGTCTATGCTTTGTATGGGATGTCGTTACAAAACATTCTCTCTAAGTGGGCAAACTATTTGATTTGTTGTCTTTGTTTAGAGTTTAAAACTGGTTCTGTGCCGACTGTTCCTCTTATGACTTCCTTCCTGATTGTATCTCCTCCAGTAACACCTGCTGCATTTAGAGGTGCTAAGATACACGAGGCAGTGTATTCCAGTCAGGGTTCATATTGGTCAAGACTTCTCCACGGACATCCTAGAAACAGATCCTCACCCTGGAGCCCCGCCAACATAGATATCCTTGAGGTTTCCTTCACAGTCGGAGTGCATCTGCCTGAAAGACGAGAAACTAACAGTGTGCTCACAACGGAGCCTGATCTGTAAAACGGATAAGCACGCAATACGTTTTTTTACTAGGACAAGATCAAAGTCAAAAAGTAGACAAACAACGAGGATGTTGTTTTTTCTGAATTAACACCAAATTAACGCAGAGGAGGAGAAGAAGAAAAAGGTCTGTGTTTAACTGTATCACCCGTAAGTTGAACCATACAGTCTGGAACCAATGTTCCTTTTTTCAGAATGCAAGTTGACCGACCACTTGGTCACACATATCCCGACTGTTCGCAGATAGATCACATAAAGGAAATGGAGCAGCGTACGTATAAAATCTTGAATGTTTCGACCTTTAAAGGTAACCTGCCATACCTGCCCCTGTCAACGCCCTCTTTCTGCATCACACGTGATGTCCAGACGTGTTATGGATATTTCTTGTAGACACTTCCATCCACAGATAAGTGATTATGTCTGTCCTTGTTTGTCCCTGTATTTTCCGTTGTCTGTCATATTCTAATGAAGGCTTTCTAGCCGCAACATTCATCTGTCGTTTGTAATAATGTGAAGCTAACTATTTATACGTATCGTCGTATCGTAAAAATCAAATAAAAATTCCAAGCTTAGTCTTTTTTTTTTTTAGCCGCCTGAAAGCCTCTTTTATCAAGGATGGTTCCTTTGCTTTTTTTTTTTTTTAGTGTGTAATGACACTTGAGTTTGTTCCTTTGTTGCCTAAGTTCGATGCAGGTTTTAGGGCTCCTGGGTTTAGCTGGTTGTCCTGCCCGCTAGCCGTAACTATGTATACCCGTTTCCACTGATGTATATAAAAAAAATTAGCAAAAATAGTAGTCTTTGGAAGGTAACAGCAAGGACTTTATACTGTCTCTATGGCCGTTGTGGCTATTTCCGGGAAGTCACGTGTGGACCACGTGACATTTATTGCTGTCACGTGTACACGAAATCAACATGGAGGTCGGACGATGAGTGATTAATGACATGCAATATAGATCTAAAATAATAACTATAAAACTTCGCAAGGTGACATTCACAGTCCCGCCATCTCCTCCACACACACAGGCACTCACACGCACACGAACACACTGGTAAAAGCCAACAAGTGTGTCTTTTATTTGTTAATAATTGTACAATGTGCATTTATAAGTATATAAGTATCCAATAAACAGACAGCGTGGCCTTTGCTGCGGGATAGTTTTACCATAAGCGCAATATGGACTGGGTTAAAGCTGATTCGTTTGACTTACTTAATTCACAGCCAATTACATGCGACTCCAGGTGGGAGGCATTATAAAAAAAATCGAAATTCATTCAAAGTAATTTATTTATTTCACTTAATGACCTGTTTCCATCCGTTTATATGTGTGTGGTATATGGTGCCTGACCGACCTTCTTATCAACTAACCTGCATATATTTCTTGATACCCCTGTTTACGATGAATAAAAACGATTTCTCACTCGTTATGTTGACCATTTCCGCAAGCTGGCCGGTTTGTTACAGTCCTTTGGGTGGTCAGCTTGCAGAGGTAGTCTACTGAAGTTATATTTTGCAATTCTTAAAATTGTGTCAATCTGTGCAACTGTACATGTTGCTCAGTACCAATTCCGGGGAAAGTTAGTTAGTTAGTTAGTTAATTAGTTAGTCTACAGATTATCCTCATTGCACGTTGAACCACTCAGTCCACAAGTGTTTGGATCCCCTCCTCAGTAAATCCCGCAGCGTGTAGCGGCTAACGACACCAGTTCTGTGTTAGTTTATTCTTCTTCTTTGGCTACACGCGTAGTGTTCTTGTTTGGCGACACCCCGTTTAACATGTTGTTCTTGCAGTCTGACCATGGTTGCAGATTCACAGTTCTCAGTTGGTTCACGCAAACGTCCTAACTCTCTTAGAGCATTCAGTATGTCAGCCTGTCCATGGCTTGTCCGGCTTTCACAGCAGCCTTACCTGCAAGCCTATCAGCTGGCTAGATTCCTTGTACCCCCACATGCCCAGACACTAATCCTTGTCAGCCATGAATTCTGAAGAGCCACCAACCACTGCCTTCGGACCCAGCCCTTCCCTATCTTCCAGCGCATTCTCATGGAGTCACTGAGAAAGCCTGTCCCAGTGAAAGTCTGTATCTCTAGCAATTTTACCGCTCTTAACACAGCCATGACCTCCAGAGTCAGACAACTTGTAGTTACTGCGAGGGGAAGACACATATCAAGCGACTGACGACTGACTTTTCACCCCACCAGGACATCACACTGAGCGATAAATACCCGGTAACATAAACAGTCATCATTCAGATGAGGATCAACACTGGAGAGGTTCCACAAACCTTGTTGAACAGTTGGGTTATTCTTCGGTTCTTAATTTATAACGTACCCCAAACACGAAATTCCCGTGGGAAATCCACAGCTGACCTAACAGTCCATTATTTAAAGGGGTGCGAGTATGCTGTTGTGTGGTGCTGTTTTTGAGTGTTCATCTAGTGTCTTCTAACCCTAACCCTAACCCTAACCCCAAACCTAACCCTAACCCTAACCCTAAACTTGGCTGTAGGTAAATCGCGAGAAACTACAACCTGAAAACCCTAGAATTTATTGGGAATGTCTCCCGTGACGTAGTCGTGACGTCAGGGGTAAGTTAAGTACCTATTCTATTCTTCTTCTTCTTTCGTTCGCCACCGTTAGGTTATATTAGGGCTCCCGGCAACAACCAGTGTGGGACTAAATTAAAGAAAAATTAGTCCCACATGGGGAAAAGACACAGTATGTCAAGCGAGTTTTTCCCCAAAGGAAACTCAAAATGATTTCATCCGTTTCTAGTCCGGAATTTTGCATACCTTTTTTTTTTCAACAACAAAATTTAACTCTAAGATCGATCTCGGAAATCTTTGCAGAAACGTTTTAATTACATACCAACTGCTGTACTTATTGTTGCTTTATTGTTAAGAGAGGGTGTTTCTAGACCTGATGACGTCAATATACTGTACGAATATAGTAATAAAATATAAAACAGAAATTTACCCATTGGATGATTTTATAAAAATGGCAGTTTTATGTGACTCACCTGTCATGATGACACCAGGTGATGTTAGTTGTGGTCTTTGATGTCCTCATGATTCATCCGTAGTTTCACAATATTCACCAGCACTCGTTGTTTTAAAGACGTTTTTCGATGTTGCCCCCCCCCCCCTCCCTACCTCCCCTTTCCCCAGTTTTTAAGAATGTTTCGAACGTGTCCAAATACATTGCATTAAATGAATTCCTGCGCCGATTAACTACAGCGATGTCTGGGTACTATTTCTCGATGAAAACCTGCTGTGGTCTGCAGCAGGGGAATTATCTCTCGTATAATCGACAAAGTATCTTGGTGGTAATGATTAGTGTACACCACACAGTTAGTTCACCAGGATACAACACTCTGCTCACCGATAGTATATTTATTCGACAGAACATTCGTGCCCACCAGCACGCACATATAGGGATGCAACAGTACAAATCACAAGATACAGTCTACACCCTGCTGATGGCATTCACGACATAACACAGTATGCCCCGTATTCTTCACGTGAATTACAAGCGGCGCTCCGGGACGCAGCCGAGTCCTGCTGCCATCTCTGGATCCACGAGTTATCACCGCCTCTGTGCCTACGACAACCGGATAGCCACTCACATAAGGACTACCAGTAGTATAGGACCATTTCCAATCAACTTACTTGGCCTATAAACACATTGCATTAAACAAGCACAGACACATTGAACTGACTAAACTCGCTAATCACCTCCTACGTTCCCACGACAATAGTTGCGAGTCAGAACATAACGAGGAATCCTACTCAACGAACCGGCTATAGACTACAATCATCAAGCCTCCTCAACACAAAGTCGAGAGCCAGAACATCAACAAAGAACGACCACCTACCTGCTGTAGAATGATTGCCTACCCGACTAGCGAAGGACTTCACACACATCCTCGCAGAAAGACAATCTCCTTTCTACTTACTTACCTTTGAGACCTGCCCAAGTTCATTCCATGATTCTGAGTTCTCCGTGCTTCCGCGGATACATGGATGGCACGGTGATTTTTCCGAGGACTTAACTCATGCTGACCCTAGCTTCATCTGACACTGACAATGTTTCGATACCCTGACAATGTTTCGGTTCGATGGTTTACTTAGGTATTGTTGACCTTTCTCATTATTTCTCTGGCCAATATACCAGTTCTCAATTCAACACTGACTCAACACCTGCATTTTTGCCTCAGTAGACAGCCATTCCTTAATTTCAGAACTTTTTTTTTCCGTCTGATGACTCGCCAGCAACGTCAAATTTTTACTTCACCGGCGAATATCAAACAAAGATTGTAACGAAAAATACCAGACGGAAATCGAAAAAGACGAATATTGGCTAGGACATATATTGAAGTTCCATTATCCATGGTTAGAATGATAGTCGTTTTCAAAAGTTGTGCCTAACGGAAAAACTCTTTCAGTAGCAGTTCGGTGTAAATTATGGAAATTTGGCTTACAACCTGTCAATCATAAAGTATGTTTAGGAAAATAATAATATTGCGAACAAACATGTAGTTTTCATTGTGCATTATTTGCGGCATGTATATGATTACAAACAAAAGACACCGATTCAAAGCAGCGTGTTTACAGTCACAGAGGAACACGAGCTTTTCAAAACATGTCCTTCATTAGATGAACACAATATCTATTGTACGCCGGATAGGCTTTCAAAAAAATCAGCATGCATCGCTGCACATGTGAAATTATTTCGAAAACAATCTCCACGTTCATGGTTTCAATAAACGAATGGTGTCAATTACTGTATATTCTTTTTTTTTTTTTTTTAAGGGAATACAAATTACTAGTCGGACAAAGATCAACGAAATTCGCCTTTTTAAGAAAACAGTTTCACCTGTGCAATTGTAAATTACAAAATCATAAGGACACGGGAAATCTATGACCACGTGCGAACATTAGTGTTGATCCGTACTGGAGTTTTCCAAAGCTCTCTCAAAGTTTTAAGGCACAACTTCTTAAACGTACTATTGAAGCCTATATTGCTATGGACCCAGGCAAACAATGTTAGCAACAAGAACATTATTCCAAGTTTCATTACTTAGAAGATAATTTTTACAACACATTAGCACGGAGTTATGCCGCCTGTAGAGTGCCATAACAAATGCTATAAACAAATTACTTAATGGTGTGGATACCCTTCGTTAAATAGGCTAAGTGTAGATTATAAATTACTGTTGTTGTCTCAACTCTACTGAAGGTTATTTACAGTTGTAAAACTGTCTCCATGAAAGTGATATTTTATAATCCTTTCCAGGTCTCGTCTTTTTTATTATTGTGTTTGGTTTTTCTTTAATTCCTCTTCTTTTTTTCATCTAGCTCAGGTTTGGACATATTTTTAGATGGCAAGTTGGTCTGTCAGAAATTTTAAAAATACCCCATATGTAAGAATGTATGTAATGAAGTACCAGCTCTTTTTTCTCTCTCTTCTTTTCTTCTCAACGCTAATCCACCATTTCCTTTTAACGGTTATCTTCTCCTCCTTCTACACAGCCTACTCCAGATGCTTATTTTCGTCTTCATGCTACTACTACGTTGGCGTCTGTGGCTTAGGCGTTGTGAACGCGCTTGGTAATGTCAGGGTGCCGGGTTCGATTCCAGCTGAGGACGATGTGTCTTGCGTTGGTCTCGACAGTGGTACCGAGAGCTGACCGTTGAGTCGCTAATGCAAACTACTGGACGTAAACATTTGCCTAGAAAACCCACAACAGCCACACAATGCTGGGGTTGGTTCTACAAGGACCTGTAAAGGAAACGAAACCAACGTTTAACTACGTCAACTACCACTACTACTGCTACTATTATTAATACTACTACTACAACCACTGCTGCATGCTGTTGCTACCAATACTGCTACTTTTACTATACTTTTACTACCACTTTGACTACTACTGCTCCTCATCCTCCTCCTCATCCTACTACTACTACCACTACTACTACTACTACTACTATTACTACTACTACTACTACTACTATTACTATTACTAATACCACTGCTTCTCAAATTACCGCATACTAATGCTGCTGCTGCAGCTTCTTCTTCTTCTTCTTCTTTTCTTCTCTCTTTCCTCCATCATCATCATCACCTGCCTCCGAACCCTCTTTTCATCCACATTTGACTTCCTTCACCCACCCCTTCAATTTCCCATTGTAAAACTTTTTCACAATTCATTAGCCCTAGAGAAAAATCAAGTGAAGCACAAATCAGACATCTTTTGCTAAGGATTCTACATCCAAAATATCGCTCCAAGATGCGGCCTGCTGCTGCAATGATCAGTTTGATTTTGTTAAATGTTTCAGCTCATGTAACTCTCTCATTTATCACTCTTTGTTTTTTTTTTTTTTTTTTTTTTTTTTTTTCACTCGTTCGCGTGTGCACAGCAATAGCGTAATTAGAGCTACTTTATTTACTCGTGTAATAAATTCTAAATTCCACAGATAGTGAGAATGTATAAATCCAGGCCACTGAAATGTAGATCATCCAGGAGTTGACCTTAAATCACCTTCAGCGGAGAAGCAAAAGTACGACAGGTCACGCACGCAGGACTGGAGTGTTGCTTCTCTTACACTTTTCTTAGTAATTTAATAATCAGGTAAACCAGTAGCTGGACGAACAAGGAGAGGCCCAAGACATGACAGTAAATGGTTAGTTGCGTATCTTTTACAGGACGTTGCAGAACCAACCCCAACAGCCCCTGGCTGTTAGACTAGACCGTAAATGGGCCAGATTGTACGTTAAACCGCCACCACTTGAGACGCACCCAGGACCAAAAATAACGGATAGAAACTTTTATTCAGCGCCATGATTAATGACTTCCCGTTTTTAGGGCTTTTGTTTGGTCCCCTTTATTCTACATTTCAGTAACGGCTTAAATGAGGGTAACTTGCAATTTTATGATGTATATGATTATTAAACACGTTTAGGACATCAAAAAGGGTTAAATTAGTATTCACTGCAGGATTGGCGTGAACATTTTATAATCAATCATATCTTTCCTCACATTTACTGGAGTCTGTTGACAAGGAAACATCTGCAGTCTACCCAGGAAATATCACCGACCCATGATTTATATTCAGTCCATGCACACTATGCTGGATCAAGAAAACATCATCAACCGATGTCTCGTAGACTGGCTGCCTCCTCCGACATGCTTGTTATAAGGCAGAGCGCTAGATAAGCTGGTTAAACCAGTTGCGCGGCGACCGGTTGACAAACATCTTATGGTAAGAGTTCACACTCAGGGGTAGCCGAAAAGCCACATATTCCCAACATTTCCCGTATCTATCATGGAATCAAGTCCCAAGGGTTGCCATATTTATTGTACGAAGCCAAATTGTTAACAACTCAGGATTTCTTGGTTTAAAAAAAAAAAAAAAAAAACGAAACAGAGATAAATTATTCCACAATTAAACCAGAATTTTGCGAATCTACACATGGGACGTGGTTGATTAAAACGAGAATGTAACATGGGAACTCATTGGCTTGAGTTACAGGAGGTTACATGTTTTTCCGCGAGCGTCTCACCGGAGTCTGTTTCGGACACCCTAGGGTGGAAATTGTGAATGGGATAGTCTAGTTCAAATGTGATCAATTTTGGAAGTTTGAAAACACTGTGACTGATTGGTCCAGCAAACCGACAGTAGTAGATTTAGTGCTGGAAGAAAAATGACGAGCTTTGTCAAGTAATATGCTAGGTGTAACAAGGAAATATCGAATTATAAACAATGATATCAGGAGAGTCGGCACAGAACCAGTAACGACATTTGTTGATAGACAACAGTTTAAATGGTTTGGCCATGTAAGAAGACTGGCAACATAGAGGGCACCACAGAGAGCGATGGTATACAGACACAACATAAACAGACCCAGAGGTAGTCCACGCACCCTATGGACTGCAGAAATATCGGAAACACGGTAAAGTTCTACATACGAAGCGAACAGAAGAGCCCGTCCCAGAGAACTCTTCCTGCCCGAACGCTCCAATGCTTTCCAGTGGTATAGAGAAGAAGAACAAGAAGTAGAAAAGTTCATCGGTGAGCCAAGACCACGGATCGCATTAGTCAAGACCTTAGATCTCTCTGTTGTCATCATAGAAACAGGTTTCCAACCGGAAGCTTTGCCAGCGCAGATTGGAATCGACGTTTAATTTCGAATACAGAGTACATTTATCCGAGAGGTGAGGATCCAACAGTCTACACCTAAATAATAGAGACCCGTAAAACGGATGTGCATGCAAAATCATAAAACAGAACAAAAAACTGACTTCCCGCTGGAGTTCACAGCTGGTGAATGCGAAAGAAAAGAAGAACGAGGAGAAGAAATTAGTTGTTTCCCATGCTGGTTCAGAGGTGGCACGACCATACAGCCAGTTGTCCAATGTAAGAGGCATCGTTGCAATAGCTGATCAATGAGAATTGACTCCCAGGTGGCGTTATAATTGACATGCATTGATGGGTCTGTAGTGAGTGGTCAGAAAAGTGGTGCTGTTATATTGTAAAGGTAAATAGGTGTCGTGGAGTGAACAGCAAACCCTACACTGTGGACTAGTCGTGATGCTGACATCCCTAGCGGGCACGTCACATTTTAAATTTAAACCCGTCCGGGGGGGGGGGGTATATATAGTCCCTTATATTGATATATACCTCTATCTGGTGGAATATACATTTCTAGACACTCTAGTTGTTTTGAGAAGTCTTCATTTTCAAACTTGCAACAGTGGGATAATTATTTCGGGAATATTATTCAGAAATTCCCGTAAGCCTTTTTACTCCTTGGACATGAATACAGGGACTTCTTTTCTAGAGACGCCAAGCTTAGTCTGGAGCGGGCATTCTTTTGCCAAACTTCTGAGGTGTCGGAAGACTTTGTAATTCGCTCAGTAACTTTGGCGCTTTCAAAGTACCAGTTTAATTCTTAAAGGATTCCTAAGCTTGGGTAAGTTGATTATAGTTTACGAGTACCATGTTATATGTCTCTTTGAAGTTGGCCACTGCTGCAGGGATGGAAGATTCAGCTGTGTAATCGCATAGAACTGGGCCGTTCTTGATATCCAGACACTCCAGGCTTAAATCAAACCTAGCATGTGCCGTACATAACACACACCATTGTAAAGATATTAAACCCAGCAAGTAATTATTCTCTAACCAATCAACAGATTTGTGTCGGCTAGCAGACTTAGATAAACTGGGTCAGCTTTCATTCGGTTAGATGCTGTGACGTCAGAGCTCGGCGCTCCGAGTCAAAGGTTAACTTTGGCACGACAACATTGGGTGTGTATTAGGCAGTTTGTGGAGATGAAATATATTCACGTACGAACGAGTTAGAATGTATGTCTGCCAGTGCAAATGGGAAGGTGGAGATAGGAGGATCTATGTGTAGTAGTATCTATCTATCTCCACTATGTACCTTATCTTCTATCTGGTGACTGACTTACAGACAGATACATGAAAGGGGACATGGTCTCCTGTTCTTGAGAGTATACTTTGAGTGACTTAGAAGGGTAGCAGGAGATAAGTTGAGCTGATGTGTGCATCTTAAGATGATTACTAACTCTGAGTTTTTTCCTGGCAGGATGAAATCTCCTTAGAAGTCAGGCAGACGAATCACAGTCCAACCAGCAATCACCAACCCATACCAGTCCTATCACCTAAACTACTAAAAACCCTACCTATTGTTGGCATACCTTCAACATGGCAGGAGTTTGTGTGTGAGTTCCAGTGGCTGAGAGACAGTCTTGCAGGCCACCTGTGTCATCAATCCAAGGAATCCTTCTTCAGGAGCTTGTGTGTGAGTTCCAGTAGCTGAGAGACAGTATTGCAGGCCACCTGTGTCATCAATCCAAGGAAGTCTTCTTCAGGAGCTGTGTTGGGCTCCAGTGTAGTTCCTTTGTCCTCATATGTGAGACGATCAGTGGGTGCCAGATCAACCAGAGAGAAAAGCAATCTATTGAGTCAGCCGGTTCAAGTCACCATGGACTGAGGGGAGCAGAGACATACCAGTTTGGTTAAGTACATCTATGATGACCTACATGCTCTCTGTCCATGCTCACCTTTAGTTCACCGTGATGAAATATGTACTTGTTTAAGAACTGACTCTGGCTGTTTCAACATCATTGCTGTGAGGTTGAGTCCTGACTCCTTTCACTGGAAACCATCTTGATTGTCTTGATAAATATATATATGTATATATTGAAAATAATACATGCATTCTCAGAAATTTTCATTGCTGACTTGGGTGTCCCTGTTTCACCATTCTAACTGTCTAGTTTTATGTTGGGCTAGTTTTTTATAGTAGTGGGGGTGTCCAGCCAAGTGTGCCTAGGAATATGAGATATTCTGTAGTGCTAGAGCTTGAGTTGCCCTACTCCTGAAATAAGTTGGGCGTATATTGGCCACGGGATCTCCCTTAGAACAATACGAGCCAACGCCCAACACTATTATTTCAGAGTGCTGTT
This sequence comes from Candidula unifasciata, assembly GCA_905116865.2. Classification (NCBI taxonomy): domain Eukaryota; kingdom Metazoa; phylum Mollusca; class Gastropoda; order Stylommatophora; family Geomitridae; genus Candidula; species Candidula unifasciata. Next base: position 537,921 of record CAJHNH020001247.1, on the reverse strand, counting down.
GGTTCTTAAGGAGAAATCCTTAAATCAGGCACGCTACACGAGCGGTATGTGACAATAGGCACTGTTTAGAAATAGAGAGAGTTGGGTATAACGTCACAGATCCAGTATGAAAATGAAGATGGGGAAGTAGGGGTGAGGCGGGGGTCGAATTCTCGATTTATTGATTCATTCATTTTAATGTAAGCCGGTGTGGTTGTAGGGTGTTGACATTGTTGACCTGTTTGCTGCTTAGCCTTTCATGTACTCTACAGCCAACTAGACTTCTCTTATATACATACAGAAGACAGGAGTTAATCATTGGGCAGGTGTCAGTCAGTCAAGGACTTTCTTTGACCCCATTGTCGCATGGGACATATGCTGATAGACTCGTATTTGTATAGACCAATCTACACTCCGTGGGTGATGCGGTCAACGTCTCACCGTTCGCCTTGACTTCCCAGGACACTAACTGCTACTTATTTTTGACTGGTCGACCTGAGAGCCAAGGTCAATTTAAAAAAAAAAAAAATTGACTAAATGAGGATTTCAACCCAAGTTTTACAGGAGTCGTTTTTTAAATATACTTTTCTTCTCACAACATAGGATCTGACCATCCACCTCTAACCCCAAAAGCATTATTTACCATAGGAGCTACCTTCACCTTGCTCCAGCCACCCGCCCCCCCCCACCCTTTTTTTCCTTCTCTTCCCAACCTGCCCCGTTCCATGGAACAATGTCAAGGTCAAGAATATGAAGGTTGCACCAATGGAAACGACCACCCTGCCTCACCTCACCCACTTGTCTACTCAACGACTTGCCCCTTCAGGTATCCTTCAACAGTTCCCCATACCCCAACCCATCCTTTTATGATGTAGGCTTTACATACATTACATCTTGCAGTGCTGCTACAGTGCATTAATTGCCGTATAAAATTGGTCCAACGGGATCCACAGGAATATGTCTGGGACTTTCATATTTGGCTTGTGTCGTTCTAGCGTACCTGGCCAGATCTTGTGATATAATCTCCGCATTTACAATGGCGATTGTTCACTACTTCTAGGTTGGTTTTTTTAAATGTTCAAAATCCCAGAAGTAAACCGTGGTATTAAACTTTGATGGTGCATCACCTTCGATAATTATTTTACAATCCGTGACCTTACAGCTGTACGTGCGTTTTTTGAAAATTTGGTGTTTTTCAATTTTCTAAAACTTTATTTTGGGTTTTAGCTTAAGGTGAAATTAATCTTATAAAAGAAACAGTGTGAAGTGTAAGGCCTGTGCATATATTAAATTGTTCGGGGAAAAAGGGAGGGGGGGGGGGTGTATAGCTCAACCAAGGTCCGCAGGGGCGTGTATAAGAACTGCACTTGTGAACCAAACGACACCATACGGGAACGGACCCAGAAACTGTCGACACGACGAACAGCTCAACAGCTTACCCAAGCAGATGTCCCCCTTTCCATCTTTTTTTTTTTTCTACACAGAACTGGGACGTTGTGTATGTATGGGAAGAGGATGTGTCTGGAGTGCTTTGAGAATAACCCAACTCATTACTGACTGACTTACTTAGTCGATTCTTTTCTACTTTGGTGTGTAGAGGTGTGCCTAAGGGATTGACATACTTCTCTGTCGGCCTTTGTTGCATTCCAGTCCTCTATCTGTCAGGGACGGTTGGATGTTGTCTTCCCAGCGAACCCTGGGTCGTCCTTAAAGTCTGCAACCTAGTTCTTGGACTCCCATGCCAGCCGTGATGACCCATTCCCTTCCATTCTGCATCCATGTCCAAACCACCGTAACTGTGACTGATTCACTCGAGTAAAAACCTGGTTTTCAAAATCATGAAGTATTGTGCGTTTGTGTCTATTCCTCAAAACTAAATGATGATGCAAATAATGATAGCGATGAAATAATACTGATGATGATGTTACGATGATTTCAATTGGCTGTTTCATCTATTACTGTATTCCTGTAAAACCACATTGAGCACTAAATGGAGAAAAAGAAAATCACGTATTATTTGACCCGTGGTATGTCGACAGCAATGACATTTTTAAACAGTGCTGAATTAACAAATGTTTAATTGACTTTCTCTGAAGATAGTTGGGAAATTTCTGTTTTATGTTCTGCACTTGTGAAGCAGGCTGAGTTAGCACAAACAGATACAATCCGATATTTGTCGCCGCGTCCTTTTATCTTTTCAAAATAATGCTTTTTTTACGTAAGATAGTAACAGGCCTATTTTACGTCATCAGATAGATCTATACGGTGCTAGGAATAGTTATAGATCTACACGGTGCTAGAAAATAGTTTATAGATCTATACGTTGCTAAAAAATAGTTTATAGATCATGGTGCTAGAAAATGGTCTATAGATCTATACAGTGCTCGAAAATAGTTTTTAGATCTATACTGCACTAAAAATAGTTTATAGATTAACACGGTGCTAGAAAACAGTTTATAGATCTATAAGTTGCTAGAAAAAAGTTTATGGATCTGTAAGGTGCTAGAAAATGGTCTATAGATCTATGAGGTGCTAGAGAATAGTTTATATATCTATACGGCGCTAGACCATATTTTATTGATTTATACGATGCTAAAGAATAGTTTATGTATCTGTACGGTGCTAGACCATATTTTATTGATCTATACGATACTAGACAATATTTTATTGATCTATACGATACTAGACCATATTTTATTGATCTATACGATACTAGACCATATTTTATTGATGTATACGATACTGGACTATATTTTATCGATCTATACGATACTAGACCATATTTTATTGATCTATACGATACTATACCATATTATATTGATTTATACGGTGTTAGGCCATATTTTATTGATCTATAGGTACTCGGTGGGCGATGTGTCATAACAATGCAAGGTTATCTCTAATTTCAGTACTAAATATACAGTCAGAGAAGATACTATAAAATTTCAGTAATAAATGCAAAGTCAGCGAGAGCTACTATGACACCGTGTAATTTCAGTACTAAATGTTTAGTTAGCGAGAGTAACTATGCAGTTTCCATAATAAATATCAGACAAGCGATGTAACCACGTAATTTCAGTAATAAATGTATTGTTAGCGAGGCAACTATGTAATTTCAGTACTAAATATATTGTCAGCGAAGCAACTATATAATTTCAGTACTAAATGTAATGTCAGCGAGGCAACAATATAATTTCAGTACTAAATGTGTTGTCAGCTTTGAGACTATGTAATATCAGTAATAAATGTATTATCAGCGAGGCAATTATGTAATTTCAGTAATAAATGCAAAGTCAGCGAGAGCTACTATGACACCATGTAATTTCAGTACTAAATGTTTAGTTAGCGAGGGTAACTATGCAGTTTCCGTAATAAATATCAGGCAAGGGATGTAACTAGGTAATTTTAGTACTAAATGTATTGTCAGCGAGGCAACTATATAATTTCAGTATTAAATGTAATGTCAGCGAGGCAACAATATAATTTCAGTACTAAATGTGTTGTCAGCTTTGCAACTATGTAATTTCAGTACTAAATGTATTGTCAGCGAGGCAACTATATAATTTCAGTAGTAAATGTATTGTCAGCGAGGCAACTTTGTAATTTCTCTTATAAATGTATTGTCAGCGAGACAACTATATAATTTCACTTATAAATGTACAGTCAGCGAGGCAACTGTGTAATTTCACTAATAGATGTACAGTCAGCGAGACAACTGTGTAATTTCATTTATAAATGTACAGTCAGCGAGGCAACTGTGTAATTTCACTAATAAATGTACAGTCAGCGAGGCAACTGTGTAATTTCACTTATAAATGTACAGTCAGCGAGGCAACTGTGTAATTTCACTAATAAATGTACAGTCAGCGAGGCAACTGTGTAATTTCACTTATAAATGTACAGTCAGCGAGGCAACTGTGTAATTTCACTTATAAATGTACAGTCAGCGAGGCAACTGTGTAATTCACTAATGTATGCGAAGATGAGCGGATTTGTTTGCACCCGCCGTGGTATAGTTTTAGCGCCTTTTCTTGCAAAGTTAAAGGTACCGGCACAATTCTTAGTAAGATAACTTGTGTCGATCAGTACGGCAGTGGCTGTCGGGCCTATTTCGTGGAAACAAAAATATACTCCTTGTATGGGTTTCACCCCCCCCCCTTCTCCCCCACCTTTTCCTCATTAAGCATGTTATAACACGTGACTAATTAGAGTGGGTGTTTCCTTCGAAGTCATAAGGCATCTAAATTTGAGGCGAGGAACCAACATTCTGCACACTAACAGGCCAGATTTGTTAAAAAAGTGGATGCGCAAGAACAACTATATGCTTCTAGTTTCCATCTGGTTGCGTTGTCCATTTTTGTCAACGAGTCTTCATTTCCTGTCCTGTGTGTTGTTACTTCCCTTACGTGCAGACGCACATTTACATATTCGTTTTTGAACGAATTACTCCTTTCGTAGGCTACAGGTCGTGCCAAACGTTCTCAGTCTCCCAGTGACGTCCGAAGTGTTACGGTGTGAGGTTTCTCTGCCATAGCAGGACACGTGCAGTATTGACATTCACAATTTATATTAAATACTAAATAGTGCGGAAAGGACTAAAACAGTTACAAAGATCAGACAACCTGTGCCGGCGATGAGTTGGTGCTTCTGTGACTGATTTACGGTAAGTTATACTTATCTATTTATATCCCACACAGTTCACAGTGTTCCTGGAAAATAGGACCGGGTCTTATATTATTTTTTTGAACAAAAGATACTCAATGGATTATTTTGGGTGATTTTTATGGTTATTTTGTAGGTGTTTTTATATAAATATAAATAAGTAACTGTAATTTTAATTATTTATTTTCATAATTAATGTCAAAAATAGTATTTGCATTATTTTTTTTTACTTCAAACACTTTAGTCGCTCCCATGTGGGATGCAAATTTTCGTCATTTGAAGCCTCACCCTGGCTTTTGCCGGGGGCCCCAAATATAGCCGGGTCATAAATTTGGCCTAACGGCTAAACGCGATTTCTGGGACCTTTCCACGGGTGATCCTCATTCGCAAGGTGGCACTTTGTGTCATCGGGTGTTAATCGTTTGTGTGATGTCCTGGTTGGGTGCAACCTACTGACATACATACGTCAGTTGTTAGTCTTCTTCTTCTTCCTCTTCTTCTTCTTCTTTTCTTTTTCTTCTTCTTCTTCTTTTCTTTTTCTTCTTCTTCTTCTTCTTCTTCTTCTTCTTCTTCTTCTTCTTCTTCTTCTTCTTCTTCTTCTTCTTCTTCTTCTTCTTCTTCTTCTTCTTCTTCTTCTTCTTCTTCTTCTTCTTCTTCTTCTTCTTCTTCTTCTTCTTCTTCTTCTTCTTCTTCTTCTTCTTCTTCTTCTCTTCTTCTTCTTCTTCTTCTTCTTCTTCTTTTCTTCTTCTTCTTCTTCTTCTTCTTCTTCTTCTTCTTCTTCTTCTTCTTCTTCTTCTTCTTCTTCTTCTTCTTCTTCTTCTTCTTCTTCTTCTTCTTCTTCTTCTTCTTCTTCTTCTTCTTCTTCTTCTTCTTCTTCTTCTTCTTCTTCTTCTTCTTCTTCTTCTTCTTCTTCTTCTTCTTCTTCTTCTTCTTTCTTCTTCTTCTTCTCTTCTTCTTCTTCTTCTTCTTCTTCTTCTTCTTCTTCTTTCTTCTTCTTCTTCTTCTTCTCTCTTCTTCTTCTTCCTTCTTCTTCTTCTTCTTCTTCTTCTTCTTCTTCTTCTTCTTCTTCTTCTTCTTCTTCTTCTTCTTCTTCTTCTTCTTCTTCTTCTTCTTCTTCTTCTTCTTCTTCTTCTTCTTCTTCTTCTTCTTCTTCTTCTTCTTCTTCTTCCTCTTTTTTTTCTTCTTCTCTTCCTCTTCTTCTTCTTCTTCTTCTTCTTCTTCTTCTTCTCTTCTTCTTCTTCTTCTTCTTCTTCTTCTTCTTCTTCTTCTTCTTCTTCTTCTTTCTTCTTCTTCTTCTTCTTCTTCTTCTTCTTCTTCTTCTTCTTCCTCTTCTTCTTCTTCTTCCTCTTCTTCTTCTTCTTCTTCTTCTTCTTCTTCTTCTTCTTCTTCTTCTTCTTCTTCTTCTTCTTCTTCTTCTTCTTCTTCTTCTTCTTCTTCTTCTTCTTCTTCTTCTTCTTCTTCTTCTTCTGCTTCTTCTTCTTCTTCTCCTCCTCCTCCTGCTCCTCCTTTTTTCGTTCGCTTGAAATAGATGATCTATATCTGTAATGTCACATCGGCCACCTATTGCCGATTCGTCTATAAAATATAGGTCTAGCCCTATATGCCCAAACACGCCTAAATGAGAATGGCTTTTAACTTTTTACTTTGTTACTTTATTTACAAATAATAATAATAATGTAAATTATTGTTTTTTAATGTTAATGTAAAAAAAAAAAAGCATTTTCATTTATTTATACATTGTATACCTAATAAATCAATACACCCATCGTCTGTTTCAGCTTCTTCTTTTTCTTCTTTCTTGATGTTGTTTTTTTTAACCGCTTAAACTGTAAAGCGTCACAGGGATACATTAGATTTAGTCTTTTGGTTGTTGCCTAGTTTGTTTTAATGCCTTTTTGCATATCTGTAGTGTGTGTATGTCTGTGTCTGCGTGTGTCTGTGTCTGTGTGTGTGTCTGTGTGTGTGTGTCTGTGTGTCTGTGTATGTTTGTGTATGTGTGTCTGTGTGTGTCTGCGTGTGTCTGTGTCTGTGTGTGTGTCTGTGTATGTCTGTGTATGTTTGTGTCTGTGTGTCTGTGTGAGTCTGCGTGTGTGTGTGTTTGTGTGTGTGTCTGTGTTTTTGAATCTGTGTGTGTGTCTGTATGTGTGTGTCTGTGTGTGTTTGTGTGAGTATGTGTCTGTGTTTCTGTGTCTGTGTGTGTGTCTGTGTGTGTTTGTGTGTGTGTGTGTCTGTCACAGACACACACACAAACACACACAAACACACACAAACACACACAAACACACACAAACACACACAGACACGCACACATAAATACACAGAGACACACACACAAAGACACAAAAACACAAACACACACACAGACACACACACAAACACACACAGACACGCACACATAAATACACAGAGACACACACACAAAGACACAAAAACACAAACACAGACACACACACACACACACACAGACACACACGCACACACATAAAAAACAGACACAAAAACACAGACACACACACACACACAGACACACAGACACACACACAAATACACACAGACACACACACAGACACACAAACACAGACACACACACAAATACACACAGACACACACACACACAGACACAGACACACAAACACAGACACACACACACAAATACACACAGACACACACACACAAACACACACAGACAAACACAGACACACACACGTGTTCTTGTGACTGTGTGTGTGTGACTGAATGTGTGTCTGTGTGTGTTTGTGTTTGTGTGCCTGTGTGTGTGTCTCTGTGTTTTTGTGTCTGTGTGTGTGTTTGTGTCTGTGTTTTTGTGTATGTGTGTGCGTGTGTGTCTCTGTGTGTGTGTCTGTGTGTGTTTGTGTGTCTGTGTGTGTCTGTGTGTGTGTCTATGTGTGTTGTGTGTGTCTGTGATTTTGTGTCTGTGTGTGTCTGTTTTTGTGTCTGTTTTTTTGTGTATGTGTGTGCGTGTGTGTTTTTGTGTTTGTGTTTTTGTGTCTGTGTTTTTGTGTCTGTGTGTGTGTGTGTCTGCTTTTGTGTATGTGTGTGTGTGTGTGTCATTGTATGTCTGTGTGTGTGTCTGTGTATGTGTCTATGTGTGTGTCCAGTCATTTGCTGGTTACACTAGTTTAACTCCTCTTCCATAATGTTACTAGTTTAACTTCTCTCTCATGATGTTACTAGTTCAACTCCTCTCTCAAAATATTACTAGTCTAACTCCTCTGTCATAATGTTACTAGTTTAACTCCTCTCCTATAATGTTACTAGTTTAACTCCTCTATTATAATGTTACTAGTTTAACTGCTCTCTCATGGTGTTACAGTTTAACTCCTCTCCCATAATGTTACTAGTTTAACCTCTCTATCATAATGTTACTAGTTTAACTGCTCTCTCATAATGTTACTATTTTAACTCTTCTGACATAATGTTACTAGTTTAACTCCACTCTCATAATGTTACTAGTTTCACTCCTTTCTCGTAATTTACTAGTTTAACTCCTCTCTCATAATGTTACTAGTTTAACTCCTCTCTTATAATGTTACTAGTTTAACTCCTCTCTAATAATGTTACTAGTTCAACTCCTCTCTAATAATGTTACTAGTTTAACTCCTCTCCCATTATGTTACTGGTTTCACTCCTCTTTCATAATGTTACTAATTTCACTCCTCTCTCATAATGTTACTAGTTAAACTCCTCTCTCATAATGTTACTAGTTTAACTCCTCTCTAATAATGTTACTAGTTCAACTCCTCTCCTATAGTGGTACTAGTTTAACTACTCTCTCATAATGTTACTAGTTTAACTTCTCTCTCATAATGTTACTAGTTTACTTCTCTCTCGTAATGTTACTAATTTAACTCATCTCCGATAATATCACTAGTTTAACTAAATCTCGATCATAATCTTACTAGTTTGCCTGCAGTCTCATAATATTACTATTTTAACTCCTCTATCCTAATGTTGCTAGTTTAAATCCTCTACCATAATGTTACTAGATTAATTCCTTCTCTACCATGTTACTAGTTAAACTTTGTCTCTACCATAATGTTACTATTTAAACTCCTTCTTCACGATAATGCTGCTAGTTTAACTCTCTCTCTCTCTCTCTCTCTCTCTCTCTCTCTCTCTCTCTCTCTCTCTCTCTCTCTCATAATATTACTAGCTAACAAAAAAGAGGTGGGCGTGATGACGTCTTAGCCACATTAAAATTGAGTTGGGGGGAGGAGCAGAGCCCTTTTCAAAACCCTTTTTTCAAGATGCCTGCATAAACCACACCCCCCCCCCTCCCCCACCTTCTACCTCACCCCAGGTGGGTCCTTGATGTCCCCGTCTCGCACTCGTCGATCTGCTGACGATTGAAGAACAACTCGAAACGAGCAGGCTGCTTGCCCACGTAAAGAAAATCATTAGCGTCCAATTCTAAAACTCGTACAACATTTTTTGTCTTCTTCTTCTTCTTCTTCTTCTTCTTCTTCTTCTTCTTCTTCTTCTTCTTCTTCTTCTTCTTCTTCTTCTTCTTCTTCTTCTTCTTCTTCTTCTTCTTCTTCTTCTTCTAGACAGTTGCTTCTACATCCCCCGCCAGTCTTAGACACTTTTCATTTTCCTACCTTGAGTCGCAGAAACTTATCTTCACTTCTTTTCAGCCGGACACTTTTATCTCCTTTTTTAGCCCATTTATATTCATCATCATCAGATCTCGCTATGCCTAGTGGCACATGAGGCTTCAGAGAGGACTTTCCATGCTTTTCTGTCCTGTGCAATCTTCAGTGCAGTTTTCCATGTCCAAGATGCCGCACTAAGGTCACTTTCCATCGTTTGTCTCCATGTTGTTTTTGGGCGCCCCTGTTTTCTCTTTCCCTCTGGTGTCCATGTGAGAGCTGTTTTGGCGGGGTAATCAGGATTCATTCTCATAACGTGGCCAAGCCATTTCCATCTTCTCTTGGTTATCATACTGTCTAAAGTTTCTTGATTTGTGACTTGGAGTAGTTTAGTGTTTGATAATGTATCTGGCCAGAAAATTTTGATAATTCTACGTAGACATGTGTGGTGGAAGGTGGACAGCTTGTGTGCATCCTTTTTGGTCATTCTCCAGCATTCCGCTCCATAAAGAAGAATTGGCAAAATGATGCTCTTGTAGAGTCGGAGTTTCTTTCCTCTGCAGTAATTGTTGGATTTCCAGATTTGCCTCATCCTTCCAAAGGCAGCTCCAGATTTGTTCAGACGTGACTGTATGTCCTCTTCGGTCCCTCCCGGCAGGAACATCACACTGCCAAGATATGTGAAATGTTCTACATTTTCAAGAGTTTGGGTGTCTAAGCCTTCTTTAAGTGCTCAATAATAATAGCAATGTACAAAACGGCAAATATTTATAATAATGTACTGTAAGTTATATGATATGTGTGAACAAAAACGTGAACAGAGAACTTGTACATATCGTCCTCAAGGGGGAAGCTTATTCATCTAACTGAAGCTGCTGGTTTAAAAAAAAAAATTTCATTTCTAATAGGGGGAAAGGGGGGGGGTGCCTCAAGGCGTCTAAGCCCCGAGGTTCGGGCGCCCTTGATGTTTGCCCGTATACCCTTTACGCCACGTTTCACATCAACCATACACACGCATTGATAAATTAATAGCTCAGTCGGTTTTGTTTTGATTTATTTGGTAGAACAACAGACAATCTAGACATACCATTGTTTTTAAAACACGTTTCGGTGCGAGCCCTTCACTGCCGAAGAACACGTACAAGCACAGTTGTAGTTATGCTTGTAATGGGGTTAGTTAATCCGTGACCTTCGTTAATCCTTCCTTTATGTAAGGAAACTTATTTGACACTCTGTATTAAAATAGAAAAATTATCACTTTACGCTACCATTACATATATTATCAATCAGTTTCGTTTTCTTTGAGTGTTTACTATTAACCAAAAACACACACACACACACACACATACACACACACATACACACACACACACACACACACACACATATATATATATATATATATATATATATATATATATATATATATATATATATATATATAAAGTAAATTTTCCACCCATTGATTGTTTCAACCATTTAATTTGTCAACCTTATTTGTTACTCTATGCCGGCCGATCCCAAATTGTTATCACTCTCAGTTAAATGACGGTGGTTGAGATTACATAGTGGTTAATGTTTTCCTTTCCCAAACAAGTGTTCCGGCTTCAGTTCCTAGTATCGTCAGGATATTGTTCAACCGATACAGCCCCATATCTGCCAAAGAGAGTGGTCTTTGCTTGCTCTTCTGCAGAGGAGCCGCAATATAGGATTTGGCCACCATGAGAAATCTCTTCCCCTGAGAAAAAACGGGGTGGGGTGTGGGGGGGGGGGGTGGAAGCGTGCAAGGAAGGAGGTTTAGCAGTGCGCTCCAACCCCCGTTCCCACACATCTCCTAAAGACAATTATAAGGAGGCTGAGTTTCGCCACACACCCTCGCTCCTACCAAAGAACATTAATGGGCATGTGTTGCACACCCCCCTCCACCCGCACCAATCATGTTTACTCTTCTATTTGTCTAAGATTTTGTTTATACATATCATGTTGTTTCAAATATATTACAGTAAAACCCTTTTTTTTTAACACAAGGATACTTCAATTTTAAGAGAATTCCCGGCAAAGTTAAATATATTAGAGGTGTTATGGATTGGGATTACGGTTAGGGTAGGTCGGCGTCAGGCCATAAAGGGGTATTTCAACTTTAATTCACCGCAGACAAAGGAAATTCAGAATAGCCGAAACACATCATATGTCATCATGATGTTTTTTTTTGCTATTTATATGGTCTTTTTTGTTTAATGTATTTTGTTGTTGTTGTTAACCCTAAACTTAACCCTAAACCCAAACATTAACATTAACCTAACCCGAGCTACCAGGTTTGTTTGGGGTGAACTAAAACTGAAGTACCCACGCAGGCGTTCTCTTGCTGTTTTCCCACAACATTATAGCTTCCACTTTCATTTCAACCCATAATAGCATTAGAATGTAGGATTTCCCTTGGAAATCCCAGATCGCTTTGTTTTGGGTGGATTAAAATTTAAATCTGACTTACTTAGTCGCTCCTCTTCTACCTTGGGGTGTAGAGGTTTGCCAGAGAGATCTCCAGACGTCTCTATCAGCAGTTTTCTTTCTGGCTTTGTTCCATTCTAGTCCTCTGTCAGTCAGGGACTGTCGGATGTTGTCTTCCCAGCGCACCCTGGGTCGTCCTGGAGGTCTGGTTCCCTGGTTCTTAGCCTCCCATGCCTGCCATGGTGGCCGATTTTCTCCCATTCTGCATACATGTCCTAGTACAACTCCAAGGTATTTGAAATGGTTAACCTGCTCCAACGCATACTGTCCCATCATGATCTGGTGTTTCTTCTCCTCTCTTGAGATCACCATGGTTTTAGTTTAGGAGATACTGATGGTCATCCCTTTCTTTTCAAGCTCTTCCTTCCAGACAAGTAAGTTGGACTGAAGGTGTGCCTCTGATTTAGCTATCAGGGCCACATCGTCTGCAAAAGCCAGCTCTGATATACAGATTGGTCTTATCTTCCAGTACCCTACAGAGTACTTCTTTGTCTTCTCCTTACAGGTCTTGATGACATCATCCATCATAAGAATGAAGAGGTAAGGTGAGAGAATATCACCTTGTCTAACACAGCTGGCGGTCTTGAATTCTTCTGACTTTTAGTCTGCTGTTCTTACATAATTTCTGCAGCTTTTGTAGAAACTCTGTATTGCACTGATCAGGGGTGCTGGGATGTTTTTTCCTGCCAAGCAGTCCCAGAGCTTGTTCCAGGGTACTTTGTCAAATGCCTTTTCCAGATCCAAAAAACATAAGTGCATCTCACTCTTATATCCCAGGGCTTTTTCACTCATCTGCCTCAGTGTGAAGATAAGGTCTTGAGTACTTCGGTTTGCTCCGAAGCCGCATTGGGCCTCGTCCAGCTGTGGCTCTACCAGACTTCTAAGTCTCTGCTCAAGAATTCTAGAGTAACTTTTACCGGGAACGCTGAGGAGGGATATGCCTCTGTGGTTTTCACATTGTCTGTTATCACCTTTTTTAAATATATAATGATGGCAATCTCCCAATCTTTTGGTATAGTTTTGCTACACCAGGCTGCCTGGAGAACCTTCAGTAGAAGGCGCTCACCTGCGACTCCCATATATTTGACCATCTCTGGTGTTATACCATCATGACCTGCTGCTTTTCCCAGCTTAATCTTCTCAATAGCTGCCTTCAATTCTTCCATCCTGATGTTATCTTCCCCATGATTGAATTCCTTCTCAGCAGTGAGGTCCATTATTTCTGGGTCATGACTTCCCTCAACGCCGAGGAGCTCTGAGAAGTATTCTTTCCATCTGCCCATGATATCATTTGTAGAAGTAAGCAGAGCCCCTTCCTTGTCTTTTATGAATTTAAATGGGCACTCTTTCTCCTTCCTCATGTTCTTAAGGGTCTTGAGGAACAGTTTTTGGTTTTCTCTTGCATTCTTTTCCAATTTTTCTCCAAACTCTTCCCATGATTTCTGTTTTGCTTTAAGCACAATATTTTTGGTCTCTGTTCTGAGTGCCACATATTGTTTATATTTCTCTATTTCTTCAGCTGTGTTTCTGGCTGCCAGGTATTGCTTCCAGGTCCTTTTCTTTTCTCCTATTTTCAATTTGACTTCTTCCGTCCACCAAGGTGTCCTATGTCCCCTCCTTCCACTTGGGACTTCACCACATGCTTCTACTGCAGCTGCTGTGAGGATATTCTTGAATCTGCACCAGAGGGTTTCAGTGTTCTCTGATGATTCTTCTTCAGTTCCTATTGCTTTCACTATAAGCTCCTGGTATCTAACCTTAATATCTGGCTCTCTTAGCTTGTATGCTTTAATCCTCATCCCTTCTTGGTTGCTTGGTTTCTTGCACGGTTGTCGGTGTTGCCTTGTTGGAGCAGTTCTTTCAGTTGTTCTCTTTATTGTGACCAGATAGTGGTCACTTCCAATCTCTGGTCCTCTCATGACTCTGGCATCTCTCACAAACTTGAATGAACTTTTCCTGACTATGGCGTAGTCAATGATGGATTTTTCATTCTTTGAAGGTTCACATCTTGTGTATGCATGTATACGCTTGTGGGGGAATTTTGTGTTTGTAATGACAAGGTTCTGTTCCCTGCAGAATCTGAGAAGTCGCTTGCCATTATCATTCAAAACATCTTCACCATATCTCCCGATCACTCCACCCCATCTAGAGCAATCATTTCCTACTCTGGCTTTTAGATCTCCTAGGAGGATAATTTCATCGTGACAGTCATCTATGGTCCTTTGGAGCAGTTCAAAGAATTCTTCTTTAACATCTACTCGCTCATCTTCATTTGGCCCGTACACAATGACAAAATTGACAATTTTATCTTCTTCTTTCAGATCTAACACCATTATTCTCTCTGAGATGAATTTCCATCCCTTGATGTTACTAACTTGATTCCTGGCCACAATACAGCCAACATCTCCCTTGGCTGTCTCCGTCATAGGGACACCACTGTAGAGCAGCATACTTCCATCATGATTTGTGATTCCTTGCCCCTTTTTCTTGGTTTCAGTCAGAGCCAAGACTCCTAATTTTGCTTTCCTCATCTCCACTACTAACTCGTTTTCCTTTCCGTTAATGCCTCTTATATTCCATGTTCCATAAATCGTAGTCCGTTAGCCATGCCAGTTCGTCGCCGTTAAGATCCGTCCGGTTTTCTTTAAAATTTAAATACCAACAGGAATTACAAGGGATCGAAAATAAAGTGGTCCTGCTAAAACAAATGTCCTGCTAACCGAGGGCTAATAGATGTGTTAGGAGCCAACAATTTGTTCGTGTTAACCGACAGCTCGTCTCAAGCGAGTTGATGTTAACGAGATATTACTATATTTCATTTACTATCTATCCAATACATTATTTTTACCAGATTATTAAGCCCTTATAAAAGACTTAAGCCCTTAACCTCACCACCCCTCCCCAGAAAAAAAAAATAAAGGGCTCACTACCCCCGTGCGACATATATTCTTCAAAAGGCGCCCCTGGCTAAAGAGGTTTGGAGAGAACAGTGTAGAAAGCTGTGGTTCATGGAAGCAGAGGCAGGGTTCGACCACGATATCGGACATACAAATACACTACACAATAAAAATGGATATAAAATAGTCCTCGTTTTATTCCGGGGCCCCATTATCATGTCCTAATAAGCGACTACGGGGTGTATCTTTCGATGTCGGAGTGCATCTGTGTGAGAGACGAGAACCCAACGGTCTATATATATATATACGTAAGCCAGATCGGGAAAACGGATGAGCTCCTATAACAAGACCAAAGCCCACAAATTAAAAAGAGAATCATAACCTCCCGTTGGAGTTTACCACCGGTGAAGAAGGAGCAGAAGAAGAAGAAAAAGAAGAAGAAGAAGAAGAAGAAGAAGAAGAAGAAGAAGAAGAAGAAGAAGAAGAAGAAGAAGAAGAAGAAGAAGAAGAAGAAGAAGAAGAGGGAACGAGATTCTTATCAGCCGGTTGTGATTGGAACGAGTTCTACAAAATCCCTGCTTCATGATGATGATAATAAAATAAAATCAGGCTGCGGCAAGCAGAGTTATAACTTATATCAAGTTAGGTATTCTCTCACCGAGAGGTCGTGCAGCACAGCAGTTTGTCTTTGCCAGTTTGGAGACATGTGGCCGGGTTATTAATTTGGCCTCCACATGCCACATCCTGCTGGGAGCTAGGTAAAGTTGATATGCCTGACAACGCTGACATCTAGGCCACGACTTCAGAACCCGCTAGGGCCCAAATTAACTTGTGGTTAAAATAACGGACATTCTCTGGTACCTGGCTGTCACAATAACGTCTCAGCGAAGGACTCTGTTTTAGAGGCAGCTAGAGGAAGACAGGAGTGGCTGGCCGAACGGCTAAGAACGATACGCTCTAACATGAGAGACCCAGGTTGGAATCCTTTGTAAGATAATAATTGTTTTATGTTAAGCGCCACACACACACACACACACACACACACACACACACACACATACACACAAAATCATGTTATGTGTAAAACAAAATCCTAACCTGCACAGTCCGTGGCGACAGCACTGGTCATGCTGCCCTAAATCCTTAGACACAAAAAGCCCCCCCCCCCCCCACCCTTTTCCCGCCTACCCAGAGGAAGAAAATAGAGATAAAAAATTTTAAAAAGTGTATGTAGGATGTGTGTGTGTATGTGTGTGTATGTGTGTGTGTGTGAGAGAGAGAGAGAGAGAGAGAGCGAGAGAAAGTGAGAGAGAGACAGAGAGACAGACAGAAAGTGAGAGAGAGAGAGGCAGAGAGAGGGTGTAGATGAAGGGAAGGGAGAAGATTTGATATCGGCAAATGTTAGCAGCCTCCGCGGCTGATGAATAAGCCATTAGCCTTGCGTCCTCAACGTCGTGAGTTTCCTGTCACCTGTGCATTTTTACAGATATAAATTGGAATTATCACTGGGGCTTCGGGGTTCGTTTTTTGTGTAGCGCTGTCGACAGGCAGCTAGTAGTTCAGCGGAAGGTCAAAGACATCAAGTGGGGCGAAACCAGGGCCAATGGAGTCCAGACTCATAATTTTAGACTGTTCATTTACCGACAGCCAGACACTTGATAGATTGTAGCCACATTATCACACGTGTGTTATTGAGATCCATCATTAAAGCAATGTTTACTAAAACATATCATGCCTGCCGTAAGCGGCAAATAAGGAAGAATGATTTGATTACCTCATCTGGTAGAAATTTCCGTTATTTGGTTACACACGAGCTAACTTAGAAACCTTGGAAGATGAAAGTGGATGGAGATTCGGGTGTGGGGAGGACAAGGAGGAGATGATGATGATGATCATGAAGAAGGAGGGGGGGGGAGAGTAGAAGGATGAGGAGCAGACAAGAAGAAGAATAAGAATAAGGAGAAGAAGAAGAAGAAGAAGAAGAAGAAGAAGAAGAAGAAGAAGAAGAAGAAGAAGAAGAAGAAGAAGAAGAAGAAGAAGAAGAAGAAGAAGAAGAATATGAGGAAGAAGAAGAAGAAGAAGAAGAAGAAGAAGAAGAAGAAGAAGAAGAAGAAGAAGAAGAAGAAGAAGAAGAAGAAGAAGAAGAAGAAAAAGAAGAAGAAGAAGAAGAAGAAGAAGAAGAAGAAGAAAGGAAGAATTCCCTATCGTGGCCTATTAAAAGACACAGAAGAACGTATGAAGCAATGTACAGAAAGCATGAGCAATGAAACTGTTCTGTCTGACGCAGAAACCAGTTTAAATTTAAACAAAGGATAGTCCTGCCTTGAAACCTGCCCCATACAGTGGGTCTGAGGGGGCAACCGTGGCGCTACCACTGAACCAGCCAAGGTTTCCGGGTATACCCCTGTCTGGTACGAACACATAAAAGCCTGAGTGAGAATCCACCCGCTATCGCTACTACGTTTGTCAGAATGCCTTGAATTTCCCTCGCAGGTCGATGTCGTCACAGACTAAAAATATCCCCACTGGGGGAAGTCCTGGTCTATCCGGGTCGTCAGGGTGTTCTAATTTCATTGCCTTTCTAGCCTGGGCGGTGTCAGTAAATTTGTTCTTCCCCGATAAACGTACTTGAAAAACTCCTTTCCTCACTAGGACGGCACTAGTTGTTAGTTACTTAGATAGTAAGTTAGTCAGTCAGTCAGTCAGTCAGATAGTTAGTTAGTTAGTTAGTTAGTCAGATAGATAATTAGCTAGTTAGTTAGTTAGTTAGTTAGTTAGTTAGTTAGTTAGTTAGTTAGTTAGTTAGTTAGTTAGTTAGTTAGTTAGTTAGTTAGTTAGTTAGTTAGTTAGTTAGTTAGTTAGTTAGTTAGTTAGTTAGTCAGATAGATAATTAGCTAGTTAGTTAAATAGAAGATAGTTAGGTAATTAGATTGTGTGTTTATTTGTTTGTTTGTTAGATAGATAGTTGGGTAGTTAGTTAGACAATTAGTTAGATAGTTAGAAAGATAATAAAAAAAGGTAAAGTCGGGAAATGTGAACCAGCGTCATTACACACGGTTATAAACCATAAGTGCTCCGCCACCAGTACGGACAGGTGATAAAAAAACGGTCCGCCTGTGTCGCCATCCGCACGCAACTCTGTAGCTACAGCGACGCTCCTTAATTTACCCCAGAGTGTCAAATCTGGTCCCAATTTCCTAGAGGCTGGATGAACCCCGGGAACCGCCCGGTTTCGAACACAGACCGTGTGCTGCAGTGAGTCACAGCTGGATTTGAAAGCGAGTCTCTTATCGACTGCGCTAGCGCGGCCCAAAGATAGTTAGTTAGACAGTTAGTTGGTCAGACAGTCAGTTAGTTACTTAGAAAGTTAGTTAGATAGTTAGCTAGTTAGTTAGATAGTTGGTTAGCTGAATAGAACGAATGAACGAGCGAACTTTATTTTCAGGCCCGTCTTACATTCGGCTCTTCAAAACACTCAACTTTCATACAGCAGTTGTATTTTATCATAAAGCATGTCATGTTTATATAATAATATGCATAATATTAATACCTAGTCAAAAAACAAAAGCATAAATAGTAAAATGTTGACGCACGCTCGCGCGTGCGCATACACATACACACGCAAACCCATTCACCCACTTACACACACATAGGCACACAATAAACTTATACACACACATCTACATACATACATACATATATACATTACATACATATATACATACACACACACACACACACGCGCGCACGCACACACACACACACACACACACAACACACACATACATACATACATACATACATACATACATACATACATACATACATACATACATACATACATACATACATACATACATACATACATACATACATACATACATACATACATACATACATACATACATACATACATACATACATACATACATACATACATACATACATACATACATACATACATACATACATACATACATACATACATACATACATACATACATACATACATACATACATACATACATACATACATACATACATACATACATACATACATACATACATACATACATACATACATACATACATACATACATACATACATACATACATACATACATACATACATACATACATACATACATACATACATACATACATACATACATACATACATACATACATACATACATACATACATACATACATACATACATACATACATACATACATACATACATACATACATACATACATACATACATACATACATACATACATACATACATACATACATACATACATACATACATACATACATACATACATACATACATACATACATACATACATACATACATACATACATACATACATACATACATACATACATACATACATACATACATACATACATACATACATACATACATACATACATACATACATACATACATACATACATACATACATACATACATACATACATACATACATACATACATACATACATACATACATACATACATACATACATACATACATACATACATACATACATACATACATACATACATACATACATACATACATACATACATACATACATACATACATACATACATACATACATACATACATACATACATACATACATACATACATACATACATACATACATACATACATACATACATACATACATACATACATACATACATACATACATACATACATACATACATACATACATACATACATACATACATACATACATACATACATACATACATACATACATACATACATACATACATACATACATACATGCCCACCATCAGTGATCCGTTTAAGTATGTATTTTATAACGTTACGGTAGAGACGGTAGCGCAGACACCCGTAGCTTGCAAGTCTCAATTTTGAATCCAGTCAACTTCTGATCCCGATACAATCAATTCTGGATCCGTAAATCTAGATAATGAATGTGCGTCATAAAGGTGTGTGTCTCTGTGTGTGCGCGCGCGCACGATTGTGTGTGTGTGTGTGTGTGTGTGTTTGCGTTACACTGTGGTGTGTGTGTTTCAGAGCACGTGTTCGCACAGATGACTGTGTAATTGCGGCTTAATTAACACAGGACTAAAAAGATTACGTACAATCCTTTGTTGACACCGGTAGGCTGTAAGTGAAAGAACTAATCATTGAGAGAACCTTCCGTTGTCAACTATTTAATTTGCTACATGTCCGTTGAACCACACTTTGTCTTGTGTTGTCACCGTCAACTGTTATCTATAGAGGTTCTTGTTTATCCTAACATGTCCTCTTTAATTTGATGCAGCAGATTGCTTCACGTTATCAGTTTCCGTGGGTCTTTGCTAGGGCAGACATATCCTTTTCAACACCCCTTAGCAAGGAACACACTACAGTTTAGTTTCTCTAAAGCTCTCATCAGTTTCCTTTTCCACTCTGTAGGTCAATGACATTTTTCTTTGATCATGTAATGGAAACTGGAACATGTGACCACTGGAAAGATATGTGTCTTGGTTGTAAACTCTCTTATACTGCTGTTCGTCCATCTCTTATTGTTGTCTTCCCACTTGTAACGTTATCTACCTCTAGCTCTCTTGCCCTCGACATTTCCCTTTAGCCTGATGTTTAAAAGCGTGTTATGTCTTTTAATGTGGCCAAAATATTTCACTTGTCTCTTTTTTATTCTTTCAATGATTCTCTTTTCATTCGCACTTTTCGAATTGAATAGTTTTCGTTTCCATAACCAGATCATAACAGTGAACATGCCCAAAGTCCAAATTAAACAGCAAATAGTACAACAAAGCCTTGTATATGATACCACAACGTCCAGTGTGAGAATGGAGGTGGAGGCAGTCACTGCTGCCTTCCGCTGGCTTGAGAATCAGCTGTACACACACGCCGTCATTGTAACTGACTCACAGAGTATGTTGAGAAAGGTGGAGACAGGCATGCTCCGTGCAGAGTGGCAAGCATCACTTCAAAGGTCTAGGGTAGTTAGCATCCTTTGGACATTTTCTCCAGGTGATGCCGGTGTGTTGGAAAAAAAAGAAGGCAGATAGACTGGCCAGTTCTGCACCATTTGATGGTAAACTGATGTATGACAAGCTGGATGTTGTCAGGGCCCTTTTGGAGCGAGTGAACAGTGTGAGGCACAGGCAGATTTTTACGGTCTGAGGAGAATGGCGCTGCTGGGAGTTGCCAGGAAATATGGCCGACGCTCAACACTGAGGGAAAAGGCGAGACAGACATAGAATCAGGCATATTCTGGTACCATCGGAATTTAACTCTTCGCTCACTGCTGTAGATGCGGACGGAGCGCTTATGGGGGTTTCCCGAGTGCTGTAATGTCGATTCAACATTCAACATTCGACTGGCAAATATAGGGTTGTCTCTCTTTAAATGTTGGCGTCTGTTGCTTAGGCGTTGCAGACGCGCTTCGTGACGCTGGGGTGCCGGGTTCGATCCCAGCTGTAGGCCTTGCGCCTTGTGTTGCTTTCGACAGTGGTATCGAGAAAGCAATTTCAAACTACTGGACGTAAATCTACATACAAAAACAACAGCAAAAAAATAAAAAAATAAAAATACTGGAGTTGGTTTTGCAACGTCCTGTAAAGGAATTGCAAATAACTTAATTAAATATCTTTAAAAAAGTTTTTGAATATAAAGTATGATGTTGGGTACGTTTTAGACACACATGCTCGAGCACACGCACGCGCACGAGCACACGCACGCACACATACTGTCCCTCTCGCTTCAACCTCCGTCCAAAACCTTCTTTCTATGACATTCTTTCGGTTTCTGTCTTTGCAAGTGCCTCTTTTCATTAATATACGACAGAACTTCTAATAAGTTGACCACCTTCCTAAACTGACAACCTCCGGAAGTTGACCTTCCTAAACTGACAACCTCCGGAAGTTGACCTTCCTAAACTGACAACCTCCGGAAGTTGACCTTCCTAAACTGACAACCTCCGGAAGTTGACCTTCCTAAACTGACAACCTCCGGAAGTTGACCACCTTCCTAAACTGACAACCTCCGGAAGTTGACCACCTTCCTAAACTGACAACCTCCGGAAGTTGACCACCTTCCTAAACTGACAAACTCCGGAAGTTGACCTTTTCTTCATTGATTGATCCTGCGGTCAGAACATATTTTCGCCGGAAGACTACCTCTAAATATTGACCATCACTGTAAGCTGTATATTGCAAAGTAAAGTTAAGGACCCGTTTCCACGCCTTTAGCCGTATTGGGCATATAGGGCTAGACCAAGGCCTTCTGTAGGATATCCTACAGGAGGAGTTGGCTAAACCTATATTTCATAGACCAGTCAGTACTTGGGGGTGATAGGGTCAACACCACGTTGGGCGCTTTTACTTCCCAGGCTCATTACCGCATTTTAGTGGCTGGATCGACCTCGGAGCCAGGGTCAGTTTTAAATACAAGTCCGGCTACGTCAGGACACAAACCCAGGACCTTTGGATCCGCAGGGGAGAATCTAGTCGCTACATCACGGCGGCTCCCATACTGTATACTAACCACTTGGACGAGGACACACAATAGTAATTGGCCCTGTATTTAGAGAATACGAGAGACGGTGGTGGTTATGCTTTATAACGACAACAATACTGAATTTGATCGTTGAAAGTGGGAGAGCAACATGTAGACAGTGATATGCATGGAAAGGTTACAGTAAAAGATGGACGAAAGCAATCTGAGAGAGTACTGAGATGGAAAGAGTTGGAAACCTATTGCACGTATATATACACATACACACACTCGCGAACACACAACAGGTAGAGAAGAAAATGTATAATTGTCAACCAGTGAAATTTCTAAGATTTCAAAGAGCATGCATCTTTTCCATTGCAACATACGCCTGTGAGACCTGGACACTTATTGAACAAGCTGAACAGTGCATAAATGCTTCTCAATACAAATGTTATAGACGGGTTCTAAGAATATCATGGGTAAAGAAAAGAACAAATGCATCCATACTTCAAGAACTAAATACTGAAGAAGGTTGGCTATTAAAGACTATAAAACACAGGGAAAAAAATTAAAATATTTTGGTCACTTGAAACGTTACGAGAGTTTAGAGAGAACAATAATGGAGGAGTAAGTGCTTGGGAAGAGAGGAAGAGGAAGACCAAAGAAACGATGGGAGCAGGATGGAGCGGATGATCTCCAGATGGGTGTATCAGACACGGAACATCTTGCTTGTGATCGAGACGTTTTCAGGAAGATTCTTATGTGAGCAAGGCTCTGCAAAGGACATGATACTGACTGACTGATCAGTGAAATGCATCATAAACATTTTACCAGAGGCTACATGTTTAAAAACTTTATCTGTACGTGACACATTCCGCTATGTTTAGGTTTGATTTGATTTGATTCAAGAACCGACATCACAGCACTCGGGGCATTCCCATAAGCGCTCTGTCCCCATCTTCAGCAGCCAGCGAAGAGTTCTGATACCAATAGTGCCAGTAGCATTCTGATTAAACGTCCGTCTCGACTTTCGTCTGAGCCTCGAGCAAATGCAGAACCTCTCGTCACTCCGCCTGCATCAGTCTCGCCATATTTAGATACAATTACGTAATCAGAGCCGCGAATTTCACCGCACTATTAACTGTCTGGAGGCTAATGGGAATCACTTTGATCACCTGTACTAATGTTATCAATCACATGCAACTTGTATCTATCTCTTTGTGTCTGAGTAAATTTAGTATCATAATGTTTATATTTTTTTTTAACTCCATGCAACTCATCGCTACTATATTGAATCACCCACAGCAAGTATCGTACACACTTCACTACTGGGCTATAATTGTGTTAAAAACTTTTGCCCCCCCCCCTCTCTCCTTTTTGCCCCCCCCCTCTCTCCTTTTTGCCCCCCCACATATATATATATATATATATATATATGTGTGTGTGTGTGTGTGTGTGTGTGTGTGTGTGTTTTAAGACCCTAGTCAGAGCCTCAACTGATGTAGATTTCTCTCGGAGATATTTCAGGTAAGTGATTTTGTAAATGTGTGTTCGTTATCGTAACATTGTCTGTTCTCGTAAAGAGCTGATGAAAGCTTTCTTGCTGCAACACTCACTTGTCATTTGCGACTGACATCATGTGAAGACAACACTTTCTACTTGTTGTTTAGTTTGATATCTTTTCACGGACATCTATTACTTCCTAGCTGTAACG
Source organism: Candidula unifasciata (assembly GCA_905116865.2). Lineage (NCBI taxonomy): Eukaryota > Metazoa > Mollusca > Gastropoda > Stylommatophora > Geomitridae > Candidula > Candidula unifasciata. Next base: position 514,033 of record CAJHNH020001247.1, on the reverse strand, counting down.
TGAAGACATTATTTAACTGATATATTAATCAGGATTTACACACAGAAGAACAATCAATAACCCGCCCTCACTCCAGTCGGAGATCAATCAATTGATCGATCGGTGTATACCCTCCGAGCTGCTTCCTGAATGTTTACCACCCTGGGTAAGTCTTGATGGCAGACCAATAGGGTAAATCCCAGATATTTCGTGTACTTTGTCAACCTCCACAGAAGTTATAATTAGGACATCAGTTCAGGCTAGACAAGCCCTATGTCATCTGTAGTTCTGTATGTGTAAGGACCTATTCCTGGATCCGACCCTTAAGGTAAAATATAGGTGTCCTTACACTTTACCACAAAGACGCAATCAACCAGGATAAAATATTCGGGGTTCACTTTCTCTCCCCAGCACCGCCACCGTTGAACTTAACAGTGGCAAACCCAGCGCGCGCACAGGAAAGGGGTGGCGCGCTTTTTGAGAATATAAAGATTGGGGCGCCTGTAATGGTCCCTCACTTGTGTGTGTTTTTCACCACATCGGTTGATCGCTATCTTAGCATGCCCACTCGTCAGTGGCCGGGAGTTCAGTGGACTTTGTTTGATAGTTTACGTTGGGCAACAACTAGCAACCATTTCCTTATATGAAAGGTGAGTACTGCATTGTGCTATCTCCTACACGTTGTCTGTGTGCTGGTCGTTTCGTCGACTCCATTCACACCAGCTGTTGGAATGGCGGTGTGTCGTCGGCGTGTTGTGTGTGTCTCCCGAGTGTGTGGTTGTGTAGTTACTGTCGGGCTTCAAACCTGTATTAGTATTATTGTCACTACATACTTATTACTACCACAAGAACCATTATACTATTACTACTAACACATTTACTGCTACTAACACTACTACTACTACTACTACTACTACTACTACTACTACTACTACTACTACTACTACTACTACTACTACTACTACTACTACTACTACTACTACTACTACTACTACTACTACTACTACTACTACTACTACTACTACTACTACTACTACTACTACTACTACTACTACTACTACTACTACTACTACTACTACTACTACTACTACTACTACTACTACTACTACTACTACTACTACTACTACTACTACTACTACTACTACTACTACTACTACTACTACTACTACTACTACTACTACTACTACTACTACTACTACTACTACTACTACTACTACTACTACTACTACTACTACTACTACTACTACTACTACTACTACTACTACTACTACTACTACTACTACTACTACTACTACTACTACTACTACTACTACTACTACTACTACTACTACTACTACTACTACTACTACTACTACTACTACTACTACTACTACTACTACTACTACTACTACTACTACTACTACTACTACTACTACTACTACTACTACTACTACTACTACTACTACTACTACTACTACTACTACTACTACTACTACTACTACTACTACTACTACTACTACTACTACTACTACTACTACTACTACTACTACTACTACTACTACTACTACTACTACTACTACTACTACTACTACTACTACTACTACTACTACTACTACTACTACTACTACTACTACTACTACTACTACTACTACTACTACTACTACTACTACTACTACTACTACTACTACTACTACTACTACTACTACTACTACTACTACTACTACTACTACTACTACTACTACTACTACTACTACTACTACTACTACTACTACTACTACTACTACTACTACTACTACTACTACTACTACTACTACTACTACTACTACTACTACTACTACTACTACTACTACTACTACTACTACTACTACTACTACTACTACTACTACTACTACTACTACTACTACTACTACTACTACTACTACTACTACTACTACTACTACTACTACTACTACTACTACTACTACTACTACTACTACTACTACTACTACTACTACTACTACTACTACTACTACTACTACTACTACTACTACTACTACTACTACTACTACTACTACTACTACTACTACTACTACTACTACTACTACTACTACTACTACTACTACTACTACTACTACTACTACTACTACTACTACTACTACTACTACTACTACTACTACTACTACTACTACTACTACTACTACTACTACTACTACTACTACTACTACTACTACTACTACTACTACTACTACTACTACTACTACTACTACTACTACTACTACTACTACTACTACTACTACTACTACTACTACTACTACTACTACTACTACTACTACTACTACTACTACTACTACTACTACTACTACTACTACTACTACTACTACTACTACTACTACTACTACTACTACTACTACTACTACTACTACTACTACTACTACTACTACTACTACTACTACTACTACTACTACTACTACTACTACTACCATGAGGATGTGACATCCAAACGTATAGAATGATCCAACCTTCATTGTGGAGATGGTACCTAATTGACAGATTACTACTTCTTCTTCATCCACTACTACTACTACTACTTACTACTACAACTACCACTACAACAACAACTACTACTACTACTACTACTACTACTACTACTACTACTACTACTACTACTACTAGGTGTAATAGAAACAGTTATATCGTAATAGTACGGAAGAAGTAGTGCAGCCCTGCTGCTACTTTGATGACACCAGTAATGCTACTGGTGATACACTTATTTTTTCCACTAGTTCGTGCGCTGCGCTGAGATTCTTCAGACTTAGGCTTGAAGTAGAAGTAGTACCGAGCACTTGTGGGTTCACACCCGTGTGCCAGGAGGTTGATCCGTCGACTAAACTAAACTAATTTTCAAACAGAAAAGTGACAGAGGTTGTCATCAGAGGTTGTCATCAGAGGTTGTCATCAGAGGTTGTCATCAAAGGTTGTCATCAGAGGTTGTCATCCCCGCTGGCATATGAATGGGGCAGTTTTATGGGACCACCCATCTGCAGTGATTTTGGAAGTCTTCTTTCTTCTTTGCGATCTCCGACTGTAAACTCTGGCAGAAAGTCCTGGTTGTTCGTGCACTTCTGAACTTAAAAATCCTGTTCCAGAACCTGAGTTTTGCGTTCACGTCCGTTTTACAGGTCTGGCTTATTTGTATGCAGACTGTTTGTTCCTTGCCTGTCAGGCACACGCACTCTTTAAAGGAAACAGTTCTAATTAGTGAACTCTTACGACGACGTGTGTGTTAGGGAGCAGTAGGTCTATTCGTTTGTCCCCGGTGAGGTCTGAAAACCCACGCTAACTAACCAACCAACCAACTAACTAAGTAAGCAATCAGTCTCAAAACAAAGCAGTCCCGCCTACACACTTGATTTCCCCAGAGTCACGCGTCAGTTAACACACACTTAAACAACCCTGTTACAGTTTGTTGCTTGTGCTATTGACTCCATTTCAAACGTGTGTAGAAATTACCTCACAGCCTAACAAAATATTTACTGTAGTACGAATTAGTCTAATACACACAACATGTACATGCACACACTCGTACATACTGTCATTCTTGAGCACAGGTGTCCTTCAGAGGCCAATCAGTGATCTTGCAACTGGGGAGCAGTCATTGATTCTGTTCAGCTGTTGCTGTGAACAAACTACTAAGAACATTTTATTATCATGAGGTTAAGAACTGGACACGCATATTCATTGTTATTGTCTTTCTCTCTATTCTTTCGTAGATTATTTTATGAATGCACATCGAATTCTCCTAATTTTAAATAATAACGATCATACATGCATTATAAATGTGTGCACAATGTGTTAGAATCATTATTGCACAGCCCCCCGTGTGGGTTCCGGGGCCCCTTTGTGGGGAAAACAAGAATAGACCCACTGCCTCCCCAAAAGCATGTCGTAAGAGTCGACTAATTGGGGAGCTTCCTTTGAAGTCGGAGTGCATCTGCCGGAGAGGCAAGGAACCAACAGTGTGTATTCAAGAGAATGAGATCTGTAAAACTGATGCACACGCAACACTCAGCTTCTGGAGCAGGACTGCAGTTCAGTAGTGGATGAGCAACCAGAACCTTCCGCCAGAGTTTACAGCTGGTGAACGCGAAGAAGAAGAAGATTATTGCACAGCAAATTTGAATATTTTACCAGAGCTCAATTTATTATATGTAGAAAGTTGTTCAAACTCTAGAGTTGTGTCTTACGAATAGACATGTATTTTTCCAGTTGTGTTTTAAATGTAGTCATTTATTTATACCGTTGTACGTCACATGTAGCCATTTATTTATACCGCTGTACATTACATGTAGCCATTTATTCCTACAGCTTCACCTCGCATGTAGCCATTTATTCCTACAGCTTCACCTGGCATGTAGCCATTTATTCCTACCTTTGTGCATCGCGTGTAACCATCAATTTATTCCTACAGTTGTACCGCACATGTAACCATTTATTCCGACCATTGTGCCTCATATTTAGCCATTTAATCCTACCGCCACATCTGGCATGTTGCCAGTCATTCATTTCCCTACCATTATGACGTAGCTCGCAGATATCAATCCAGTTCCCATAACATTATGACTGACATGTAGTTCCTGATTCAGTTCACATTTTCTAACATTGTCATTCTTGTGTAGCCATTTCTGTAGGTTTCCTTTCGTATGTGAATCGTATGCCGTTACTGATTCAGTTCACATTTTCTAACATTGTCATTCTTGTATAGCCATTCCTGTAAGTTTCCTTTCGTATGTGAATCGTATGTAGTTACTGGTTCAGTTCACATTTTCTAACATTGTCATTCTTGTGTAGCCATTCCTGTAGGTTTCCTTTCGTATGGGAATCGTATGTAGTTACTGGTTCGCTTATCCTCTCTATCCCGGTACTTTGAGTTCTGTTTTGGACTTGTTTTAAACGTTGTCACTTAAACACGCAAATCCAGGTCTAGGATACAACCTAAATCCTCAGGATCAAGACTGTGTCCCTCCTCCCCCCACCACTTAACTACACCACAGTAAATAGGCTTACATCTAGGGTGAAGAACCAGTGCCAAACATAGTCACCGACACACACGCACACACACAAAACAGAAAAGAAAATTAGTAACCACAGAAGAAAAACGAGATGTCTGAGAACGGCTGCACGAGTGGCTAGAAGAGATAAAACCAGGAATGAGGTCATACGAGAAAAAGTTTGCACAGAACCAGTTCTAAATTAAATGCAAAAAAAGCAGATCAAATGGTTTGCCCACTAAGAGAGAGTCCCTTATGACTTCATACCATACAGAGCATACTTCCCAGAAGAGTAGAGATTAGAAAACGAGGTAGACCAAGAACAAATGGACAGATAACGTCAGAGAAACTCTACAGCATGATGTGTCTATGGTTGAGGCGGCTAGAGGATCAAGAAGCAGGACCTTATATCTCCTTCGACACTTGAAGCTGTAAAAGAGGAATTGAAGAAGCAGAAGTGAAGACACAGTACTCATTGATTGTCTGATGCGTGGTTTGTCTGTGTGTCCGAGTGGATGCCGGGTCAGCGTTCAGCCGTCAGGGATGGTCAGGTCAGGGCTGTCTGTCAGCTGGGGATGGTGATGGTCAGTTGACGGTCAAGTGTGTGCTGTGTAGCAAGGGTATCCCAATGTTTTGTGTCTTCTACAAAGAAGCCGTTTCAATGTTGTTTTACAAACACAGTGCTTCCGGGTGTCTTTCTCACTCACGCTGTTTTCAAACGTCTTATATACATTCCTTACCATATCCCTGAGCCCCGAGAATGGGTGAAAGGTTTAGGTTTATTCAACGGATTAACATCATGGCACACGGGTAGTAACCCATAAGTGCTCCGATTTACTTCTGCCTCAAGCCTGAGTCCGAAGAACCTCTGCACACAGCACGAACTCTGTAGCACCTGCGAGGATCTTGAAATACTTTGGGTTGATTTTTAAATTCAAATTTTGTAAGGGCAGCGCCTTTAGGCTACTCTTTTCCATTTCCAACTGCCAGGGGATTTTTACGTGCTCAACAATACACACGGGCGTCCGATCTCACTACCCAGAGACCAGGAGAAATTATTAAAAGTCCACGTGAAAAAATCCTAACCTTCACCCTGACTTGAACCGGGACCTCCAGCACTCGAGGTGGATGCGATGCCCCGAGACCATGCAGTTTAATAAGATAGGGTGAAATAAAATAAAAGAACCCGCCGACACAGGAAGAGGACCACCCGGGTACCCCTGACATAGAACCGCAGCCGGCTGAGACAAGCAACTTCGTCACTCTGACCCACATTTCGTGTTTGCTTATTGAGAACACAGACTGTCCCGGCCGTGGGTGAGAGTCCGCCCACTTCTACTGGAGTATGTTAAGAGATACACTTTTATGCGCACGCGCATACGCACACACACACATATATAACCACACATAGTGTCAACTGAGGCGAGAAAGAGAGCTTTAGTTAGCGAAACATTATGTGAAAGAGGCGGAGATATGGTTGAATAGACGAATGAGGAGATTCTCCTGTACAGAGTAATCAAGATCTGTGAAAGAAATTGACTCACATAAAGAACTGATTGCTTACATCAAAAAGAGACAATCTACATCAATCTACATTCTTTGGCTCACGTCATGAGAGAGAGATAACTGGAGTATATGGAGACGGTGGAAAAGTTAGAGGGAAGGAGAAGCAGGTGGAGACCGAGAGAGAAGATGCTGGACTGTTTCCCATCATGATATGAAAGATCATATAGGTGTATGTGTCAGAGTTGATTGAAAGTACACGAGACAGAAGGTTGTGGATAGACATGACTACCATCACCACATGTTATGGAAGATCATTTGTGTCAGAGTTGATTGAAAGTACACGAGACAGAAGGTTGTGGATAGACATGACTACCAACACCACATGTTATGGAAGATCATTTGTGTCAGAGTTGATTGAAAGTACACGAGACAGAAGGTTGTGGATAGACATGACTACCAACATCACACGGACTAGAAGAGGAAGATTAACGTAAGCACACCTTTAAAATAATTGTGGCGTTCGTAAAGCACTATCCATCTGTTAGTGTCTGTATAGCTTTTGTCCGCCGACATCCTCATTCTGTTTTTCTGCTGGATCGTTAATCTTCTGTGAAAACATCACGTGGATACGCCAGCTCTGAAGTCTGCGTAAACAGGTTCGCCTTGACATCTTGTGTCTGTTTCCCTGCCCCGCTGTTCATCATTTGTGACAATGCTACCTGGAGACTTGAACTCGCAGACCTGCATCAACAAGATAAAACGCATACTGTAGCTTGTCGACACTTTCAACATCTGCTTCAGAAAGTAAGACTAAAGTAGCACACAGGCAGTACTTATGCCAGACAATAGTTATACCAACCAGTAACTAAGCCAGACAGTAGCTGTGCTAGACAATAGTTATACCCACCAGTAACTAAGCTACACAGTAGCTGTGCTAGACAATAGTTATACCCACCAGTAACTAAGCCAGACAGTAGCTGTGCTAGACAATAGTTATACCAACCAGTAACTAAGCCAGACAGTAGCTGTGCTAGACAATAGTTATACCAACCAGTAACTAAGCCAGACAGTAGCTGTGCTAGACAATAGTTATACCAACCAGTAACTAAGCTAGACAGTAGCTATGCTAGACAGTAGTTATACCAACCAGTAACTAAGCTAGACAGTAGCTGTGCTAGACAATAGTTATACACACCAGTAACTAAGCTAGACAGTAGCTATTCTAGACAATAGTTATACCCACCAGTAACTAAGCTAGACAGTAGCTGTGCTAGACAATAGTTATACCAACCAGTAACTAAGCTAGACAGTAGCTATGCTAGACAGTAGTTATACCAACCAGTAACTAAGCTAGACCGTAGCTATGCCAGACAGTAGTTATAACAACCAGTAACTAAGCTAGACAGCTGTCTAGCTATGCCAGACAATAGTTAAACCAACCAGTAACTAAGCTAGACCGTAGCTATGCCAGACAATAGTTATACCAACCAGTAACTAAGCTAGACCGTAGCTATGCCAGACAATAGTTATACCAACCAGTAACTAAGCTAGACAGTAGCTATGCTAGACAGTAGTTATACCAACCAGTAACTAATCTAGACAGTAGCTATGCCAGACAATAGTTATACCAACCAGTAACTAATCTAGACAGTAGCTATGCCAGACAATAGTTAAACCAACCAGTAACTAAGCTAGACCGTAGCTATGCCAGACAATAGTTATACCCACCAGTAACTAATCTAGTCAGTAGCTATGCCAGACAATAGTTATACCAACCAGTAACTAAGCTAGACCGTAGCTATGCCAGACAATAGTTATACCAACCAGTAACTAAGCTAGACAGTAGCTATGCCAGACAATAGTTATACCAACCAGTAACTAAGCTAGACAGTAGCTATGCCAGACAATAGTTATACCAACCAGTAACTAAGCTAGACAGTAGCTATGCTAGACAGTAGTTATACCAACCAGTAACTAATCTAGACAGTAGCTATGCCAGACAATAGTTATACTAACCAGTAACTAATCTAGACAGTAGCTATGCCAGACAATAGTTATACCAACCAGTAACTAATCTAGACAGTAGCTAAGCCAGACAATAGTTATACCAACCAGTAACTAAGCTAAACAGTAGCTATGCTAGACAGTAGTTATACCAACCAGTAACTAAGCTAGACCGTAGCTATGCCAGACAATAGTTATACCAACCAGTAACTAAGCTAGACAGTAGCTATGCCAGACAATAGTTATACCAACCAGTAACTATGCTAGACCGTAGCTATGCCAGACAATAGTTATTCCAACCAGTAACTAAGCTAGACAGTAGCTATGCCAGACAATAGTTATACCAACCAGTAACTAAGCTAGACAGTAGCTATGCTAGACAGTAGTTATACCAACCAGTAACTAATCTAGACAGTAGCTATGCCAGACAATAGTTATACCAACCAGTAACTAATCTAGACAGTAGCTATACCAGACAATAGTTATACCAACCAGTAACTAATCTAGACAGTAGCTATGCCAGACAATAGTTATACCAACCAGTAACTAAGCTAAACAGTAGCTATGCTAGACAGTAGTTATACCAACCAGTAACTAAGCTAGACCGTAGCTATGCCAGACAATAGTTATACCAACCAGTAACTAAGCTAGACAGTAGCTATGCCAGACAATAGTTATACCCACCAGTAACTAAGCTAGACAGTAGCTATGCCAGACAGTAGTTATAACAACCAGTAACTAAGCTAGACAGCTGTCTAGCTATGCCAGACAATAGTTATACCAACCAGTAACTAAGCTAGACAATAGCTATGTTAGACAGTAGTTATACCAACCAGTAACTAAGCTAGACAGTAGCTATGCCAGACAATAGTTATACCAACCAGTAACTAAGCTAGACAGTAACTAAGTCATACGGTTATTAGGCCAACCAGTAACCAAGCCAAGCAAAAACTAAGCCAAGAAATAGCTGAGCCAACCAGTACCTAAGCTATATAGTAATTAAGCCAGACAATAACTAAGTCAGTCAGTAGCTCAGTCAGACAGTAACCAGTCACACAGTAAATAAGTCACACAGTAACTAAGTGACACAGTAACGTGGTCAGACATAACCAATCAGACGGTAACTAAGTCAGACATTAACTAAACCAGACGGCAACTAGGTCAGACATTAACTTAGTCAGACAGTAACTAAGTCAGACAGTAACTAAATCAGACAGTGTTTAAGCCAGTCGTGCTGACAAGCGAATGACGTATTTTCCTGGATGTCCCCTGATGACCCACGACGCCTCAGCTCTGACAGATAAACATGCATGTGAACTCTAACCCCGAATGCACATTCATCGTCTTTACAGCTGACAGCGAGGACCCAACTGCCTGGCCTTGATAAGTCACAAAATCTAGGGAGAGGTCAAGGGTCATCAAGTTGTGTAGAAGTGTGTGTTTCACTAATGCGCCTTTACAGTTATATAATGTGAGGCGACCACTATGAGAAATGTAGGGGACATAAAGTCTCGGGCACTTTGACTTTCCAAATACTGACATGCTGGGGGACGACTGTGGCCAGTCGCTTGCTTCCTATCAGGGCACGAATAAGGAGAAGCAGAAGACCACAAGTCTGATCAAAGTTGGCAGGCCGTAGACACGTCTCGATCTCACAATATGACAGTGACAGAGAGAGAGAGAGAGAGAGAGAGAGAGAGAGAGAGAGAGAGAGAGAGAGAGAGTGACATAGAGGGAGACAGTGACAGAGAGAGACAGTGACAGAGAGACAGAGAGAGAGAGTGAGAGTGAGAGAGAGAGAGAGAGACATAGAGGGAGACAGTGACACAGAGAGAGAGAGAGAGAGAGAGAGAGAGAGAGAGTGACAGAGCGAGACAGTGACAGAGAGAGAACCTTACTACAGTATCTTTGTGACATCTTAGTACAATATCTTGATAAGCACACCTTACAATACAGTATCTTTACGAGGTCAATTCAGTATAGCCTATGTATGAAAGCATCTTGGTACAGTTATCTGTATGAGGACAGCTTGGTACAGTATGTGTATGTGGCTATCTTGGTACATTATCTGTATGAGGACATTTTAGTACATTATCTGTATGAGGACATTTTGGTACAGTATCCGTATGAGGACATCTTGGTACAGTGTCTCTATGAGGAGACCTTGGTACGGTGCAACAGTTTTTTTTATGAGAACACCTTGGTGCATCCACACCCTTGCAAGATACACTTGGTGGGTACATAGTTGATCTGTATCTAACATTCATGTTGGCAGCCAGTCCCTTGGGTCTATTCAGTCCGCTGAAAGAAAAAGCCCCAAGAGGGCAGAGGTCACCGCTTATGTACGCCCGCGTTAACCCGCCTTACTGAGCACATATTTGAAAGTGCCCACCGACTGGAGGCGTTTTTTCCAGGGATCCTCAAACTGTAGGCGCACGCCCCTGCAGGCTTCGATGTGCATGTCAAGCTCAAAGGTTACCAGGCTCACAGTACGAGTGAATGGGTACTTTATTTTTTAATTCATTACTAATTTGCGGTGTCTCGGTGAAGTATCATTTACAGGAAAGTGCCCGTTTGTGCGCTTCGCATGTGTTGATTCCCAGGTATTCTGTTATTCCCTCTGTTCATCGTTTACATGGTCGGCCTCGTCTTTGCTTCCCGTCTGGTCTGTACATTATTGTTTGCTATGGTATACTGTTTGCTGACATCCGCGTTGTAAGGCCGCGCATGGTCTTTTCCCTTGTAGTTCAAAAGTCGTTCAGACCCCAAAACTTGGGCTTTGCTGCAAACGTGACACTTGAATTCTTTCAAAATTCATTGGTTTCCCATAATTCCATATAACAGCTATTACTGAAAATACTCAAGATATACTGCCCGTGTTATGCGGGAGTACGAGGCGATAAATGATCGTATTTATTGGCCTGCAAAGGCGTCATCTTAAGTTATATACATTCCTTACGTGCTTCTTAGGACGTAATTTTTTGTTATTTGAAGCCCCACTCTGGCTTTTGCCAGGGGCCGCAATATAGGCAGGTCATCAATATGGCCAATTGTCTGAACGCGGTTTCTGGGACCTCTCCACGGTGATCCTCATCCGCATGGTGGCACTCTGTGTCATCGGGTGTTTATCGCTTGTGTGATGTCCTAGTGGGGTAGAAAGTCAGTCAGTCATCTGTAAGAACATCAATAATGATTAGGGGAACTTGATGAAGACTGCCTACGAATGAACAGTAGCTGCGCCCGGCTCTCTAGCGTAGTTGGTTAAACCTGATTGCGCGGAGACCGGGTGACGAACTCCTTGTGGTCCGGGTTCAATCCCGGGGGTAGGTAGGAAAGCCACATTTTCTCCCAGATTTACGGCATTTACAATGGAATCAAGGCCGAAAGGTTGCGATATCCATAATACCGAGCCTAAGGGTTAACAACCCATGGCTTCTGGATACTAAAACAAACAAGAACAGCAGCTGCATCTGCATAAACTCACACTTTTGCCCTTAAGCCTCATGGGGAGGAACAGTTTTTCGTCTAACACTCCATGGAGCAATGACAGCTATCATTTAGCATGGCTGTAGAATGTTCTTCTGTATCTTGAGTTCTCTCTTGCTCCAGCATCAAGTCTTTATATTTACAGCGTCAGTTCTGCTGGTTATTGAGACTGCATTACTACGAGATGTCTATCATGTGACCTTCTGCTTCTCCGTAGACAGGGACCAAGGCATCGTTCCCAGTATCTGATGGTATCATTTCTCACTCGGTCCCGGATCACTGAGTTTGTGGGTTTCCTCAGCCACGTTGTCTCACAGCTGTGGATACAGTGTTAGATAAGACACGACATTTGTGAAGTTAACTTAGTCTGTGCCGTGGTGCTGCTGGAACAGGGGCGCTGACACGTGGAAATGAGCGTGAGCCTTGTTTATGTGCGTAATAATTATAACAACACTAATAACAAAATGCTAAGAGGCAAATAAATAGAAACACATTTTTTAAGTATGACCCGAAATGTATTTAAAAAACAATGGTACCCCCTGTCACGAACGCCTCTAGTCACGAACAAATGGGCATAGACACACAATTTCAGAATACATTTTGACTCACCTTTTATTCAACAAGCCTCCCAACTAATCATTAAACCACTCACCCAACCAGTCAGGCAACCATCCACCAAATTAATCATTCAACCAACCAGTCAGACAACCATCCACTCAACCAGTCAGACAACCATCCACTCAACCAGACAACCATCCACTCAACCAGACAACCATCCACTCAATCAGTCAGACAACCATCCACTCAACCAGTCAGACAACCATCCACTCAACCAGTCAGACAACCATCCACTCAACCAGTCAGACAACCATCCACTCAACCAGTCAGACAACCATACACTCAACCAGTCAGACAACCATACACTCAACCAGTCAGACAACCATCCACTCAACCAGTCAGACAACCATCCACTCAATCAGTCAGAGAACCATCCACTCAATCAGTCAGACAACCATCCACTCAACCAGTCAGACAACCATCCACTCAACCAGTCAGACAACCATCCACTCAACCAGTCAGACAACTATCCACTCAACCAGTCAGACAACCATGCACTCAACCAGACAACAATCCACTCAATCAGTCAGACAACCATCCACTCAACCAGTCAGACAACCATCCACTCAACCAGACAACCATCCACTCAATCAGTCAGACAACCATCCACTCAACCAGTCAGACAACCATCCACTCAATCAGTCAGACAACCATTCATCAAACTAGTCAGGCAAGCATTCACCCAATCAATAATTCGGCCAGCCACCTTACTGGTCAGTCAACCAATCTGTCATTCAACCATCCACCTAACTAGTCAGGCAACCATCCACCCTGTCAATCATTTAAATAACAACCCAATCCATCAATCAACCATCCATCCAATCACTCATTAAATCATCCACCTCGCCCACCAGGTAGCCATTCACCCAGTCATTGATTCAGCCATCAATCCAACAAGGCAGGCAACAATCATTACAATCAGTCATTAAACCATCCACCTCTCCCGCCAGGTAACCATTCACCCAGTCAGTCATTCAGCCATCAACCCAACTAGTTAGACAACAATCCACCCAATCAATCATTCAACTATACACCCATTTAACCACACAGCCAACTAGTTAGACAACAATCCACACAATCAATCATTCAACTATACACCCATTTAACGACACAGCCAACCAAGTAACAGAACAGATAGCAAACTTTTAGGGTGTCCGAAAGCTGAGCCTAGGAAGTACACAGATTCCCCCCGCCCCTTCCTTTTTTTTCCCTTTCTTCTAAACCACTGGTCAATGCCCGAACGGAACGCTGCTGTTTGTGGAATGTGATCTCCCCAGAATTCTAAAGTAGACTCTTCCAGCAGCTAATGACCCGCATTCCTGTTCACATCTGACATACCGTAATACATTTAATAATTGCCTAATTATTCAAACTTGACGCGTGTAGAAAGGAGCTAAACGAAAAAGGTAATCAAGTGTGGTTGCCATTTGTGAACGAGACACACACCTGAATAAAAGTATCCTAAAAGTCACTAATTTTACATCAGCGACTGGGTTGCCCATTGGCTGGCCGGGGGACGACTTCGTCACCGGTGCGTACAATATTTGGGATTGTTTTCTTTGATTGCCCCAATACTGCAGGAGTCCTTTTCAGAGCTCCTGATAGCGTGCAGTGCTGAGCCATTTTATGTGTCGCACATAACCTAGGCACAATTATAACCTGAAGCACCCCCTTTGGGGATGCTGGCTGAACATGGCGATTTATTTTTTTAGCAAAGCACTTGCCTTATTTTTTTTTACTTTCATCTGACAGTTTAGAGAAATAAGTTGCATAGTGAGTGCCGCAGGTTGCCATCCAGGGATGTAGCTGTTTTGGAAAATGATAGACCTCAGGATGATGTTGGCTGTCCAAGTACACTGGCCAATATTTATACAGTAATATAAGCTGGTAGTAGGAACATGCGTTCAAATTAGGTACATTATGCTACAGGCAGCGCTGCATTGAGGCCTGAGTTAAATAAGCTACGGCTTAGGGTTTCAGAGTCTACAGGGGCCTCATTAATGTGTTTTTTTAAACACCCCCCCCCCCATTTAAGAAAATTTTGTTTTTGTTTCTTTTAAATGCAGTTTTTCTTATAATCTTGTGATGGCATAATCGGTGATTTTTTTCTTTTAGAAAATATGGAAAACATTTAAATGGTAACTTGGAGCCTTGTAGACAATTAAATAATAATATGTATTATTTCTGTGATACTACAAACGTTATTTATTACAAAATTATTTCTTGTAATAAAAAAAAAAGCGACAGTTTATGTCCACAATCCAAATGTTGACAGATTTTTCCAGATTTGCAGGTGTAATCTAAAACCGTAGGGACTTAGTGCCTGGTCAAGTCCAAATCCGACCCTGGCTTGCCGGCTAGGACGTCAGGCTGTTGCCGTAGTATCATTGGCAGGGTTATAGTTATTTTTTCTGTTGGTAGCGAAATTACAAATCAGAACCTGCACAGGCCCTGAATTCCCAGGTTCAAAACTCTCCTTCAACCACTTCTGGTTTTCTAGTCTGTGCCCAGTTGCTAGAACTCCCACGTCAATGCATATGCTCGTTAGGAAATCAGAAGTAGCCATAAAGAATTTGAGTGGGGGTATCCTTTACTTTTGTCTGTTATTGGGGTATCGTTTACTTTTTCTATTATTGGGGGTATAGTTTACTTTTGTTTGATATTGGGAGTATTGTTTACTTTTGCGTTAACTTTTTTCTTATATTAGGTGTATCGTTCACTTTTGTCTGTTATTGTGGGAATCGTTTACTTTTGTCTGTTATTAGAGATATCGTTTACTTTTGCCTGTTATTGGGGGTATCGTTCACTTTTGTCTGTTATTAGGGATATCGTTTACTTTTGTCTGTTATTGGGTGTATCGTTCACTTTTGTCTGTTATTATTTCTAGTGCCCTCTACCTTTACTGTATCTCTTTCTAGTATTACTTTGTCGTTTCTTTTATTCACTTACACTTTTTTTCAACGTTTGCCAGTTAATCTCTCCCACCCACCTCCCACCTTTTTTCAGTTTGCCTTTAGCGTTTCCTGTCTTATACCAGTGGCATTGTCATGAGAACTCAGAATGATATGACCAATGTAAAATAGGAAGGGGGGGGGGCACATCACCAATAGGCAAAACAGAGCACTGCTGTTTTGATCCGACAGCTTATGCAGCCTCACTTTGCTCCGAACGTGGTGGTGTTATCTTTCCTTCGAGTTAACAAGACGTCCGTCTGAGGGATCATTGCTGTCGGTCCATTTTGTGCTCTGCATTTTCCTCAGACGATATTTCCGCTCCCAGTACAGAGTTTTCAATACCAATGGTTTTCATGGCGACTGTATATTTTCTATGTTTCAGGCGCATACACAAATTTCAGATTCTACACGAGTAAAGCACTTTGACCTGATGCTAGCCGCACTGTTCCCTTCTGGCTAGCAACACTTTGCATGTGGATTCCCCTGGACTTCTGTAGAACTTATGCTAATAAATATTCCTTGTGTATTTTCTTCTGAAAATTTACGACATATAAAAACCATAACGACTACCACATTTAAAGCTGTCCAAGTGATATATTACTGTCGTGCTGTTTCTTGAATGAGCTGCCGACCTTTTGAATCAAATTTATTAACGTAGACAAGGCTGTCTTACCAATGTCAAGGTCGGGTCTACGTCGTCCTTACCGTGTCTTTTGTCGCGAAAATTAGCGGAGCTACGCTTTATGTTCACATAAATAATGACCTGTCTTGTAGTTAAACACTATTTGGAAACTGCAAAGATGTGGTTTTATAGACGAATGAAGAGAATAGCTTGGACAGATAAGAAGAGTAGGGAAGATGATTTGAAAGAAACTAACTCACGATGAGAACTGATTGCCCACATCGGAAAGATGCAATCTACATTCTTTTGTCATGTCATGAGGAGACAACTGGAGTACATCGTGGCAATAGAACAGTTGGAGGAGAGGAGAGGCAGAGGGAGATCAACAGAACAGATGCTGGACGGTCTTGGGTCAAGGGATAGAGGATCGTCTGTGACAGAGTTGACTGAAAGTACACCAGACAGAAGGTTGTGGATAGACATTTTCTTCTTCTTGTTTTCGCTTTCTGATTTACACCGACAGACAGGTTCTTGTGATAAACTTGACTGTTTTTATGAGTTCATTTTTAGTCCCATACAACTTTGTCTACAGTGATGACTCACTGGGCCAGTATTCCTTTCTTAATGGGCTGAACAAGGGACAGTCTTGCAGGACATGTTCTGTAGTCTGCACACATAGCCCACAAGGGCAAAAAGGTGAACTACTTAGACGAAGCCTGTGCATATGCTGGTTAAGTTTGTTATGTCCTGTCCTGAGACGTAGGACAATGACCTGCCCATGCCGGTCAAGTAAGTGGTAGTCATCTCTGGCCAGACTCTGTTCACTTCTAATAGCCTGGATGGCCCTTTTCTTCTCATAGTATCTTACTGCATTCTCTTCCTGGTCACATTCTGCCCCTTGTTTAGCAAGTTTATCTGCGGTTTCGTTTCCTGGTATACCACAGTGGGATGGCACCCACTGGAGTACAGTACACTTTTGGGCAGCCACATTGCCAAGTTCAGATCTCAAGTGAGGGAGTTTGCAACTCTTGAGGGCTTGAAGCACTGAAAGCGCATCTGTGAATAGGATACACATGAATACCAGCGCTAAACGGCAAAACCCTTAAAGGTCAGGAAAACCCAGTTTATCAAGGAAGCTCACGGGTCATTCTGCTCTAGACAAGTGGTTCTCAAACTGGGTGCCGCGGCATTCGATGATGCCCCGGTAATTATCAAGAAAATAAAAAAAAAATATGCTAAAGACAACAGTTTAAAACAGAAATTCCACGAAGGAAGCCCAGATGAGTTCTGAGTGCAGGTGTATTTAGAAAACAGTGTCACAGGCAAGGCTGCAGTACATTCTCAACATACGCTTACATTCAAAAACATGCAGGAGCGACCTTTAAGTGATCTGAGGGTACGATTAAATAAACTTTCCCTAAACATTAAGAAAATGGTTATCTTCTGAAAAACGATCCCAAATTATCGAGGCCGACAATATACCATAACAGGGCCTCAATCACATGTAAATTGCGAACTTTCGCCACCGCCAAGAGTATCTCCCACGGCGCTATGCGCGGCGTGTAGTTGAGTTGGGCTAAATTAGATGGCTGGGACTCACGAGCAAATAAAATGAAGGAAGCTGCAGGAGATCCGGTTGCTGCTGCTCATGAGTCCCAGCCATCTAGTTTAGCCCCATACTCTCGACGGTGGCGTTAGTCGCCGGAAGTGCGCAATGTAAGTCGCCGGAAGTCCGCAATTTACATGTGACTATTCATCTTAACAGTTTCATTCATCGCCTTGATGACAACTGATCATTAAATTTGCAGTTTTTTTTTTTCTTTTTCTAAGTATTCAAAGCAGCGACCGTGGCTAAGGCGTTGCGAGTCCGACTCGTAATTCCAACATACCGCGATCGAAACCCACTGCTGGCTGCGTGCATTTTTATCATGGTATGGGGCGTCGCAGGTCGACCCAGCCTACAATGGGTACCAGGATGGCTGTTCTGGGAAAGTAGAGACCACATTACCCACTCAGTGCCGATTGGTCTGTAAACATATGGGACGCTCTTCGCATAAGCCCGATACGCCTAAGGCGTGAATAGAGATCTTTACTTTACTTTAAGTATTCAAACAGCTTTGAGGGCAGGTGTGCCGCGAAAATATTGTTGCCCGACAAGGGGGCGGCGGCGAAAACAGTTTGAGAAACTCCCGTATAGACCAGTGATTCTCAGTTGGAGGTTACCCGAAACAAATTTAAGGTGCTCGTTCCATTATTTAAATCTTTGTGTGGGGTTCCTAGGCGCTAATTTTTGGGATGGGGGGGGGGGGGGAGAGAAAAGACCCACTGCTTCCTTAATAACCATGTCGTGCAGGGCCACAAATTAGGGAAGTTTCCTTTGAAGTCAGAGTGCATCTGCCTGAAAGGGAAAAACCCAACAGTCTGCATACGAAAAAGGCAAATTTGTAAAATAGATGTGTACGCAAAACTCAAGTTATGGAGTCTAACAAGACCAAAATCCACAAATGGACAAAGAAACAGAACTTTCCATCAGCGTTTACAGCCGGTGAACGCTAAGAAGAAGAAGAAGAAGAAGAAAAAGAAGAAGAAGCAATCTCAACTTTATTGTTGTTGTTGCGATTGTAATATATTAGCCTCTTGGGGGCCAATGGTGTAAACATAGGCGTCATCAAAATCGTCATTATCATCGTTATCATCAGTATACAGAAAGACGTGTACAGATCATTATCATCGTTATCATCGGTATTCAGAAAGACGTGTACAGATCGTTATCATCGTTATCATCAGTATACAGAAAGACCTGTACAGATCATTATTATCGTTATCATCAGTATACAGAAAGACGTGTACAGATCATTATCATCGTTATCATCAGTATACAGAAAGACGTGTACATATCATTATCATCGTTATCATCAGTATACAGAAAGACATGTACATATCATTATTATCGTTATCATCGGTATACAGAAAGACGTGTACATATCATTATCATCGTTATCATCAGTATACAGAAAGACGTGTACATATCATTATCATCGTTATCATCAGTATACAGAAAGACGTGTACAGATCATTATCATCGTTATCATCAGTATACAGAAAGACGTGTACATATCATTATTATCGTTATCATCAGTATACAGAAAGACGTGTACTGATCATTATCGTTATCATCAGTTTACCGAAAGACGTGTACAGATCGTTATCATCGTTATTATCGGTATACAGAAAGACGTGTACAGAAAGTTGCTCTCATCACCGCCCTATGAAAGATTGAGTTGCAGTAAAATACACCAAACCCCTTGATGACCAGCCTAAGAAGACCATAAAGACCGTGCAGTAATTTTAATATTTCTGTTCAGATTAGGTATGTGCCTAACAAATGAATAAATGAATGAATGTTCTTTTGCACTGACCATTTGAACCCACAGAACCTCCGCTTTTTTCAGAGTAGCTCACCGCCCAAAAGTGCAGCAGCTAATCTATCACTTGTCCGTGACATCGCACACCCGCATATTTGCTTGGTCA
This sequence comes from Candidula unifasciata, assembly GCA_905116865.2. Taxonomy (NCBI): domain Eukaryota; kingdom Metazoa; phylum Mollusca; class Gastropoda; order Stylommatophora; family Geomitridae; genus Candidula; species Candidula unifasciata. The sequence continues at coordinate 494,327 of CAJHNH020001247.1, read as the reverse complement.
GAAAATCCGTGAGCCACCCAGCTCTCTCTCTCTCTCTCTCTCTCTCTCTCTCTCTCTCTCTCTCTCTCTCTCTCTCCTCTCTCTATCGTTTCTTCGTGCCGAACAGGCTCCAGAACATGTCTTGCAAGACTGCCCTCTCCTGGATGAGCAGCAAAGCATTTGGCCACACCCAGTAGACCTGACAAATAAGATTAGGGGAACCTAAGAGACCTTGAGATGACAGTTTATGGCCCACTGAGGGTTAAGCGCGTGACCAGAGATCGCCGAAGAAGAAGATAACGTGCTGTTTTCGGTTTTCTAAATACAACCACGCGAACGTTTCTAAAGGGTTATAATCTGAATTTAGCATGCATATAATTGATCTTTACCCCCCTAAATATGGACTCCTCTTCGAATAATAAGTCACAAAAACAAACCAACGTACTTACCTGCGTCAAACAACTGGTATTCATTGGTAGAATGCATGGAGTCGGCGTCATGAGAAAAGTATGGGAGGCGATTTGCATCTCTAAAGGATACATTCAAAATTTGGTACCGTCTGTTGACAAACTGTTGCTGCTATATATCGCGGTTAGAAAGTGTTTCCGAGATTTCAGGATCTTTTAGGATGACTGTTGTTGCTATGTTGTAGGATTTCTTGCTCTGATAGGCAGCTACTCGTTACTTGGGCCAGTAAGTAGCTGATCGTTTCATTGATGGTATAATTTATAGTTATTGGACTCTAAGCAGAGGTATGTATGTGTATCCTTTAATATAATTATTCGTTACTTTTCTTCTTCTTTTGAAAAGTAGAAAAGATTTATAGACTTCTGTTTCTTCTCCTGCTTTTTCTCCTCCTCCTCCCCCTCCTCCTCCCCCTTCTTCTTCTTCTTCTTCTTCTTCTTCTTCTTCTTCTTCTTCTTCTTCTTCTTCTTCTTCTTCTTCTTCTTCTTCTTCTTCTTCTTCTTCTTCTTCTTCCTCTTCTTCTTCCTCCCCCCCCCCCAACACACAATTGGGATAGGCTCTTAACCACCTCATGCTAGACTCGTTCATTTAGTTTACATCAGTGTCAGCTTCCAACTTATACAACTCTGTGATTCTCTTTTCCTTATGGGTTCCAGGAAACGGACATTCTAGCGATGCTATAATCCGGCATCCTCAGTGTGTCTTACCCACTATTCATTATTTCTTTAGTAACGTGGTTTTCAGCAGAGGGACGTTACAGTTATCCCGTCAGCATAGTTCCCCAGGATGTGTCTTATCAACGCCCGCCCTAATTACAATAAACAATCAACGTTTGAACAGGTATGCCCCCGGCTTTGCGGTTTACGAATAAAACAGTCTGTGAAATCCAGGTAGATGATACACCTGAGAGGAATCTAGTTCATAATTTCTAGTGGGCCGGTGGAGGATTGACGTTCACTTGGACATAGACGAAGGTGCAGTCGTGTGTGGAGGCGATAGGTTTGAACTCTGTTTGACTGCGTATTGTCCAGTCGTTTCTTACGTGTCATGTGGATTACTTTTCTGTGGGATCATAGTTTTTCGTTTCTGTAATTGAGTCGTAGCTCCTGTATTCATGACCTGAGTACGAACCAACGAAGTTTATTACAGAGGGCCACAAACTGGGCACGCAGGCCCGTCTCTAAACACTCATCTTTCATATTGCCGAAGACGAAACACAGTAGAAGTGCTGCTTTCCGAAATATAACGAACCGTTGGAGGGTCCAAGTCCTAGGGAGAGAAGCTGGCGCATTCTTAGCCAGGATGGCTTTTGAGTAGGCAAACGTATCGACGCGATTAAGAGCAACCAGAACCTTCCGCCAGAGTTTACAGCTGGTGAACGCGAAGAAGAAAGAAGATAAGTTGTGATCCCGTGTTTTATGTTTGCAAAGTATTCAAACGGACGAAGGGAAAAATACACTTGGGTCATAATTACGCTTGTCTAACCCTTAGAGAGAAGAAACTGCGCAAACATTGACCTAAAGGGAACCTATCCTGGTCATCTTAAGCTTAATGTTGTACTCATTACCCGGTGGCAGAGTTCTTATTACGCTTGCATTTGTTGATTGTTCGCTGATGAAGACTTTGGTCCAGACATTGTTATTTAAATTGCGTCTGTTTAATTTCCATGCTTTATGGTTGAATTGTACGCTTATTCTGTCATGTATTTTCATCAGATTAAATAGTTTTGAACTTCATTCGTTGCTTTGTATGCAGATACAATACACAGGTAATGTGCCAGTATAAAACATATTATGGCAGCAGAAATATGATTTCCGAGAAAAATGTATGTACTATCATCATCATTGCCATCAAAACCATTATTATTAAGAGCACCGTGCCCATTAGGATAGGCTCTCTTCAACTCACACGATCACCATAATCGCGGATAAGGTCAGTGTTCGTGTCTTGCCCGCCCGTGTGGCCAGGGATCCAGGTATTTATTCTTTTTTATTTCCCTTGCTCTTTTGCCATCAATTCTGCCAGTGCCGAGTTTTGTTGAGTTCCATTCCTTCTCATTGTCGACTCCCTGTCTATTTGTGAGTCCATTGAACTTCTCAAGCATGACAGACAATGAAACGTCGGCTTCCAGGCAAAATACCCCTGTCTATAACTGGTAGTCGTGTGTCTTTTACAAAACGTTGCAGAACCAACACCAACAGTTTGTGTGTGTGTGTGTGTGTGTGTGTGAGAGAGAGAGAGAGAGAGAGAGAGAGAGAGAGAGAGAGAGAGAGAGAGAGTCTGTATCTAATTTCACTAGGACTGCTACGAACGGACGGCTAACGATCTCACTGTTGACAAAGCAGTCTGCTGCCGAGCCTGAAATCGAACACGGCACCGTGTCTAAGCCACAGACGCCGAGAAAAAAAAGCTGGCAAGCAGGAGGACAAAGTAGAAGACCTTGGCCAAATTGCTTAGACCGAACAACAAAAACCCGGACCTGATTCGTGTTTCTGGTGATCGTGTGTTGAATGACGAAACAGTGATCGACTACCTTTATCGGCATGCCACATGACGATACTGTCTACATTCTCGCCCAGCACCAACTTTGCACCGGTTACCGAAGTCTGTTGTCTTCTGCACCCCATTACCTGCAGGCGTATATTGTTTGCTACACACCGACCAACTTCCTCGTCATTGTGGTTTGAATCCCTCTCTAAACTTTCATACAACCTGCCTTTATAGCTATTCTACTACTAATTTGTTTGCTAGCTGTTTATCTGTGATCTATAGTTAACGACTTCAGCCCTTCTTTTGTTACCTTAATTTCTCCCATATTGTTGTCCCTAAATTGCTATTGACGTGTTACCGGCGGGCGTTCGTGTTTCGTCTAGTTCTGTCTTTGTGCTCGTCTCTCTCGCTGTGTTGATTGACAGTGTATTTGTCACTGCATTTCTCCGGAATCAGCGACCCAGCCGTGTGGGTTCCCGGGACCCCATTGTGGGAGAAACAAGGAAAGACCCACGGGCCCTCTAAGAAGCATATAATATCGACAACTAATTTTGATTTGGTGAGATCGAATGTGATGGGCCGGAAGGCTCAGATATCGCAGCCTAACTGTAGATTAACAACACAACATATCAACCGCCCTTTTGAGAACGAACGCAAAAGAAGAAGAAAAGAAGAGGCATCCATTAAGGGCAAGGATTTCTGTCCGCACGATGAACACCTGGAAGGAAGAAAATTATCTGTGTACAATACCTGGCCGACCTCGTTCAACCGTAAGGTCGTTTTCAGACGCAAAAACCGGTGCCGGTGACGGAAACGGTGCCGTCCAGTCGCTGTTTACGTACACACCGGCAAAACCGGAGCCGTTAGCACTTTTCACACACGCCGGCATTTTGTCGGTGCTGATTGTTTATTCAGTAAAGAAGTAAACGACTCCTTTTCTGCGCTTTTAGGCATACAGGGCTAGACGTATGTTTTACAGAATCGGGGGGTGATGTGGTCACCACCACGCCAGACAGTTACTTTCCAAGACTCTGCCTGGTACCCATTTCAGCCTGGGTCGATCTAAGAGCCAATGGAATTTTTGAATAAAGAAGAATAAAGAAAAGGAAAAAAAAAAAAACAACAGCTCCGTCGGGGTCTGAATCTACCACCTTCGGATTCGCAGGCTAGCGTCTAGCAGCTGTCGGCAATAAGTTTTGGATCTATATTTTATATACCAGTGGTCACTGTTTGTGTGGTCAACAAAATGGGAACCCCCTTGACTTCCTATGATGTTTTCTTGGTGCATACTATAGACCTGACCTTATATGGACACCGAGTCATTTATAAAACATCCGACTGAGTGTGGATTCGAACTTGAGACATCCCGACCAGCAGGCGTTTAGCCACCTGGCGCCTACATCTCGCACATTGTTGAGTGTGGTAACAAATGTAAGGTTTCGTGAACGCGGGCTGAAGAGTGGGCCGGACAAGGACAGCCGTCTGAGAGCAACAGGACGATGTACTCACAGCCAGCGCGCTAATGAAACTAATGGACCATTAGTATCTACACCTTTTGACATTTGCTGAAGGAGACGGAAGGTCTTTGGACATGTCTGGAGTGCTGAGATGTCGATTCTGAAAAATGTGACGTGTTAACTTGAGCTGGAAGTGTTACCTTTTTGGGAGCTAGTCAGTTGATCTGTGGGGAGTCGTTAGATCATGCTGGTGAATGAAATCGCCGACTAATAAGGTACAGGTTGTCACATAATGGGTGCTGTCGTTATTGGTGAGGTACGACGTCGTTGCATATGCAAGGTCACGACATATGAAGTAGGTTGTTCGGTTCCCCTTCCTTACATAGTTCCACTGCAGCAGTTAGAGTTCAGTCTCCGACAGTGACCTGATAAATTATGCAGACCAGTACGGCTCTAGGGGGTCGATCCAGCCTAATAGCATGGGTCCCGGTTAACTGTCTAGGAAAGAAACACGAAGACTGTGGCACGGGTGGATTTCAAACATCAAGATGGTAGCGTTACATGGACTTGCGAGCATATACATTGGGTATATCCAGCGAGCAGATACAGTTGGGATATCCAGCGAGCAGATACAGTGGGGATATCTAGCGAGCAGATACAGTGGGTATATCCAGCGAGCAGATACAGTGGGGATATCCAGCGAGCAGATACAGTGGGGATATCCAGCGAGCAGATACAGTGGGGATATCCAGCGAGCAGATACAGTGGGGATATCCAGCGAGCAGATACAGTGGGGATATCCAGCGAGCAGATACAGTTGGGATATCCAGCGAGCAGATACAGTGGGGATATCCAGCGAGCAGATACAGTGGGGATATCCAGCGAGCAGATACAGTGGGGATATCTAGCGAGCAGATACAGTGGGGATATCCAGCGAGCAGATACAGTGGGGATATCCAGCGAGCAGATACAGTGGGGATATCCAGCGAGCAGATACAGTGGTTATATCCAGCGAGCAGATACATTGGGTATATCCAGCGAGCAGATACATTGGGTATATCCAGCGAGTAGATACAGTGGGGATATCCAGCAAGCAGATACAGTGGAGATATCCAGCGAGCAGATACAGTGGGGATATCCAGCGAGCAGATACAGTGGGGATATGCAGCGAGCAGATACAGTGGAGATATCAAGCGAGCAGATACAGTGGGGATATCCAGCGAGCAGATACAGTGGGGATATCCAGCGAGCAGATACAGTGGGGATATCCAGCGAGCATATACATTGGGGATATCCAGCGAGCAGATACATTGGGGATATCCAGCGAGCAGATACAGTGGGGATATCCAGCGAGCAGATACATTGGGTATATCCAGCGAGTAGATACAGTGGGGATATCCAGCGAGCAGATACAGTGGGGATATCCAGCGAGCAGATACAGTGGGGATATGCAGGATTGCGAGAAAACGAAAGCGTGGATTTGTGGGCTGCAAAAGCGATAGCTACAGGAAGACTCATACTCATAATAAGTGAGACATTTTAAAGACCATGTATGCACAAACGCTGACGGGCAATGTTAGAAAACTATTCATTTGTGCATCTGAAATTATAAGCGTGGATCCGGCAAGAAAGGAGTGCACCGTTAGTATAACCAGTGTGTTACTTGGAACAGTCAGCGTCTACCCACAGAGGAGTGCACCGTTAGTATAACCAGTGTGTTACTTGGAACAGTTAGCATCTACCCACAGAGGAGTGCACCGTTAGTATAAGCAGTGTGTTACTTGAACAATTAGCATCTACCCACAGAGGAGTGCACCGTTAGTATAACCAGTGTGTTACTTAAACAATTAGCATCTATCCACAGAGGAGTGCACCGTTAGTATAACCAGTGTGTTACTTGAACAGTTAGCGTCTACTCACAGACAAGTGAACCGTTACTATAACCAGTGTGTTACTTGAACAGTTAGCATCTACTCACAGACAAGTGAACCGTTAGTATAACCAGTGTGTTACTTGAACAGTCAGCATCTACCCACAGAGAAGTGCACCGGTAGTATAACCAGTGTCTTACTAGAACAGTTAGCGTCTACCCACATTTTAAGATATTCGCTGTAGGAGACGTACGTTTATGACAGTGGCTCCCCAACTTTCTTTCCCAGGTGCCCCCCCCCCCCCGCCCTTTAAAAAAGTATATGACAAGACACCCCTACTCCCAAACATAACAAAATATTAAAAAAAGGAAGACCCCCCCCCCCCAAAAAAAAAAAAAAATTCACTTGCGTCAACAAGAACGTGGATAAAAACACGTGTCAAATAACATTTCGAAATTTAGTGTGATGATTGACACTGTTTTGTTCTCGATGCTGTTTCCTTTGGTCTGATGCTGGAAAAGGCAACAACGGCAACGAGGATCACTCTCCACATCAAGCTAGCAGCGCTGTTTTTCATGATTGTTGAAAATCTTGATCATTGCAAGTACAAATCGATTTTTTTTTTAAATTGCTTCATTCCCCTCTTGAACCTGCCCCCGACCCCACCCCTCCCCTTTCCCAGGTTGAAGACCACCGATCTATGGGTGTGTCCGGTGTGGTGAGATATCAGTTCTTAAACCAGTCGTTGTGAAGAAGGGAACTGGCCGCCACATGTCATAGAAGATGAAGCGTTTCAGACGGTAACAGCAGTTTCTACAACAGGACCAGGTTCAGGTTAACGGATACTTATGTCTACTACACACACATAGGGGCAGGTTGTGGCGTGGGAAACAACCGGATCGAGGAAGTGAGAAAATCGACGAAATATGTCGGACGAAAAAGTGTTAGGAAACTATCAAACTATTACACACGGTTAGTTGCTATGTGGGAACTATTACACACGGTTGGTTGCTATGTGGGAACTATTAAAACACGGTTGGTTGCTATGTGGGAACTATTACACACGGTTGGTTGCTATGTGGGAACTATTACACACGGTTAGTTGCTATGTGGGAACTATTACACACGGGTAGTTGCTATATGGGAACTATTACACACGGTTGGTTGCTATGTGGGAACTATTACACACGGTTGGTTGCTATGTGGGAACTCTTACACACGGTTAGTTGCTATGTGGGAACTATTACACATGGTTAGTTGCTATGTGGCAACTATTACACACGATTAGTTGCTATGTGGGAACTATTACACACGGTTAGTTGCTATGTGGGAACTATTACACACGGTTGGTTGCTATGTGGGAACTCTTACACACGGTTAGTTGCTATGTGGGAACTATTACACACGGTTAGTTGCTATGTGGGAACTATTACACACGATTAGTTGCTATGTGGGAACTATTACACACGGTTAGTTGCTATGTGGGAACTATTACACACGGTTGGTTGCTATGTGGGAACTATTACACACGGTTGGTTGCTATGTGGGAACTATTACACACGGTTAGTTGCTATGTGGGAACTATTACACACGATTAGTTGCTATGTGGGAACTATTACACACGATTAGTTGCTATGTGGGAACTATTACACACGATTAGTTGCTATGTGGGAACTATTACACACGGTTAGTTGCTATGTGGGAACTATTACACACGGTTAGTTGCCATGTGGGAACTATTACACACGGTTAGTTGCTATGTGGGAACTATTACACACGGTTGGTTGCCATGTGGGAACTATAACACACGGTTAGTTGCTATGTGGGAACTATTACACACGGTTAGTTGCCATGTGGGAACTATTACACACGGTTAGTTGTTATGTGGGAACTATTACACACGGTTAGTTGCTATGTGGGAACTATTACACAAGGTTAGTTGCCATGTGGGAACTATTACACACGGTTTGTTGCTATGTGGGAACTATTACACACGGTTAGTTGCTATGTGGGAACTATTACACACGGTTGGTTGCTATGTGGGAACTATTACACACGGTTAGTTGTTATGTGGGAACTATTACACACGGTTAGTTGCTATGTGGGAACTATTACACACGGTTAGTTGCTATGTGGGAACTATTACACACGGTTAGTTGCCATGTGGGAACTATTACACACGGTTTGTTGCTATTTGGGAACTATTACACACGGTTGGTTGCTATGTGGGAACTATTACACACGGTTGGTTGCTATGTGGGAACTATTACACACGGTTAGTTCCTATGTGGGAACTATTACACACGGTTAGTTGCTATGTGGGAACTATTAAAACACGATTGGTGGGTACAAAGGAATACAATAATCGAGTATCGATATCAGTGTACTAGGGACATTTCTACACCTGCTCCGTCTTCCTGGTCAGTAACCAGCGAAGAGTCAACATGCTAAAAGTACTAGTTGCAACCAGATCGAAAGTCCGCTTCCTATTCAGTGTTGAAAATCTCACGGAACTTCCGCTCAACTCGCGTTGGATTCTCTGTTCTCTTGTTGGATCCCAGAGAGCCTTCAACGCGTCTGCTTTGTCACAAAGTAGCTCATCGCCCAGAGAAACGTCAGCAGCCTATCTGTTAGCTTGCTTATTACCCCGTGCACCCGAATCCTCCGCCCAGAAAATCCATGATACACCCCTGATCTGAGCCTTATCAAGTGGTGCAAACCATTCTACGCATAGGACGGTAGTTTCAATTTTCCCCAGCATGTTGTTTGAGTCCGTTACAATTACAACATGACAGGCGGTGCTGCCATCAAGCCGATATACACGATTAGTGGGTACAGGGAAACTATTTTACATTATTAGCTGATACTAAAAAGATATATAAGACAATTGCAGACACTGAATTATTACGATGCGTGAGTATTTGACACTGGGAACAGTCAGTGAAGATTGAGTGATACTGGGGAGTTATCAGTCAAAACGGGTTGCCACTGGGGAGTTATCAGTCAAAATGGGTTGTCATTGGGGAATTATCAGTTAAGAACGGGTTGTCACTGGGGAATTATCAGTCAAGAATGGGTTGTCACTGGGGAATTATCAGTCAAGAATGGGTTGTCACTGGGGAATTATCAGTCAAGAATGGGTTGTCACTGGGGAATTATCAGTCATGAATGGGTTGTCACTGGGGAATTATCAGTCAAGAATGGGTTGTCACTGGGGAATTATTAGTTAAGATGGGTTGTCACTGGTGAATTATCAAGCAAGATTGGTTGTCACTGGGGAATTATCAGTCAAGAACGGGTTGTCACTGGGGAATTATTAGTTAAGATGGGTTGTCACTGGTGAATTATCAAGCAAGATTGGTTGTCACTGGGGAAATATCAGTTAAGATGAGTTGTCACTGGGGAATTATCAGTCAAGAACGGGTTGTCACTGGGGAATTATCAGTCAAGATGGGTTGTCACTGGGGAGAAATCAGTCTGCTGGGGTTCACTAGTGTATAATCGGTAATAGGTGTTCCCTAAGGAATTATTAATTATCATGGGGTTTTACTAGGCGGTTATCAACCATATTAGGTTTTCATTCGGGAATTATTAATCTTCATGGGTTTTCACTAAAGAATTATCATTCAGCGTGAATTCTCACTAGAGAAATATAAGTCATCATGGGTATTCACTAGAGTATTATCAATCGTCATGGGGTTTTACTGGGAATCATCAGCTAGTGTGGTTGTCAAAAGGACACTGTCAGTCATAACGTGTTGATGTCTACTGTTGATAGATTGTAGGTGTATGTGTAAATTTTGTGTATGTAGTAAGTGTGTGGAGTAAATTCGGTGTGTGTAGATGTCGCGCGCCCACGTGGGTAAATACACTGATATAGTGAGGGTGTGGGTTTGATAACAAGCCCACCCACGTGAGAAACTGGACTATTACTAAGCTATGTTGGAGATGGCTCGTTCCATGAAATGAAAGTTGCTGTACTTGTATCCACAGGAGTAGGAGAAGGGATAGATAGATATCTGGATAAACCCACTGTGATATAATCCAGGTGCTCAGTTAACCCCTGCGACTGGTCTCCTCTCCTGGCATTACTTAAAAGCCCCCATCAAGTGATTTAAATATTTGTTAGCTGAAGTAAACTAATAAGCACAAAGACACTTGAACCTAAGTACACAATTTACTCAACTATGTTTAAACATCAAAAAGATTTATTTAATAAATCTGACTAAAATAAAATGAACTTGTTTAGGCTAGTAGAGTTTGGATGATGTTATAGATGACATTAAAGTTGTACATAACTTAGCTCATCAGGACAGTTCTCGGCTTGAGACCCTGCCTATCTTTTCCAGTTTGTCGTCCTCACTGCTTTCTGCAGGTCGTTACACTCGACGGTCGGCAAATAATGGATGCCTACTAGTCCCTGCCCAATGTGGGAACTGGAGAATGAAGAAACAAGCGCATATTTGTAGTATCTGCTCTAGATGTACACTAAGCATGTATATTATACTAACATCAAGCATGTTTATTTAAATAAAACATTTCATCTCTCCCTCATGCTCACATTCACTCCTGTCCAATTTGGAAGGGCTTATGTCTCACATTCCAACTGTTACATCTTCTGCCTTCCTCTACACGTCCTGTAATGATAGTCAAGTCTTCTACGTCAGGTGCCATCTCTCGTACAGACTCAAAATGACAATCAGTCAGACAGAACCAGTTCTGGAATCTATGCTTGGAACAATCGACGCGCCCAGAATGCTAACAATAGCTCTGGGGCGAATCAAATAACAAATCTCGTGGATTTACTCTCCGGGATCAATCTCCGCGTTAGCCTCCCGAGAGTTAAACACATTTCAGTGTGTTAGCTGTATGTAATACAGATTCACTTTAACCACACGTGATAAGATTGCCAAAGTTATCTTCACGCTTGTGATTTCAAAAACATGATAGTTCATTAAATTTCAATGGCAACAACAACATTTAGGTTTTACAACATTGAAACACATGTGCACGAAAAACATTCATGACACTATCAAATAGGAAATAAAGCAATGTGACAGTGCCCTACGAGAATGAAGAAATGTCCGCCTAGGAGTACTACAAAGTGATGAAGACACACTTGAGCAAAAAGACAGATCTCTATCATAAAATATAGATATGAACCTAATGTCGATCTTACCTGGAAAAATGAAACCACGATGCCAAAAGTTCTGTCTCAAGCTTAGGTTAAGCCCAACAGATGGCATGTGCTCGACAGGATCTCATTTACCAGACCTATAGTTCACCCCTTTATAACTTTTATCAAGCTCCTCCTACATTACGCCTAAAATCATTCTCATTAAGGGATGCCACAGCTCCTCCCCTGTGGGTGTATATTCCCTGTCAGTCAGTGACTGTACAACACTTGTTTCAAATTCCCACGCTAGGATCTCTACAGGTTCAATTAAGCTGGTCCCAAAGCTAATAGGCCTAGTCACACCTCTGGTCTACTTGACCTGTCATCACAATAAAATCCGACTTTGTCAATTCTTCTGCCAACACTTTCCGCTCACTGTGTCAATAGTGACCGTCGGACCTGCCGTCGAGTTAGGTAACCTCAGGGGGAATTAAACACAATTAGCCGGAGTTAGCTGCTCCTAAAAGTCTGGCTAAGAGATAAAATATCTGACACCAACGGATGGTGTGTCAATCTCCAGTCAGTAAGTCTGCTTGGTCAGTCTTATCTCTGTACCTCAACACTTAACGTCTGGGAAACAGTTTTAGTGTGTGATATCGCCAACCTCCCAGGAGAATTAAATGCTTGTTCATTTCGCCTACTTAAAATAAAGAATGTATCCAAATCCCTATTTTCCTGTATACTTTCAAAATACAAAGAAATAAAAGTAGGTTAAGGAATAACATTCTGGAGTCACCGAGCGTATTGTCACATAGCCTCTCCCTTAAGTTCGGTCACCCTGACCGCACATCTGCACGCTCTGTGGCTTCCAAGAATTTCAAGTCCTCCTTAGCATAACTGCCCATAAGTTTTCTGTTTCCAGTATTCTTTATGGCAGTGGGAATTTCTGCACTCATCTGCAGACATCCCATGTCCTTTCCTCCAGGATAATGCAATACTGTCATTGATCCTGGTATTGAGCGGGTATTCCAAGCAGTCGCTCGGTAATGTCCCTTTGTCCGGAGGTTCCTCCTTCCATCGGATAATCAAAGATCCATGCTTTGTCAACGGGACTCCTCTGCGCCGTTGACTGACAACCTCTGTGCGTTTCCTCACTTCGCCGCGCCCTATCTGCCTAGGGAGAGCTTGAAGTTTTCTACTAAAAGGATTAGTTGCAGTCAGGTTGGATCCTCTTTTCCTCCGTCTACAGATCTTGAAATAATCTGTCACAAATCTCCTCTTAAAACGAGGGATATCTTCACTCATCGTGATCCCACAAAGTGAGTGCCAGTTACCACTAACAATTTCTCTGAAGAGTGTCCATTTGTTGCCTCTTCGGTGCATTCTGTCTTTACCTTGCCAAATTGTCAGGGTGGAATTGTCTTTAACAAAGATCAGTCCAGAGTCAGAGCACGAAATCAAGTCAGGGTATACAGTCAAATCAGTAAAAAACTCAGGGTTTCCTGTAGACTGTAAGGTGGGATTTCTTCGCAATGAAGTTTCCACCATCAGCTGAGATACCCCTGTCACTTCATTCGAAGCAAAGAGTACTACAAGACCAGAATGTTGGGGTTCCCTACTATTCATGGCTTGTTCTGCTTCAGGGTCCTTCATCAGAAGTATCCCTGTCGCCCCAGCTGTACAGGGCAGCAGAGACAAGTTGTCTCCCTGCTCACGAAAAGTATTTTCTTCTTCGATAATGGCAAACACTTCTGTCTGTCCATTATCGACGTGCACAGGCCTAGCAAAATTGTCCTGTTTATGTCGAGTCTCTAAGATCGTCAAGACGTCCAGAGAACTCTCCTCCTCATCTGCTATTTTCACATTGGTCTGGCTTTCATATGCACAGTCCAGTGAAAGCAAATCAGGAGGTGTGTTGCCGCCATCGCAGTCAACTCCTTTTGGTGTAAAGTCAGAACTAACACATTCCATTAGGCATGCGGCCGCATCCAAGGAAATAGGGGACACAGGTTCAGCGTTATTCCCTACATCAGTCTGCTTTAATTCCTCTTCTTGCATGAAGGGACCAAAGGGGATATGGGAGTTGGGTAAGTCTTTGCCCTCGTCCTCATTAATGTCTGGTGTGTCAGTCGAACAGCTATGTCTACGGTTACAACCGTTATCACGCTTGTCACTACTGTCAGGTTCGCTCTCATTTATCTCGTCTGAGGTAATGGGAGTAAGGGGTTCCAGCAATGTAGATCTGGTCCCTTTAGAAGATTTCTGCTTCTTGTTCCATCTTTTCCTTTTAGGCTTAAGAATGGAAGTTAAGGGGTCCAGCAATGTAGATCTGGTTATCCCTAAAGAAGAGTTCTCCTTGTTGCCTCTTTTCTCTGTAGGAATAAGAGGTGTGAGATACTGTCCTCCGGTTTTTATGTTTTCTTCCTTAGCTGTTGAGTTTGGCCAAGGAGTGCACACCACAATGGTTATATAGTGGGCCCCCACCATACCTGCTTGAGTTTCAGCCTGAGGTATTGGTTTTTCCTCGCATATACTCGCAGTTTCCTCAACGCTAATGTTTTCTGCTTGCTGTTTTATCCTATCTTTTTCTGCCCTCTCAAGTAGCAGTTTTCGATGAATTTCTTCACTCTTACGCCGCATCCTTTCAGCAAATCCTTCCTGAATACACTCTATCTCTCTTTCTAATTCTTCTCTTATAAGCTGTATGTCTCTTTCATACTCTACTTTCCTTAGCTGTTCCTCTCTTTCATACTCTTCTTTCCTAAGCTGTTCCTGCCTATTATATTCTTCTAGCTCCAACTGGCGCTTTTTCTCTGCAGCATTACGGGCAACCATATAATCAAAAGTATCCATCTGGCATTTAATATATGTTTCTAACTGTGCCCCTACTCTACCCTCAGCTATCCCGAATTTCCTTACATCTTTTTGGTACTCGGTACGTAAGTCCATTCTATCTAGAGATAAATGTAATACTTCCCCGAGGTAGGATAAGAAGGATATGTCAGAGCAAAGTACAGTGAACTTGGCACCAGAGTAGACTATGACAGCCGCACAAAGATGTAGATGGTGCAAAGCAGCCTACCAGAATAACAGCCTATAGAATACTATAGCAGCAAAAAGACAAGCCTATCAATGATCAAAGCGATGTTACACTCAGTCACTAATTATTAATCTCAATGATATGATGTCAGCATGTAATATGTTCTACAATCTATATCAAATGAAATATGCAAGCAAAAAAAATCATCAATTCATCAACTCTAACTAAGCACTATAGATTAAACAATCAATGTTCATGAAATGTTCAATGATAGACAGTTAACTCATATGATTTCATCAATTAAATACTTTTACAGTTATTATAATTCTAATCTTCCCAGTTACCAATTACTAAGTATGATTTTAGTCTAAGAACTGGGCGAAGAGTTAAAATGAAATCTATGAAATTAAACTTTTTATTCGTTAGTCTAGGGTCTGCCGGGTTTGATCGCTGGCGGGACGCCACTTGTGTCAGGTTTTAATTCTAGAGAGCGACACAATTGTTACGTGATGTTATAAACCCCGAGACGAGATACCCAATTGTCGCTGGGTTCTATGCCGGGACGAGATCCCCAATTGTCGCTCGATGTTATAAATTCCCAGACGAGATCTCCAATTGTCGCTTGATGTTATAAAATCCCGGACGAGATCCGCAATTGTCGCGCGCCCACGTGGGTAAATACACTGATATAGTGAGGGTGTGGGTTTGAACCTTAACAATGCCCACCCACGTGAGAAACTGGACTATTATCTAAGCTATGTTGATCCTAGACAGTCCTGGATAGCCAAGAAAACAGCGAGTGGCTCGTTCCATGAAATGAAAGTTGCTGTACTTGTATCCACAGGAGAAGGAGAAGGGATAGATAGATATCTGGATACACCCACTGTGATATAATCCAGGTGCTCATTTAACCCCTGCGACTGGTCTCCTTTCCTGGCATTACTTAAAAGCCCCCATCAAGTGATTTAAATATTTGTTAGCTGAAGTAAACTAATATGCACAAAGACACTTGAACCTAAGTACACAATTTACTCAACTATGTTTAAACATCGAAAAGATTTATTTAATAAATCTGACTAAAATAAAATGAACTTGTTTAGGCTAGTAGAGTTGGGATGATGTTATAGATGACATTAAAGTTGTACATAACTTAGCTCATCAGGACAGTTCTCGGCTTGAGACCCTGCCTATCTTTTCCAGTTTGTCGTCCTCACTGCTTTCTGCAGGTCGTTACACTCGACGGTCGGCAAATAATGGATGCCTACTAGTCCCTGCCCAATGTGGGAACTGGAGAATGAAGAAACAAGCGCATATTTGTAGTATCTGCTCTAGATGTACACTAAGCATGTATATTATACTAACATCAAGCATGTTTATTTAAATAAAACATTTCATCTCTCCCTCATGCTCACATTCACTCCTGTCCAATTTGGAAGGGCTTATGTCTCACATTCCAACTGTTACATCTTCTGCCTTCCTCTACACGTCCTGTAATGATAGTCAAGTCTTCTACGTCAGGTGCCATCTCTCGTACAGACTCAAAATGACAATCAGTCAGACAGAACCAGTTCTGGAATCTATGCTTGGAACAATCGACGCGCCCAGAATGCTAACAATAGCTCTGGGGCGAATCAAATAACAAATCTCGTGGATTTACTCTCCGGGATCAATCTCCGCGTTAGCCTCCCGAGAGTTAAACACATTTCAGTGTGTTAGCTGTATGTAATACAGATTCACATTAACCACACGTGAAAAGATTGCCAAAGTTATCTTCACGCTTGTGATTTCAAAAACATGATAGTTCATTAAATTTCAATGGCAACAACAACATTTAGGTTTTACAACATTGAAACACATGTGCACGAAAAACATTCATGACACTATCAAATAGGAAATAAAGCAATGTGACAGTGCCCTACGAGAATGAAGAAATGTCCGCCTAGGAGTACTACAAAGTGATGAAGACACACACTTGAGCAAAAAGACAGATCTCTATCATAAAATATAGATATGAACCTAATGTCGATCTTACCTGGAAAAATGAAACCACGATGCCAAAAGTTCTGTCTCAAGCTTAGGTTAAGCCCAACAGATGGCATGTGCTCGACAGGATCTCATTTACCAGACCTATAGTTCACCCCTTTATAACTTTTATCAAGCTCCTCCTACATTACGCCTAAAATCATTCTCATTACGGGATATCATAGCTCCTCCCCTGTGGGTAAGTTTATTCGCTGTCAGTCAGGGCTGTACATTACTTGTTCAAATTCCCACGCTAGGATCTCCTGGTCCAATTAAGCTGGTCAAAGCTAATAGGCCAAGTCACACCTCTGGCTACTTGACCTGTCATCACAATAAAATCCGACTTTGTCAATTCTTCTGCCAACACTTTCCGCTCACTGTGTCAATAGTGACCGTCGGACCTGCCGTCGAGTTAGGTAACCTCAGGGGGAATTAACCACAATTAGCCGGAGTTAGCTGCTCCTAAAAGTCTGGCTAAGAGATAAAATATCTGACACCAACGGATGGTGTGTCAATCTCCAGTCAGTAAGTCTGCTTGGTCAGTCTTATCTCTGTACCTCAACACTTAACGTCTGGGAAACAGTTTTAGTGTGTGATATCGCCAACCTCCCAGGAGAATTAAATGCTTGTTCATTTCGCCTACTTAAAATAAAGAATGTATCCAAATCCCTATTTTCCTGTATACTTTCAAAATACAAAGAAATAAAAGTAGGTTAAGGAATAACATTCTGGAGTCACCGAGCGTATTGTCACAGTAGATAAAAAAAAAAGGGGGAATGATAGGTGTGTTGAGAAGGTAGACACAGTTGTGTTTACGAATGCTAACTATTCACACACACACACACACACACACACACACACACACACACACACACACACACGTGTGGGTGCGTAAGTGTGCCGTGATTGACGTATGAGATGGAGCTAGCCTGTAGCCACGGTATGAGATGGAGTTAGCCTGTAGCCACGGTATGAGATGGAGCTAGCCTGTAGCCACGATATGACAGGGAGCTAGCCTGTAGCCACGGTATGAGATGGAGCTAGCCTGTAGCCACGGTATGAGATGGAGCTAGCCTGTAGCCACGGTATGAGATGGAGCTAGCCTGTAGCCACGGTATGAGATGGAGCTAGCCTGTAGCCACGGTATGAGATGGAGCTAGCCTGTAGCCACGGTATGAGATGGAGCTAGCCTGTAGCCACGATATGACAGGGAGCTAGCCTGTAGCCACGGTATGAGATGGAGCTAGCCTGTAGCCACGGTATGAGATGGAGCTAGCCTGTAGCCACGATACGACAGGGGGCTAGCCTGTAGCCACGTTATGGAGGGGGGGGGGTAGCTCTCTTGCCTGTTGGCCCTGTGATCATGTGTTCAGATCCTCCTAAAGTGGGGTTTTCAACAACAACAAAAACTGATCTCGATTCTCATGTCGACGGGACTAGAATGGATATCCGAATGTGTCCTGGGCAGTAAAGGTGGTCTGTATAATTTGGTGTCCGTCGAGTGTCTTAGTATCTTTTTAATTTTCTGTGCTCCCCGTGTGGGTTCCGGGGCTCTATTTTGGAGAACAAAGAATAGACCCGCTGACCCCTACAAGCATGTCGTAGGAGTCAGCCAATTAGGGATGTTTCCTTTAAAATCGGGTTGCATTTGTCTAAGAGGCAAGGAACTGACAGTCTACGTACAGTTACGGATATGCAGGCAAAACTCAGGTTATGAAACAGGAGCAAAGTCTAGGAGTGGACGAACAGGCAGATTTTTCCGCCGGATTTTCCAGCCGGTGAACGTCAAGAAGGCTCACCCATTGCCTGCCTACATGGCAGAAGTGGCAAATACAGAAAGTCATAGATAGCAGTTTGTTGGCACAACCGTCATAAGAGGCAAAATTTGGATATAAAGTGAAGTACTCAGCTATCATCATCATAAACCTCTTCTGCCGTTAAGCGGCGTGGGAGAGGAATAAGTACTTAGTGGCAGAAATAAATATTTTTAGCGAAGAATTGCAAGTAAAGGACCCAAATCCATGTTTGATATGTCTTGGGCATATAGGGCTAGACCTGAATTTTAAAGACCAATCAGCGTTCGGTGAGTGATGATGTGGTCAACATCACGCCGGCCACCTTTACTTCCCATGACTTTACCTGGTACATATTGAAGCGTGTGTCAATTTAGGAGCTAAGGTCACTTTTGAAAAGAAACAAAGTCCGGCTTCGTTAGCACCTGAACCAACGACCTTGGAATCCGCAGACGAGTGACTAGCCGCTACACCACCGTGGCTGCCAGCGAAGAATCGTGTGTCGAGGAAATACATGATCAATAAGTATTGTGTGTAGGCGATGAAAGCCACTATTTATAGTACTATAAAGATAGCTATAGGTGACGATAAACAGTTGCTTAAGACCCTTGCACACCTCCACAGCCCAGGCAGACTTAATCCTCAAATCTAGGTCCCAATCTACATGTAGGCGAGCGGGCAACAATGAATGCACGTGTGGGGCAATTAATCCACATGTGGGCATGTGTAATTACCAATTAATAAAAGCCTCATTCGCAGCCCCTATTTCAGTAATAGCCAGTCAATCCACCCACACATAATTTCCATTCGCCGGGTCTGCAGTTGAAAACTGTTCTTTAACTCAAGGATTCACACTGGTGCGCGGAGATTTCCAGATGTCCGCAAGAAATGACCGCCCAGTCCTATAGCTGCTACATCATCCAGGGTGTTGAGTTATTGAGGCACTGCACGCAACAAAGTGGCGGCGGAAGTTTGGACCACGGCAGTAATTAAAACTAAACTGTAGAGGAATCCAACTGATGTTATTATATCGTTTCGTCTCTCAGAAACAACTCCGCCAGCGACGTATGTGGAATTTTCTAACCTCCAACTAGCAGCAGATATCTTTTGGCTAAAAGTTTAACAATAAAATTGGATTTAGTACATACAATCTGTCCACATTTAGTACGAATCCGTGGCTAACAGGTAGTGACATTGTTTCTCAATTCAGTTTTTGTCATACCAAGGTTCGATTTCTACGCCCCCTCCCCCTTTTTCCCTCTATTGTGGCCCGAGATCGTTTCGGAGGTTTTTGAGATAGTAGAGCGAAAGCCGCACCTTGAAAGAGCCTGGCGCCTCACCTCGAAATACTCCCTAATGACCAACAGCCTGCACTGCAGATAACGTTCATTCTGAAAGGGCACTTTGAAAAATCAGCATTTTTTAAAATCTTAACCGCCAGTCTGTCCCCTTATGTAAAAAGGTTGAAAAGATATCAAGTTCTACAGCTGGACCTCAGCTCGCTGCGACAAACCAGGAAATGAACTGGCGGACAGACTTGCAAAAAAAAAAAAAAAAAATGGAACAAAGGAGAAATAACACACACATTCATTGTCATTACCAGAAATCAGAACCTTTCATCATCATCATCATCATGTGCCCTGCCAACTTGCGTAGACGCTTATGAGTCTCCACAGATAACGATCCCTGGTCGACTGGAACAACTCTCTTGATGATACCCATGCAGCATCATCTCTCTTGGTCTGCCTCTACCCCTTTTTCCACTGATCTTTCCAGTTGTCACGATGTTCTCCAAAGTCTCTCTTCTCATTTTGTGGCCAAAGAACAGCGTTTGTCTCTTTATTATTGTTGTATATAGAGATCTACTTTCATTAACCTCTTTCAAGCAGAACCCTTAACAAGCGAAAATACAAGGAATTGTGGAAAGAATAAACTGTCAGTAAACATCCATAAGATCACATCAGCTGACTTAACAGGAAGCAACATGAGCAATTTTCTTTCTATGAACTACCTTCTTCTTCTCTTCCACCTTGTACCTCATCGAAGTGTCGGGGGGACTATGAACTACCACATGCATAAAATAAATACTACAGACGAGACCAAACACACCTCAGCCATTCTACAGACCTGCCCACTGTACCTGGTAGTCTGGTAGTCTTAGTTTCAGCTTCATAGCAAACGGGTCGCCCCATCTTTGCTCCGCTCCTGTGCCAGCGAAAAACACCCAGAATGTTTATCACAGTCCCTTGTGGAAAGATTGACAGACTGCTGTCTCAGCATATCTAGCAGACACTCGCATTAACGCATATGGTAGCCATCCGAAGTGCTAACACAAACAGTCCAACATTAGAAATGTAGTTCATCATTGATGATAGCAGAACTTGTCGCCAACAGATCAGCAGTTGCCCAGGCGATCAATTTTAATACGGGTCCCGCCAGCATTGCACGACCGGCATCGCGCCATTTTCTGAATCTACAATTCACACCACGTTGGTCACAGTCGAAAAAACATTCCAAATGCAATCCGCAGCTCACAGGGTCACGCCATGCATTCAACTCAGAAGCTGGGCGACGAAACTATATCCAGTCTACAAATGGAGCAAAAATACTTCGGCCACCGTCCGGCAGAAGCAAAAAAATTTGCCTCCGCTCCGAACAGCGCCGCTGTCTAGCGTCCATTTTAACCGGAATTACCACTGTACCTACAACTACGAAGAGAAACCTGGCCTCAAGAGCAAAATGTGCAGAGCCAACTGTGGGGACCTGCTGCTGACATAGGAGATCATACATAGAGGCAGTCCAAATGATGGTCTGATCTGAGGACACAAAACCAAAACGCAAAGAAGAAACAAGAAAAAGAAATCATACAAAAAGTATAAGCTGAAGAACCCTGGAATAAAACAGTCCACATGACACAATTATAGCAATTTTTTAAAATCTTGTCGCCTCGCATCATCCTCTGATAAGAAAAAATATTATGGTTCACTGTTGTTTTAGCAATTGATTTTCATACTGTGTGAGTTTAGAGGCCATCCCCCGTGCTCGTGTCTGTAATTGGGCAAGTAAACTATGAGTGCAGTTACAGATTATATCGTGATATCAAATGCTAAGGAAGGAATCGACAGATAAACACGTTTTATTTGCCAGCAGGCAGGCGGTCGCGCATTTAACGTTACTCTTATCTGATGGGATCGCTTGTTTTACTAGGATCGCTTGTTTTACTGGGATCGCTTGTTTTACTGCAGTAGAGATGCTAGGTGTTTTGCAGCCGACTGGTCTGTTGCTGTTGCTACTGCTGCTGTTCTGCTGCTACTACTGCTGCTACTACTACCGTTATCACAAGAGTTGATGCTACTGCTTATACTTATGCTGCTATTGCTACTACTGCTGCTACTACTGCTGCTGCTGCTACTATTACTACTACTGCTAACTGTTGCTGCTCCTACTACTGCTAACTATTGCTGCTACCATTACTGCTGCTGCTACTATTACTGCTGCTGCAGCTACTACTGACATTTCTACTAATGCTACTGCTGCTGCCTCTGCTAATCCGGCGTTGCTGTCACGAGTGTTTTTCTACTACTACTACGGCTGCTGATGCTGCTGCTTCTACAACTGCTGCTGTTTCTGCCATTACAGCCACTGCTGCTGCTGCTGCTACTACTACTACTACTACTACTACTACTACTACTACTACTACTACTACTACTACTACTACTACTACCACGACGACTACTACTGCTGCTGTTGCTGCTACTATCGCAACTGCAAATGATCATTTAGCCACACGTTATCCTTAGCACTCCCTACACTAGTTCTGACACCAGCACCGTTTTTATGAGACCACTTCCTTGGCTGCAGCGCATCAACCATAGCCTGACACCCACAGGCCTTGGCTTCAGCGCGTCAGCCTTAGCCTAACACCCACAAGTCTTGGCTTCAGCGCATCAACCATAGCCTGACACCCACAAGTCTTGGCTTCAGCGCATCAGCCTTAGCCTAACACCCACAAGCCTTGGCTTCAGCGCATCAACCATAGCCTGACACCCACAAGTCTTGGCTTCAGCGCATCAACCATAGCCTGACACCCACAAGCCTTGGCTTCAGCGCATCAGCCATAGCCTGACACCCACAAGTCTTGGCTTCAGCGCATCAGCCTTAGCCTAACACCCACAAGCCTTGGCTTCAGCGCATCAGCCTTAGCCTAACACCCACAAGCCTTGGCTTCAGCGCATCAGCCTTAGCCTAACACACACAAGCCTTGGCTTCAGCGCATCAACCATAGCCTGACACCCACAAGTCTTGGCTTCAGCGCATCAGCCTTAGCCTAACACCCACAAGCCTTGGCTTCAGCGCATCAGCCATAGCCTGACACCCACAAGCCTTGGCTTCATCGCATCAGCCTTAGCCTAACACCCACAAGCCTTGGCTTCAGCGCATCAACCATAGCCTAACATCCACAAGCCTTGGCTTCAGCGCGTCAACCTTAGCCTAACACCCACAAGCCTTGGCTTCAGCGCGTCAACCTTAGCCTAACACCCACAAGCCTTGGCTTCAGCGCGTCAACCTTAGCCTAACACCCAAAAGCCTTGGCTTCAGCGCATCAGCCTTAGCCTGACACCCACAAGCCACGTCATAGAACTCAGATTCTCCCCCACCACTCACGTCACGAGAACCGCTTCTCCAATCCTCAGGGAACCATCGAAAAAATCCAATCTGACACAGCTCTCTAAAATATGTCCCTCTTTTATTACCAGATTCTGATGAATGTAATCTTATTTTAGCCCCGAGTTTCCCCCCAAGAACCTGAACTCTGGTTGGATCTATCTCGATCAAGGCCGTTGTCGATCCAGTTTTTAAGGGGTTCATCTAAATTCATCCCCGCTTTACGAATCCGAAATATTTTATTGACTATTCACTTGAAAGATCTTTTTAACTCGTCGCTTTCTCCAAGCCACATAGAACGCTCGGTTTCACAGTTTCAGGGGGGAGGGGGGGGGGGGGATAAAGAGTTATTTAACAACGGAAAACAAAAATGGCATGAAAAGAAAAAAAAATTAAAACGAGGAGTACAATGCATTATTTACATTACATTAACACCCCCCCCCTCTCTCTCTCTCTCTCTCTCTCTCTCTCTCTCTCTCTCTCTCTCTCTCTCTCTCTCTCTTTCTCTCTCTCTCTTCCATCTTTAAAAAAAATTCCACCTAAAATGTGGAGTAATGACCCTGTTCGCGTCATTAGTGCTTCAACTATGATGTGTTGTCTGTGGCTTAGGCGTTGCGAATGTCGGGGTGCCGGGTTCGATCCGTGCGTTGGTTTCAACAGTGTTATCGAGAAACTGACCGTCCAGAAGCAATGGTAAACTTGCCTAGAAAAACCACAACAGCCCCAAAAAAAAAAAAAAATGCTGGGGTTGGTTCTGCAACGTCCTGCAAAGGATAGGCAACTAATTGTCTAAACTAGGAATAAGCTGGAGAGTGCGTCTAAACTAGGAATAAGCTGGATAGTGCAACTTAAACTGCAGACCTTGTTAAATGTCTTTGTTTTAGATACTATTTATGTCTGAAATGTGTTGATGAGAATTTTCATTGCTGTATGTCCCTCATTAAAACACACGGAGAAGAGAGCTGGAGAATGAAGTTAGAAAGATTCGGAGAGCTTCATGCAATGGCGAAGGATAGAACTGCTTGGCGTGAGTTGGTTGAGGGCCTATCCATGGCCGGCTTCAGCTGACGGGCCATGCTGCTGGCGTCACCGGGTCGGGCTAACTATGCGTTAACGCAGCGGTTCTCAAACAATAAATAAACTACGTTCGACAGGGGCGAGGGTAGACAACTTGAATTTTAACTTTTAAGTATCTAGATGCCTTCTTTAAACATTTCACAATTTCTAGCCGAATTTTCTTGATTATTGCTGCAGCATCCCTGGAATACACTCACGGCCTTCGGGGTGCCTCGGCACCCAGTTTGAGAACCGTTGCGTTAACGCATCGTTAGCCCGACCCGGTGACGTCAGCAGCAAGGCCCGTCAGCTGGAGCCGGTCGTGGCCTATCCTCCATTGGGGGATAGAAAGGCAGAAGAAGAATGTCCCCCATTGCCCGGTATAGTTAAAAAAGCATATTGTTTTGTTTATTATCGACAGTAGTTCGAGTTTTAATACCATTGGCGAGCGAATAATTAATACTTTCACTCTGGTAACCCGGACTTGCTTGTGATATCGGGTTTTCAGCTCGAAGATTTTAATAAGATGTCTCGTTTTCAGCTCGAAGATATTAATGAGATGTCCCGTTTTCAGTTCGAATATATTAATGAGATGTCCCGTTTTCAGCTCAAGATAGTACGATCACCCTACTAAATCCAGACGATAGTGTTTTATTTTGCTATGTATAGGCGCATGAGTTTAAGCTGTGACTTGTAAGAACCGCGCACTCTTGGGAAGTCTTTCACAATTAGAGCATGGGATTTCAGAGCCACTGTTGCCCTATTTAACGCACGTCTTCTCAGACGCTCAGTTGTAATCTTGTCATCCCTTTGTGGGATGCAATTCTTCGTTATATGAAGCCCTGCTCTGGCTCTTGCCAGGGGCCGCAATATAGTCCGGCCATAAACATGGGACCCCTCCACGGTGATCTTCATCCACATGGTGGCACTTTGTGTCAGCGGGTGTTTATCGCTTGTGTGATGTCCTGGTGGGGTAAAAGAAGATAGACAGACACTCAGCCCTTAGTCTATCAGCAGCTCCCACTTCCCCCATTTTCATTTTTCCTTTCCTGTCCCCCCCCCCCTTCCCCCATTTTCATGATTCCCTTTCTGATATCTCCTCCCCTTTCCCCCATTCTTATTATTCCCTTCCTGATCTCTTAACCCCCCCCCCCTCCCCAATTGTCATTATTCCCTTCATAGTCCGCCCTCACCTCTCCCTTCCTACTCCGTCCCCTCGATTTTCATTTTTCCTTTCCTGGTCTCGCCTACTCATTTTCTCTCCTTATGAAAATGTGGGGGGTAAAGTTGACCTTCTCCGTTTTCTGTCCACTGAAAATTTAAATGTATCTTTGAATGTTAAGAGCGTAGACTTAGTTACCCCCTCTTGATTGTGTGGACCAAAGAAAATACTGTGTAGACACAAGATAGATGTAGACACAAGATAGATGTAGACACAAGGAGGGAAGTGTCAATGTTTATGTTCCAGCCGACCAGCTGTGTCTCCTTGATGGTAAACTTTAGACCCATTAATGTTACTACCCCGGTCTAACAGAAGTTGGCCTTTGAGCGTCCGCTACTCAATTTCAACAGGTTATTAATAGTAATATGAGGTCATGTATCGGAATCAATCCATTGATCAGTTTAAGCCTTCAGGGCTGCTAGCTAAAGATTTACCATACATTCTGAGATTGACCAATCTCAATGTGGACGGCAGAACAACAAGGTAGATTTCAAATAGCCGGTTCAACCTCCAGAGAAGTTGTAACTAGAGGTCCCTTATCGGCTACATGTGGCAGGAGCAACGCCCATTCCTGTGTTGGATAGATACACACAATGTATCGCCGACTGTGACTTCGACGTTGCAAAAGCGCTTCGTAATGCCGGGGTAGCGGGTTTGCTCCCGGCTACAGGCTATTTTTCACCTTGCTTTGGTTTCGACAGTGGTATCAAGACCGACCGTTTAGAAAGCAGTGGCAAACTACAGACTGTAAAAAGTGCCTGGAAAACCCGCAACAGCCAACATTACTAAACTTCGGGAAAAGGGGGGGGGGTGGGGTCGTAGACTTGGCTAAGCGATTTGCCTCGTGTTCTCGTGCACATGAGTAGAATCTTATTGGGATAATCACTGGCGTTACGGAGTTCGTAACAGTTTAGGAGAGAGAGAGAGAGAGAGAGAGAGAGAGAGAGAGAGAGAGAGAGAGAGAGAGAGAGAGAGAGAGAAAGAGAGAAAGGGGGGGGGGGGCGAACCTTATAGGATAAATTCTAGTGCAATTAAGTCAATCATCTAGAGTTTAAGGAAAGATGCTTTCACATTCGTCATATTACTCATTGCAAGTAGGACATTAGAAAGAAAAAACTTACCTGGAATACATTGGCAGAAAACTTGTAAACAACGCATGCATAGGTTGCCGGAAGTGGCAAACACTAGCTATGGGGTATAATAGTTGTTATATGTGTTGTAACAGAAGAGGCTTTGAATCCCTCCCTCTCCGAGTAATGCCAATCAAACTAGCAGTAAAAGACCCACATTTTGTATAGACCACTCGATAGTTGATGCAGTCAACATTACGCTGGCCACCTTTATTTCTCAGTCCATTTTCCCGTACTCATTGAGGTTGGGTTGAGTTCAACGAGTAGTGCAGATTCAAATCCAGAACTCACGGATCGACAGTCGAGTGTCTGGCCACGACACGGGTACCTCCAACGTGTCAGATACTGGGTTTATTTTAGTTTGTCCGACTTATATACATTTCTAGTATTTCTCTTTATGACCTACTTGTCGTCCCCTTTTATCTTCTTCGTCATCGTCTCCTTATCATCATCATCATCACTATCATCAAGTGCTGAGCCAGTAAGCATAGGTTGTCATGTTTCACCATCTTAATCGATAACAAGAACCATGGATAAGGTCAGTGTTTTTGTCTCGTCCTGTCCAAATGGCTAACTGTGAAGTTGTTTGCCTTCCCTTTGCTTTTCTAGCCATGGGTCTTGCCAGTTGTTACCGTCGAATCCATTCTGTCTCAAAACAGGCTCGAAAAACATGGACTGTGATTATATCAATATAATTGGCTGTGTTGTCAGTCATGACATTGGTGAACCCTTGTTGCTCAGGGAAGGCTTCCCCGGCCAATCAATGCCTGCAGAAGTTGGATGTGTCGGCCGAAAGGCTCAAATATACAGCCATACTGTAAACGGACACAACGCATTTACATTTTCGGATAACTGCAGAAGAAGATGATGTACACTTGTTTACTGGAACTGCTGTGCTCGTGCGCACATTTCTGAACTCTTTAACTCCTAGACTTTCACCCTGGCTGTCCAGGGGGGATTTCGGGTTCTTTTAACTGACTTACTGACTTTTTACCCTACCAGGATATCACAGAAGCGATAAACACTCGGTGACACAAAGTGCCACTATGCGGATGATAATCACCCGTTGAGAGGTCCCAGGAACCCCTTTCAGCCATTAGGCCAAATCTATGACCAGGCCATATCTATGCCCCGTATATAATCAGCCCCCCCCCTTTTCGGCCCGTAGATATTCAGGAACCCCCCCCCCCCCCCCCCCTCACCGAAGAAGTCAGGGTGGGACTTCTAATAACGAAAATTTGCATCCCACATGCCGATGACATTATGGAGGGGGGGGGGGGGGGGGGGAGAGGGAGGGAGGCATTTGTAAAATCACCATATATGAGTAATAAAATCATGTATGTTACATAACCGCCCTCCAGTCTCACCTACAAACATATTCGCTGTTAGTAACCTTATCCGGAGCAGTGGATGAGCCAGCCAGCGGTTTATTTCTGGGTGCATCAAATCTGACCCGGCACCGTGTGATTCATGCATGATATCTGGTGTATGCAAATGTACGCAGTTCACAAGCATATCGACAGGGCTTTGTCTGCGCCAGTTTCTGGTTCATGCGGGTACTTGTTCAACATTCAATCCCGTCCGTTCCTTGGCGCTACTCCTTAAATACATCATCCTAAAGAGGCCGTTTGTTGAACAAGTGACAGAGCCATCTGCTGTGAGATCTCCACATAACGCCGACCCCGGTTATAAATAGACGGGCATTTGCCATTTGCCAATTTGGACGTTTTCGTGTTCAGGTTTGGCAGTTAATTTTGCCGGGAGCCGTGTGCAGTCTTTAGCAGGGGTATTCAACTCGCGGTCCGCGGACCGAATCTAACCCGCGGTCAACGGAGACATAGCAAGTGGCCCACGGATCATTGCCAGTTGTAGTGTATAATGATTTGTCTGTGCTGGGGCGTCGGCTCTGTGGCTGAGTCGATGCGAACGCTTCGTAATGCCGGGGTGCCGGGTTCGATCCCAGCTGCGGGCCATGTGCCTTGCGTTGGTTTCGACAGTGGTATCAAGAAAGCTGACCGTCCAGAAAGTAATGACAAACTACTGGACGTAAATTGCCTAGAAAAACCACACAATAGCCAGAGGCTGCTAGGGTTGGTTCTGCAACGTCCTGTAAAGGATAGGCAACTAACCTAACCTATGCTAGGGTTGAGACCATGGCCCATCATGATCCCTATTTTGGCTGTTGAGTAAACTTACTTGAGCAGTGGCTCTCAGTCTTCCTAATGCCGCCACCCTTTAATGCAACCCTTATGTTGTGGCGACCCTTTAATGCAACCCTTATGTTGTGGCGACCCTTCAATGCAACCCTTATGTTGTGGCGACCCTTTAATGCAACCCTTATGTTGTGGCGACCCTTTAATGCAACCCTTATGTTGTGGCGACCCTTTAATGCAACCCTTATGTTGTGGCGACCCTTTAATGCAACCCTTATGTTATGGCGACCCTTTCATGCTACCCTTATGTTGTGGCGACTCTTTAATGCAACCCTTATGTTGTGACGACCCTTTAATGCAACCCTCATGTTGTGACGACCCTTTCATGCTACCCTTATGTTGTGCGCGACCCTTTAATGCAACCCTTATGTTGTGGCGACCCATAAACAAATATTTTCCTTTTTAACTTGAATAAATATGTGATTTCCGATGGGCGATCCCTGTGAAAGGGTCAATCGACCCCATAAAGGGTCGTGACCGGCAGGTTGAGAACCGCTGGTCTGGAAGCTTTGTCTGCCGATCCGAAGGGTTTGTGTTCCAACCCTTAGCCAGCGGTTTTTTGTATTTGACTTGGTATCCAGGGTCGACCTAATTTAACATTGTTAACAGGAAATGTCCCAGGAAGTAAAGGCTATCGACTTGATGTTGAGAACGTTGGATATTTTAGCGCTAAATGTGCGGTACTTTTATTTTAGGTTACCCCAAACAGGGGAATATAATACGTTTTTGAAGTCGGAGCCAATCTGCTTGATAAGAAAGAACCGACAGATTGCATACAAAATTAGGCTAGATCTGTTGAACGGAGAAGCACGCAAAGATCAAGTTCTGGAATATGACCAGAGTCCAGAAGTCTGAGTGTCCAGGCGGTGAACACGAAGAAGTAGAAGATCCAGTGAGCCCCACACAATATGGCGGCGAGTATTACCGCTGGGGTAACCCCGGGATTTCAGCAGAGGCTATGTAATTACGCGCCCTGCCATTCAGGAAGTCAGTGACGCAGTTGAGACTGTTCTAGACACAAGTCATGTGGTGTGCCGTTGGGAGTGGCCGATCTAGTCACAAAGGAGGTTGTGGGGAGAACGAAAGGATGTCGTGCAACGCAGCAGAAGAAATGAGAGTGTGTAGGAGGGGGGAGGTAAATTGGAGCAGCGCAGAGGAGGCCTAGTTTTTCAAGAGAGGTATCGGAAATTCCCTCTGGCAGGGTAAACCACGGCCCTTCTTTAACTGTATTTAAACAAGGCAGTGGCATTACTCATTCTACGTCAGTTTTGTTCAGGGTTTATCTATTTCTGAACTATCTCCTCATTCTCCTCTTCTTCCATTTACCTCAGCGAAGTGTTTGGTGGATAAGTAAGGATCGCTGTTGTGCTTTTTCTAATGCGTTGTATAAGTTGTTTCCCCGTAACTGCTGTTTCTACAAATTATTTTCCCGAAGAACTCAACTAGTAACTGTTCTTTCTTTGTTCCCGATTACTCAACCCGCCGACTCCAGTATTTCCAATCGTGTGGGGCTGACGTTACAATTTGTTTAGTCACGAACTTCTGCCGCTTTGGTAAAACTGGAGCCGACCGCTGATTACTACATGAAGAACTAAACAGCTGGGAGAACCCTGAGGCCACAGAAAGAAAATTAATAGATAGATTTGTGTTGATTGGCACCGATAGAAAGAAGCACAAATGATAAGGACCATAGTAGACAACATTCTACAGGAAAAGTCATAGTTTATTCATGATACTGTTCTGATATTGTTTAAAAAAAAAAAAAAAAACTTTATAACCGAGATATTAAAAAACACACAGGACACAACGAAAAAAAAAAAAAAAAAACATTTACCATCTGTTTTCTCATCGCAGGAAGTAAAGGACACGTCTCACGCTAGTGCCTTGAACTTCCTGCTAGTACCATATTTTTGTGTTGGTAATCTAATAAGTACTTGAAGGTGGTTTGGTAAACATCATAGCGGTCGCTTTTTCTTCCTACGTTTTTTATACCCTAGTACCCATTTTAGGCTGGGTCGACATATACGGCCTGGTCTCTCCCCCCCCTCTCTCTCTCTCTCTCTCTCTCTCTCTCTCTCTTTCTGTAGCTGTCCATAGACGACAAAAAAGGAAGGGACTTGATGGTACTTTTCCTTTTGTTCACCCCATCTCCGAGATTTTGTGCGGAGTTCCCGAGAAATTTCAGTATTACAAAGGGTTGGGGGAAGGATGGGGTTAGTGTTAGTTGGTATTCATTTCACACCCTAACACCCCTATTCTATTAGACTTTTCGGGGACCTCCCCGCGAAATCTCTGCGTCCGCGAGATGGGATGAACCAAAAGAAAAGGGCCGACTTGAGAACTTGCTAACAGTCGGCCAGTCTCTCTCTCTCTCTCTCTCTCTCTCTCTCTCTCTCTCTCTCTCTCTCTGTGCCCGTCTCTATTGTCTGTCCTATCTGTAGTATGTTCAGTAAGTTTACTTCGTCCATTAAGAAAGCGACAACAGTTCAGCCAATGAATTATTGACGACTTTCTTATCCCGGATAAACTCGCTCACAAACACAGGGTAGCGATCACTTCCATCCATGCACTGAACCATTTAAAAGGATACCTGCGTTCAAAGAGAAAAAGATGTTAACATAGATAAATCAGAGAAAGAGAGAGAGAGAGAGAGAGAGAGAGAGAGAGAGAGAGAGAGAGAGAGAGAGAGAGAGAGAGGGAGAGAGTCTTGTCGCGCTTAAGAAATTGGATTGTGACACACTGACCTAAATAAGTGCAGATCCTCCCTCCGGCACATTAGATGCAACTGGGTAAATTCAACAGGCGACATCTTGAAGACAAGAACAAGGAAATCACTTCTTTACCACTGGCACATGCTGAAACTTCATGTTCAGTTCTCTCCACTACTTCCGCATTAGGGTAATTCTGTCATCTAACGGCTAAATTCCCCGTTGTTCACTTTCCTGGGGCTGTCCCAGGAAGATGTACAGCTGTTGTGTTGTTTTCAAGGTCGATGTCACGCTCACTGAGCATTCATGTAGGTTTTTATAAGGAGTAGAAAATTATAGGGAAGAGAAAAAGTTGGTAAGAAACAACAATTAGTTTATGTTAGCTTTACAAAATCGATCACAATAAACAAACAACGGACGTTGCGGCGATTAGCCTTCATCAGCACATAAAGGACAACACAGTACACATACACAAATAGGCTCTAACTATGAAGTGACTACATAGGACTCTAATGTATAGAATAAACGATACTCATCTAGTGTCCCTGGCGAAAAAACTTCGGGTAGTGGTTGTAGTATGCGGCTGCGTGGCTCAGAGGTTTATAATTTCGTAATCCTCGAGTGTTGTCGGCTCTGTGGCTAAGTCGATGCGAACGCTTCAAAATGCCGGGATCCAAGCTGCGGGCCATGCGCCTTGCGTTGGTTTGGACAGTGGTATCAAGACAGCCGACCGTCCAGCAGACAATGGCAAAAATACTGGACGTAATTTGCCTAGAAAACCACACAGTGCAAGGGGCTGTTGGGGTTGGTTCTGCAACGTCCTGTAAAGGATACGCAACTAACCGATCCTCGAGTACTTGAGTGGGTTCCCCGTGGGGGACGGTTTAAAAACAACAGATCTCGTGGTTTTCTGGCAACAGTTGTACGAGAGTCTCGCCGTGGAAGAAATTGGAACCTCACTATGTAATATCCCCAAAGACATTAGTGGTACACTGGAGCCAACCATCATTGTGGAGACGACATAGTAGTAGTACTAGTGGTGGTAGTAGTAGTAGCAGCAGCAGTAGTAGTTGAAGTGGCAATAGTTTGCTCTATGGTAAATACATAAAATAGTATATATGAAGCAACATGTAATGTCTATACAACTTGCCTTAAAGAGTACCTTACATGAGTTGAGGTTAGGCTCCTTACACATTTTTTTCGGGGGGGGGGGGGGGTGTCTTAGCCCCAGGGTCCAGGCGCTCTTGCGCGCAACATCGGCAGCAGCAGACAATGGCGGCCACCACCACCACAAGTTGTGTATCTGACACCTTCAGTCTGGACGCCCAGAGCTGCTAGATACTAGCGCAGATGGGGGTCGTTTGTATTTGAACATTCTATAACGATTCTTATTGTCACGAGGCTTCGCGTGACGAGAATTCTCTGTGCCTGGAAGACTCTCGCTAGGTGCCTGTGAACCCCCCCCCCCCCCCCCCCCCCCCCCCCCCCCCCCCCGAGTGACGAGACTTCTCTGTGCCTGGAAGACCCTCGCTAGGTGCCTGTGAACACCCCCGAGTGACGAGACTTCTCTGTGCCTGGAAGACCCGCCCTATGTGCCTGTGAACACCCCCGAGTGACCTAAAGCTGCAAGCGACAGTCAACTGCCGTCATGTTCCGTGTAATATTTCTTCTTTTTCATGTTCACCGGCAGTAAACTCCAGCTACAATTTCTGGTTGTTCGTCCACCCCTGGACTTTAGTCTTATTCCAGAACCCGAGTATGCACATCTGTTTGACTGATCTGACTTAGTTGTATGCATATTGTTGATTCTGTGCACTCCGACTTCAAGGAAAGCTCCCAGTTAGTCGACTCTTACGACATGCTTGTTGGAGAGGAAGAAGGTCTATTTTTGTTTTTCCAACAATGGAGCCCAGGAACCCACACAGGAAGTGTAATATTTAAAATGGCCGATTGTTTGTTTGTTTGTTTTAGTATCCAGAAGCCATGTTGTTAACCATTAGGCTCGGTATTATGGATTACGCAACCTTTCGGCCTTGATTCCATTGTAAATACCGTAAATCTGGGAGAAAATGTGGCTTTCCTGCCTACCCCCAGGATTGAACCCGGACCACAAGGAGTTCGTCACCTCTTCTCCGCGCAATCCGGTCTAGCCAACTACGCTAGAGATACGGGCAAAATGGCTGATAATGTGTATGGTACGTCATTGATGGGTCTATAAATGGCTACGGTAGATTAGAGAGAGAGAGAGAAAGAAAGAAAGAGAGAGAGAGAGAGAGAGAGAGAGAGAGAGAGAGAGAGAGAGAGAGAGAGAGAGAGAGAGAGAGAGAGAGAGAGAGAGGGGACAGTGCGAGAAGACTCCTCCAAACGTGATTAAGTTGTTTTGAACACGCCGTGTGGAGAAATTGACCTGAAAAGCTAGTGACACCTGGCAGATTTGACGACAAGAAAATATAGGAAAGACAATGGAATGAACACAGACTGTTGGACCACGAGACATTATCAAGATAACAAAGCAAAGCTACATCCACAGCTAAGCGTCGTGGAATATGGCGAACCACGACCGCCCGCGCCAATCGAAAAGGCTCGTGGTGATGATAGTTTCAAACAGCACTAAGAATGCGGACGAGAGACGTTTGTAGAGGAACGTGATCGCCTATGCAGCTAGGCTTTGAGCCTGATGATGATGGATTTTTCTAAAATTGTTGGGTTTGACCCTGGCATGTCCGTAGTTTGACCTCTGGCCGCAGGAGAACGTGCAATAATTCTGCTTCTCTCTGATACCAACCTGCTTGCTCTGTGGGACAGAGTTCATGTTTGCATTGTCAGCATATTTCTTTCTTTCTTTATTTATTTCTTTCTTTCTTTCTTTCTTTCTTTCTTTCTTTCTTTCTTTCTTTCTTTCTTTCTTTCTTTCTTTCTTTCTTTCTTTCTTTCTTTCTTTCTTTCTTTCTTTCTTTCTTTCTTTCTTTCTTTCTTTCTGTCCCTTTTCTTTCTGTCTTTTTCTTTCTTTCCCCTTTCTGTCCGTTTGTACGTCTGTCTGTATGTCCATCCGTCTGTCTGTCATTTCCCGTCCAAATCAATCTATTAGTCACCAGTCTTTCTTCCCTTTCTGTTTCAGAATAGCTGAATGTCTTGCGGCTGACTTGTTTTTATGCCTAGACTTGAGCGGTTTTTGTTTTTGTCTATCTGCTCATTTGTTCACATTAGAGCGCCTTCCTGTCTTCTGTCATGGTGGATTGCTTTTTTCTGACTCACTGCCTTTCCATCATTCTCATTCTTTTCTCAGTCTCCTAGATTGGCTATCGTGTATGTGCGTGTGTTTGTGTGTGTGAGTGTATGTGTTTGTATGTGTGAGTGTTTGTGTGCGTGGGGTTGCGTGTGTTTGTTTTGTGTGCGCGTGTTTGTGTGTGTGAGTGTTTGTGTGTGTGGGGGTACGTGTATATGTGTGTGTGCGCGTGGGTGTGTGTGTGTGTGTGGGTGTGGGAATGCGCGCACGTACGCATGCATACACTTTACCATCCATTCTGCTGTTGCTGTTTTTTTTCCCCATTGATATTCAAATTATTTTGTAAACGTAACATACTGTGTAGATAAAATGCAATTGTTGTGTGAAAGATGGCTGTCTGGAAGGGCCGAATGTAAAACGGGCTTGCAAGCTCAATTTGGGACCTTTTGAAAATACAGTTTCTTCGTTCGTTTATTCGTCGCGACTTTCTCTGCGTCTGTCTTTAAATACGCCATTTTAATCACAACTTTTCCCTCTTTGCAAGTTTCCCCCTCTGTTTTTAAAATCTCCCTTTTTTTGGATTTGTTAAGAATCACCA
Organism: Candidula unifasciata; assembly: GCA_905116865.2. Classification (NCBI taxonomy): domain Eukaryota; kingdom Metazoa; phylum Mollusca; class Gastropoda; order Stylommatophora; family Geomitridae; genus Candidula; species Candidula unifasciata. The sequence goes on along the minus strand of CAJHNH020001247.1, from coordinate 459,276 downwards.
TCAGTGCACTTGGGACCAGACTTTGGCACCTCCGTCTCTTCCAGGAGAAGTCGAAATGTGTGGAATCTCATTACCCCTAATGGAAGTTGGCTAGCGAAAGCCCAAATCCGTCTTTGTCTGTGGTCATCTGGATTAGTTTCCCACTCCTGCCCCCCCCCCCCCCCACACACACACAACTGTGATAAAGAAAAGTCATCAGGGAATGTGTCAACGTGCATATTGCTGTCCTTTATTGCTGGCAGTCTGTCTACCATCTCTGTCTGCATGCATGCTCTCTCTTTCTATTTGACCTGCCTATCTCCACCTGCCTGTCTCCACCTGCCTGTCTCCACCTACCTGTCTCCACAGTTGACCTACCTGTCTCCACCTGCCTGTCTCCACCTTCCTGTCTCCACCTACCTGTCTTCACCTTCCTGTCTCCACCTACCTGTCTCCACCTGCCTGTCTCCACCTACCTGTCTCCACCTACCTGTCTCCACCTACCTGTCTCCACCTACCTGTCTCCACCTGCCTGTCTCCACCTACCTGTTTCCACCTACCTGTCTCCACAGTTGACCTGCCTGTCTCCACCTGCCTGTCTCCACCTGCCTGTCTCCACCTATCTGTCTCCACCTGCATGTCTCCACAATTGACCTTCCTGTCTCCACCTACCTGCCTGTCTCCACAGTTGACCTGCCTGTCTCCACCTGCCTGTCTCCACCTACGTGTCCCCACCTACCTGTCTCCACCTACCTGTCTCCACCTGCCTGTCTCCACCTACTTGTCTCCACCTGCCTGCCTCCACCTACCTGTTCCACCTGCCTGTCTCCACCTGCCTGTCTCCACCTGTCTGTCTCCACCTACCTGTCTCCACCTGCCTGTCTCCACCTACCTGTCTCCACCTACCTGTCTCCACCTACCTGTCTCCACCTACCTGCCTCCACCTACCTGCCTCCACCTACCTGCCTCCACCTACCTGTCACCACCTACCTGTCTCCACCTGCCTGCCTCCACCTACCTGTCACCACCTGCCTGTCTCCACCTGCCTGCCTCCACCTACGTGTCTCCACCTACCTGTCTCCACCTACCTGTCTCCACCTGCCTGTCTCCACCTACCTGCCTGTCTCCACAGTTGACCTGCCTGTCTCCACCTACCTGCCTCCACCTACGTGTCTCCACCTGCCTGTCTCTACCTACCTGTCTCCACCTACCTGTCTCCACCTACGTGTCTCCACCTACCTGTCTCCACCTACCTGTCTACACCTACGTGTCTCCACCTACCTGTCACCACCTGCCTGTCTCCACCTACGTGTCTCCACCTACCTGTCTCCACCTACCTGTCTCCACCTGCCTGTCTCCACTTACCTGCCTGTCTCCACCTACCTGCCTGTCACCACCTGCCTGTCTCCACCTATATGTCTCTAGAGCTAACCTTCCTGCCTGAGAGAGAGAGAGAGAGAGAGAGAGAGAGAGAGAGAGAGAAAGAGAGAGAGGGAGAGAGCGAGAGAGAAAGATCAACTATAACTACAGCCGACCGGTTTCGGAACAGAGGTTCATTAATAAGAGATGAACCCTGCCATCGCAGTGACCAGCACGCTTGCCTACCTGTCCTGTCGTCGAATGTTCGAATCTCCCTTAAGTGTGCACTGGACTGAACATTTTAGAAATTATATGGTACTCATTTTCATTATATATATATATTAGGGCTGTACCGAATAGTGATTTTCACTATTCGGTCGAATACCAATAGTGGGACCAACTATTCGGCCGAATACGAATACAAATAGTGTATGATGTAAAAAATATATCTAAAAAAAAAAAAAAAAAAAACCAACATTTATAATGTCAAATGTATGCTGAACTTTTACTTCACATGAAGTAGCACAGAATAGTTATCTTATCTTTAGCATTCTGAGCCCTTGAGGTTTACTGCTGCAGATATCACTCGTCTCCATTCATCTCTCTGGCTGGCCTTATCTTCATCCTTTGGTGAGTCTGTGGTAACTAATAACTAGGATTGAAAGAATCCTAGGTATTATAACAAGTAACTAAATTTGGAAATTGTCACTGACAGCTTAGTTAATGCAGGAAAGCTGCATTAGCTTTCAACAAAACGAATCGTTCCATGTTGTCAGCATTAAGCCCGTTTATGCAGAAGCGGGTGTGAGGTAACTACTATTCGTATTCGGCCCGACCGCAACTATTCGGCCGAATACCGAAAAGTGAATAGGTCCACTATTCGGCCCCGAAGCGAATACGAAGCGAATATTCGGTACAACCCTTATATATATATATACATGATACGCCGTAGTTACCCAAAACAAAAACAAACAAAAAACGTAGAAAATGTCCTTTAAGAAAAACAGCTTACTTGTTAAGCGCCGCCATCTTGTCTCAAGCCCGGATTTTGGTGGTTTAATATTAATTCAGAATGTATACCCTTTAAATTTACCAGAATCCCACATGGGACGTTAGGCTGAAGAGGATTAGTTTCCGGTCCGATCTCAGATATCTCAAAGATACACGGCTCAAGTTATCAACCGTATAATGCATATCTCACGTGACCCACGTGTGTATCTTCTATTCTCTGTTACAGGTTAAGGTATTCGACTATCACCCTCCCCCACGATTTTTTTAACCCCCCCCCCCCTTTTTTTTTTCCATCTTCCTCTCGCCCTTTCTGTCTAGTGCGTGAATGAACAGATTTATGAAAGAAAGAAGACTGAAGAGCAGATTAGTAGACGGGTCTGCGTGACCAATTTTTTAACGTATGAAAATAAAGTTTGTTATCTCTCTCCTTCTCTCTCTCTCTCTCTTCTCTCTCTCTCTCTCTCTCTCTCTCTCTCTCTCTCTCTCTCTCTCTCTCTCTCTCAGTTCAATTAATTATGAGACAGTTGGCATGTTTTTTCCTGATTAAAATAAAACAACAATAACAAGTCCAGAAACAAATAGCCACATAAATGACCGTATCTTGTTTTGTTGTTTGTCCTATCTAGGTGGAAACAAAAGCAGAATTGAAGAAGACAAGGTTTCTAACTCTGATCTCCGCTCATTATCTGCCCTTCATTCCGCGACTCGTCTGTTGATAACTTGGCCGGAACGCCCGAGTTGTGGAGAGTGTGTGTGCACGTGGTCGTGGCATTTACCTTGCACGGAACACCTCAGATACAGGTAATGTGTGCTTAGTCTCTGCTTGAACCTACATACCTACCTACCTACCTACCTACCTACCTACCTACCTACCTACCTACCTATCTACCTACCTACCTACCTACCTACCTACCTACCTACCTATTAGTGTGTGTTCCTCCGTCCTTTCATCTATCATCCGCCCATCTGTCTGTCTGTCTGGTGTGTGTTCCTCCGTCCTTTCATCTATCATCCGCCTGTCTGTCTGCCTGGTGTGTGTTCCTCCGTCCTTTCATCTATCATCCGCCTATCTGTCTGTCTGTCTGTCTGGTGTGTGTTCCTCAGTCTTTTCATCTATCATCCGCCTATCTGTCTGTCTGTCTGGTGTGTGTTCCTCCGTCCTTTCATCTATCATCCGCCCATCTGTCTGTCTGTCTGGTGTGTGTTTCTCCGTCCTTTCATCTATCATCCGCCTATCTGTCTTTCTGGTGTGTGTTCCTCCGTCCTTTCATCTATCATCCGCCCATCTGTCTGTCTGTCTGGTGTGTTTTCCTCCGTCCTTTCATCTATCATCCGCCCATCTGTCTGTCTGTCTGGTGTGTTTTCCTCCGTCCTTTCATCTATCATCCGCCCATCTGTCTGTCTGGTGTGTGTTTTCCTCCGTCCTTTCATCTATCATCCGCCCATCTGTCTGTCTGTCTGGTGTGTTTTCCTCCGTCCTTTCATCTATCATCCGCCCATCTGTCTGTCTGTCTGGTGTGTTTTCCTCCGTCCTTTCATCTATCATCCGCCCATCTGTCTGTCTGTCTGGTGTGTTTTCCTCCGTCCTTTCATCTATCATCCGCCCATCTGTCTGTCTGGTGTGTTTTCCTCCGTCCTTTCATCTATCATCCGCCCATCTGTCTGTCTGTCTGGTGTGTTTTTCTCCGTCCTTTCATCTATCATCCGCCCATCTGTCTGTCTGTCTGGTGTGTTTTTCTCCGTCCTTTCATCTATCATCCGCCCATCTGTCTGTCTGTCTGGTGTGTTTTTCTCCGTCCTTTCATCTATCATCCGCCCATCTGTCTGTATGTCTGTCTGTCTGGTGTGTGTGTGTCCTTCCATCTAATTCCAAGGATCCGCTATTACTGGGATCTGCACGCACAAGTGGGACCGACTTCATTGCAGTGTGTCGTATTACATCGGTTCTAATCTCTGTTCAGAGAGCAGCTGCGTGTCTGCCGACTGCTTAGCTCAAAGAATCATTACACAGCCGCCGCCATTATCCTGGGCTATCCTAAATAGAGCACCGCTCTTCTGATCCGGCAACTTCCCGTAGCCTGCTTTGTTCCAACAGTGCCGGTGTTACCTTTCCTTTGGAGTTAACAAGGCAGGTCGAGAGAGTGATCATGATGCATGGACAACAAATGGTTTCTGCTTTACTGCCCAGGTTGTTTGCTATGGGGAGGATGAAATTTATCCCTGGCCTTAATTGGTCTCGAAATTTCTTTTCTTGACGGAGCGGGTCTGGCTAGTCACACTCGCCATCGCCATAGGCTGTGAATCCCACGCCTTCTCATAGCTTAACTCTTTGAGTCCCATGGGGTTTAGCATCACAGGCCCAAGGAGGGTTAAGAGAGACGTAACATCGGCGCATCATGCGTTCATTGGGCCTCTAGGTAGGAATCTACGTACGTATGATGCGTTCCTTGGGACTCATGGAGTTAATATAACACTATTGTCTGGAAAGAAGGGAAAGTGTCAGTCATCCTGTTATAAAAAAGTATTTAACGATCGTACGCAGCAGTTAAGAATCGAACCCGCAGGCCTGACCACCTCTCCACAGAAATCCACAACTACCATACCTGTCCCGACAGGATCTCCTTAGGTTTACGTTTGCTTTTATGTGATCGCTAAGATAAAAACACATCCTGACCGCACATACGGGGGAAAGGGGCGGGGGGCGGGCGGGCGGCTTCCTGTCGCCTCTAATATATTACTATTTTATTCAATAAAATATATTTAGGTGAAAAGTTTTCCTGGGAGCGAAAGCTCTGCTAACACCGACTTGTTTCCACACATCGTATATCAGCTGTCAGGATTTGACACAGTGTCGGCAGGGTCCAAATTCGGGCACTTTGGCGTCTCAGCCACCTAGTGTGGCTTGCCATCATTTTTCACCAGGGATCTGAATATAAGCGACAGTTTCCGCTTTTATTTCGGTGTATTTTTGTGACAAACAGGTGAAGGGCAAGTGGGAGAGAAACAAGGTGAAGATAAATCCTGTTTCGAGGCCGAGAAGTCGCGCTGAGGTATTTGGTTCAAATCCGAGGCCCATTTCAGTGTGGTGTCTGTTACTACCGACGTCTGTTTTTGTGTGGGTTATGTAGTGTTTTGTTTGGCTTCTTTAACATTCAATTTGATTTCTATTACTACGGACGTCTGTTTTTAGGTTATATAGTGTTTTGTTTGGCTTCTTCAACATTCAGTGTGACGTCTATTACTACGGACGTCTGTTTTTTGTTGTGTGGGTTATATAGTGTTTTGTTTGGCTTCTAAAACAGTTAGTTTGATGTCTATTACTACGGACGTCTTTTTGTGTGTGAGTGGGTTATATAGGGTTTTGTTTAACTTCTTTAACATTCAGTGTGAAATCCATTGCTACGGACGTCTGTTTTTTTGGGTTATGTGTTCTTTTCTCCGATGAATATTACTCGACCCCAGTGAGTACAGATATAAACGCTGTATATTTTATTAAACAATAGTTGACTAGAATCGCATGTGTGTTAAACGCAGTTTCCGGTGTGGGTTTTAGGATCCAGTTTTTGGATGGGGTCGGGAGGGGGGGGGGATATACCCGCTGCCCCCAACAAGCATGTTGTAAAAGGTGGCTAATTAAGAGTTTCCTTAAATCGGATGTGTTGGGGCGATATAAGCAGATATCGCAGCCTAGCTGTAAGCCACAGCGCATTTTGCCTACCTCATTTTTTAAGGGCGAAGGCAGAAGTGGACTAGGGGTTAAACCCCTCTTCTGGTTTAAAGGACGGAAAGACGACAAAGAGCTGGCTGGGTGGAGAACTTTTTCCAAGGCAAGGCGCCAAAGGCGCTTTGGTCATTCATGGTACCTGAGTCCGTCCCCAGCCGTCTCGTGGCTGGACCAAGATGGACATGGGCGGGATAAGGAGATCGACTCATTGCATAGCTCTTCCTTCTTTAAATATTCAGACTTCAATATCCAAGCCAAAGAGCAAACCCATCTAGTCCGACAGCGACAGATGCTAAACATATTGCAAGAGATGAGTTGTCTGTTAAGAACCGACACCATAGCACTCGAGAGATTCTCTAAGGCACTCTGTTTCCAGATTCAGCAGCAAGTTCCTCTTCCTTTGGTACCAGTAACAGTCTAATTGTGTCAGCCTCGCCCCTTTAAATGAGTGTTGAGCTTCGTCCAGATCCCCCGGTCACTTCTTGCTGCAACATTCTCTTCAGACCGTGACGATCTGTGTCTCCGCACGCTTTACGGGCTCCCAAAGGACCTTACATCTAGCTTGTCGTGCATCAGTTTACCACCAAGTGTTGCAGAACCAGTCAATCTATCTGCCTATTCATTTCCCTACATACCGTCATAGGTTTACCACCAAGTGTTGGAGAACCAGTCAATCTATCTGCCTATTCATTTCCTAACATACCGGCATAAGTTTACCACCAAGTGTTGGAGAACCAGTCAATCTATCTGCCTATTCATTTCCCAACATACCAGCGTAGCCATACAAAAATAACTGAAGGACGTTAAATACCGGAACCTCTGAAACGATTCTGGCTGTTTGCACGGAGCATACCTGTCCCTACCGTTCTCCCCATGCTCCGTGAGTCAGTTACCATCACGAGATGTGTGTGCGGCTGGTTCTCATGCAGGAGAAGAACATCTCTCGTGCTGGTCAGGTAGACAGCTAAAGTATACACGAGGCAGCCAGTATCAACAACTGATATCGTTAAATGTTATCACCCTCTTGATTTAACTATAAATACCAAAAATATGACAGAAACAGCGTCAGACTGAGGATTAACGGACAAACGGGAGCCGCGTTAGCGCAGTCGATAGGAGGTTCGCTTTCAAATCCATCTGCGACTCGCTGCAGCCCACGGCCGGTGATTGAAACCGGGCAGTTCCCAGGGTTCACCCAGCCTCTAGGAAAAGATGTACCAGAGTTGACACTCTGGGGTGAATGGAGGGACGTCGCTGTAGCTACGGAGTTACGTGCGGACGGTGACACAGGCGGACAGTTTCTTAGCAGCTGTCCGTACTGGTGGCAGAGCACTTATGGTTTATAACCGTTTGCAGTGACACTGGTTCACATCTCCCGACTATACCTTTACCCTCTACCTTTACCCTCTACCTTTACCCTCTACCTTTACCCTCTTGCCTGATTCTCAGCTCTCGATTGGGAGTCTATGGATGACCCGTTTGCTGTGGCTTCGAAACTAATTACCAGATTACCTGATTCGCCGCTTAACTTACGACATCAGACCTTTTGGCGGTAAGTGGGAGAGATAAAACAACTATAATGACAACAGCTAGATCAAAGACAGATGCGACGAAAAGAAACAAACAACAGTGAAAAGAAACAAATAATAGGGAAATAAAGAAACTGTTGCGAAATTCACGAGCATACAAAACAACTCTGATAGAGCGTCAGTTGGTCTTTGTTGGGAGATTACCAGTGGGTTATCAGCGTCTGCTACAGCCGGTCCACGTGTGACGTCTGTTGGCGGTGTTAGGTGTCCGGGTTCTTTCCTCCACACATCCACATGGGCGGGGGCGGGGGGGGGGGAGGATGTGGCTAAATAGTTGTGCGTAGTATGAGAGAGAGAGAGAGAGAGAGATATACACGATACTTGTGTGTGTGTGTGTGAGAGAGAGAGAGAGAGAGATGGGGTGAGAATATTATAGCTATATGTCAGAATCTGAGGGCTTTGTGTGTATGTGTATGTCAGAGAGAGAGAGAGAGAGAGAGAGAGAGAGAGAGAGAGAGAGAGAGAGAGAGAGAGAGAGAGAGAGAGAGGTAGATGAGGAAGACATGATAGCCACGCGTCAGTCTAAGGTGCTGAGAGAGAGAGAGAGAGAGAGATAGAGAGAGAGAGAGAGAGAGAAAGAGAGAATATTTATAACAGATTAAGGCGGAAGGTCATTAAAAAAAAACATCCCTTGAGAAAATACAAATAATGAGAATGAACCAGACAGTCAGTAATGCAATTTATATCAGTGAAACCTCATCTCAGACATGGAATCATACACCCTTTTTCTCTGTGCGGGTTCCTGAAGTTATCGTGGTTGGGGGGGGGTGGGGGGGGGGGGGGGGGGGTGGGGGGGGGGGCGGAACTGCAAACATTCATTAACTACCGTCTGCGCAGAATAAAAGGTATCAAATCGTATGATAAATCGCAAACGTCGACTTACTGTTCTAATAGAATCGTCTGGCCTGTTACAGCTGAGGCCTGGATTGGTGTCCAGTGCTGTTTTTGAACTAATTATTTAACTCAGCTATCAAATCTCTGCTAATAGCGATGGTTGTGTTTATCCGTTCTAATTTTGTAATCACTGGATGCGATTAATCATGTTGTGTATTTCAAGTAACTTGGCAAATTTATATTAACGTCCGCACTGGCAAAAAAAAAAAAAAACTGGCCCAACACCCACACCCATCTTGTTACTTCTTCCGGCTGTAACCTCTTCTGCTTTAATCCAAAACATGATTTGGCCACAAAGGAAACTCACTGTGCCTGTCAAATGAGAGTTATGTCCCCACTTTTAGCAGCTTACTCCACATCCTGTGACCCGCAAGGGACGATAAAAAATGTGTTTTCCTGACTTTGTTTTTCACGACGTTAATTAATTTACTAAAGCGTTATTTAGTTCATTGCTTCCGGTTTACCATCTTTATCAGGAATTCTTAAGTTCTTGATTATGTGTGCGCCAGTTGTTTTGTATGTGTGATGCTTACCTGTGTCTATTTTTGACAAATTATTTTCCCTTTTCCTCTGAGAATAGTCGTTTTGCATGCATCTTTGTTATCTATGTTGCTAATTATTTTACTAGCACTTTATCTTCCCATTTCCTGTCTACCTTTTTTCTAACGCTGTTGAGCATGTGGGGATTTGTTATTTTTTTTAAATATTCAGTATTAGTGTTTTGTTTTGAAGGATTTCTTGAGCGACAAAGCTCTCTCTCTCTCTCTCTCTCTCTCTCTCTCTCTCTCTCTCTCTCTCTCTCTCTCACTGAGACATTCACACACACACACACACACACACACAGATAAACCAACAGGACACTCACGGGACATGCACACACAGAAAGCAGGAACATGTATGCAGGTCATTCTCACATCAAGGAGACACACAAGCACACCCCCCCCCCCCTTTTCTCTCTGTCTGTCTGTCTCTCACACACCCCCTCTCTCTCTCACGCACACACACACACACACACACCCCATCTCTCTCACACCCCCTCTCTGTCTCTCTCTCACGCACACCCCTCCCTCTCTCTCTTTCTCTCTCTCTCTTCTCTCGCACACACACACACACACACAGAGGACGAGCGAGAAACAAGGAACATGTCAGTGTCTGTTGTGCCCCTGCCCCCGCCCAAACAGCGCCCGCCTGTCAACATAGTCCTGTCAGGTACTCGTCGCAAGCAACATATAGTTTACCATAGAGCTTTGTCTTCATTGGTGTTGGAACTGGACAACACACTCTAAGCAACATATAATTTGCCATACAGCTTTGTCTTCGTTGATGTTGGAACTGGACAATACACTCTAAGCAACATATAGTTTGCCATAGAGCTTTGTCTTCATTGATGTTGGAACTGGACAACACACTCCAAGCAACATATAATTTGCCATACAGCTTTGTCTTCATTGATGTTGGAACTGGACAACACACTTTAAGCAACATATAGTTTGCCATACAGCTTTGTCTTCATTGATGTTGGAACTGGACAACACACTCTAAGCAGCATATAGTTTGCCATACAGCTTTGTCTTCACAGATGTTGGAACTGGACAACACACTCTAAGCAACATATAGTTTACCATACAGCTTTGTCTTCATTGATGTTGGAACTGGACAACACACTCTAAGCAACATATAGTATGCCATACAGCTTTGTCTTCGTTGATGTTGGAACTGGACACCACACTCTAAGCAACATATAGTTTACCATACAGCTTTGTCTTCATTGATGTTGGAACTGGACAACACACTCTATGCAACATATAGTTTGCCATACAGCTTTGTCTTCGTTGATGATGGAACTGGACAACACACTCTAAGCAGCATATAGTTTGCTATACAGCTTTGTCTTCACAGATGTTGGAACTGGACAACACACTCTAAGCAACATAAAGTTTGCCATACAGCTTTGTCTTTACAAATGCTGTAACTCGACAACTAAGCAACATAAAGTGTGCCGCTCAGCTTGTCTTCATTGATATTGAAACTGGACAACACGCTCTAAGCAACATAAAGCACAGCAGTACATACTAAGCATTTTCAAGTTCCAAGCTGCAGTGACATATCTGCATGTTTTCTACACCGACCCCTCCCCCTCCTTTATTCCCCTTCTCCCCAGAAACTTGAAAATATATTGGCAAAGTTAGTGGTGTGCCCTGCTTAGCCTGAAAATGATAGGCTGTGAAGATGTTCTTGTGGAGACAGTTTGGTGCGTCACACCGCCTTTCCCATATACTAGATTTAATGAATGTTTTAGTCCGTTGGTGGGTTTAATCCTCTTCTGGGGTGAATTAGACAATGTCTGTGAGGTCTTGACGAAATAGAAAAGTATGCTGTAGGAGTCAATTAGAGGCTGACCAATCTGTTTTTTGAAAACATTTCTGACCTTCTGTTTTCTTGACAGATTCAGAATTCGTTGTAGATATTGAATTTAATTTCAGTTGTTTCGCTTTTTATTTGTTTTTGTTTTGTTAGTATCCACTTTTGGCACTACTTTCATAGTGTCGTTAAGATACTGTATTGAACAGTGTGCTTTTGATACCAGAGTTTCACATGTTTGTTTTGCATTATTGTGCCGTCTGTCTAAAAAGTATTTATGCCACTCTGTCTACGGTTCCATGTGTGTATGTGCACCGGGTCTCTCTTCATAGAACGGTTTACCGCCGGTCGAAAGCGACATTCAAAGCAAGAACTTCATAACTGCAACGACGACCCCTTTCCCCACGGATCACCGTATAAATTGCATTCGTGAACCGGAAGGACACAGATCGACAGAGAACCCACGGCCTTCAGAGCGTGAGGCATTCGGGTCAAACATTTAGCCACATTGACACCCCCAACCCCCTTCTTTATGTGTGTGTGTCCGTCCTGAATAGTTGTGGCGACATCTTATTCTATGTTTCCTCTATATTCTGCTGTGGGTGCATATGATTACTCGCGAATTATTTGATTCATAATATGATGCAAGTGGTTGGCACGAAAACAGGACACTGCTGACGGCATTTCAAAAATGTGTACTAGTTGCTGTCATCTATCACAGTGAGATTGTGTATGCTACACGCAGTTAGTTCATTGGTGGTTAGGGGCTGCGTTAATCGTGGACTGTTTTGTGTGTGTGTGTGTGTGTGTGTGTGTGTGTGTGTGTGAGAGAGAGAGAGAGAGAGAGAGAGAGAGCGAGATAGATTAGAACAGTTAGGGCGAAAGAGTGAGAGAAATTGAGAAAGAGAGAGAGAGAGAGAGTGTGTGTGTGTGTGTGTGTGTGTGTATTGGGACCAGCCACCTGTTGCTGTGTTCAAAGGTAAATTTGATGAATGTGGAAGTGGAAAATTGATGTATGTGACAATAGAGAGATTGTGGGTGGAAATTAGGATGATTGATGACTATGGCAGGATAAAGATTGTGGGTAGGCGGTTTCAAAAAAAAAAAAAAAAAAAGCGATGAGTGAATGAAAATAACACTATTTCAAGACCAGGAACCGTTGATTGACTTCCCAGCCCCAGGTTAGAAGTTGTGCCTTTTATTTCCCCGAGTACTTTGTGGTTAGATTAGATCTGGGATCGAAACCGGCACCCCGGCATTACAAAGCGCGTTCGCAACGCTCACACCGCTGACGCCGACTTTTAAAGAATAGATAAGTGAAATTCTGTCCTGGAAATGGATGAAACTATTTTTTAGTTAGTTCCGATTTTTTTATATTTATACCCACCCCCCCCCCTCTCTCCCCGGTCTCCTCAGGAACAGATTCTGCAGTCTAGGTGATGTAAGTACGAGCAGCATTTGTACGCCTTTAATGACATGTCATGGGATACCTAAAGTTTATAGCTCAAATCGGCAATCGATGGCTGGTGTGGCCAAAATATGTCTGCTGCCTTTACTTCCAAGAACTTTATCTGATACGATTTTAGGCTGGGTCAAACTGAGAGCCAAGGTCATTGGGGGGGGGGGGGGGAAATCGAACGCAGTTACCCTCGTGTGGGTTCCGGGGTCCCATTGTGAAAAAATGGACACACCGCCCCCAACAAAAACATGTTGTAAGTTTCGACTAATTATAAATGTGTTTTTTTTCGAAGTCGCAGTGTATGTATCTGCCTGAGAGGCAATGAACCAAGAGGCTGCACACAAAGAAGCCAACTTTGTAAAACGGATGTGCATGCAGAACTCAGGTTCTGTAACAAGATTAAAGTCTAGAAGTGGATGACTTTCAGTCGGAGTTTACAACCGGTAAAAGCGAAAAAGAAGAGAAGGAACCTACTTATCTATAGGATAGGCTTAAAGCTAGGATGCTGAAGAAGGTCAGTGATAAACATAAAAATAAAAAATAAAACAAAAAAGAACGACGCATATTAGAATGATAGAAAGACGAAGTAAAACCAGATAATAGACACGAAAAGGGTAAAATGAAAACTAACAAGGAGGAATTAACAGTAGAAGATTATTTCTAAAGAATAAAGTACACATCAGTCAGCAGTTAAAAATCAGAACAAGTTCAATCCTAACAGTACAAACACAATTAAGCAGCTGTCCTGGCCAGAACGCGCACACTTTTCATGTTGCCAGCGCCATATCGTCGGCAGTCGGGACACACTGACTGACTTTCTACCCCACCAGGACATCACACAAGCAATAAACACCCGATGACACAATGAGCCACCATGTGGGTGAGGATCACCGTGGAGACGTCCCAGAAACCGCGTTTAGCCTTTAGGCCATATTTATGGTCTGGCTAAATGCGGCCCCGAAAGAGCCAGGGGTGGGGCTTCAAATACTGAAAAATTTCATCCTAAAAAGGACGGTGAATATAATGTAACAGATAAGGGACACACTCAGATTCTGGCTTAAATGTCGACTAGCAAATTTAAGCATTCATTTACTCCCCTGGGTTAATGAAGAATATGTTTCTTTCCGTTTCCTTAACACTAACACATTTTGTTCGTTTTCTATAACATTCTCACTTGTCTTCATTTGTAAATGTAATAATATTAAAAAAAAAAAAAAAACCTATAGATTTCACAATTTATCGCTTGAATATGTTGCTTTGTCTTGTCAGGTACATTCAGTAATCCTAAAAAAAAAAAAAAAAAATTCCTAAAGTTTATATATATTATCATCAAGTGTCTTTTGCACTGTCGTGGCCGATCATACCTCTGCAAAATCTGCAATCCGCAAAAAGTGTGTATCATTTCGTGTGTTGATACTCCCTCCATGCCATGACAAAACACTGTCAAGAACCTTCTGGCGCTTCTCTCTGTCTCTCTCTGTCTCTCTCTGCCTGTCTCTCTCTCTCTCTCTCTCTCTCTCTGTCTGTCTCTGTCTCTCTCTCTCTCTCTCTCTGTCTCTCTCTCTGTCTCTCTCTCTGTCTCTCTCTCTCTGTCTCTCTCTCTGTCTCTCTCTGCCTGTCTCTGTCTCTCTCTTTCTCTCACACATATGCACACACCCGCACACGCGTGCGTGCGTGGCATTTTTATTGTCTTCTTCCTCACCAGCCTATAGGATTTCCATCTCAAGCCTGAGAATCAAACAGGTACAAATCATAGAATCCCCGATCAGCCGTGTAGCCGTATAGCCGTGTAGCCATATAGCCGTGTAGCCATATAGCCGTGTAGCCATATAGCCATATAGCCGTATAGCCATGTAGCCGTATAGCCGTGTAGCCGAATAGCCGTGTAGCCGTATAGCAAGGTGTCAAATTGGAGCCAAGCGGTTTCTAGGTAATCTGTGTGTAGTCCAGTGTGGGTGGGTGTTGCAGATAGTTTGTGACCAGATACAGCGACATTTGACCGGCAGGAAATTGTTCAGCCTGAATGAATGAATGAATAAATGAATGAAATTCAACACCACTAGGAACGCTCAACGAGCAATAAAACACCTGGTGACACAAAGTACCACGATGTGGATGAGAATCACCCGGTTCCAAGTCCCAGAAACCTGTTCAACCTTTAGGTTATATTAGGGCCCCTAAAAACAACCGGGGTGGGGCTTTCAAATAGCGAAAAATTTCGTCACCATATTGGGAAGGATGTGATAGACAGACAGTATTGTGCAATATGTTACGTTTGTCTTCTTTGTTCGAATTTACAGAGGGTAACATTGCTTTGAAGTAATTAAATGTTTTCACTACACGAATATTGTGTATAGATAAAAAAAAATTACCTGCGATGAACCGTCTACTATTCTTTCACTATCTACAGTTTGTAATCTTTCGGAAACTCAAATGCTGTTTTAACCCTCCTCCCCCCCCCCCCCCCTCTCGTTTCCCCTTGTGTGTGGGGGTGTGTGTGTTATTGCTGAAAAGTTAATTAAATTACCTCTCTTTGAAGTTTCCCCGAATAATAAGACAGCTATCCTATCTATCTCGATGTCACAAGTGATAGATAACGTACGCTGAAACAGGATGCTGAAAATGCAGCAGAAAAGGCCCAACGGAGATTGGGCTCGGCAAACCAGCAAATGCCATCTGATTGTGGAAGGGGAAGATGTTTAAGCCATCTCTAAACAGTTACAGTGGGATCCGCACCAGCACGACGTTCGCCACGGGATTTTTTCGTCCATTAATTAGGTAATATTTATGCTACGCTGAGGCTAGTGAATGAATGTGTTTCACAACTTGACAATTCTCGACGTATCAGGGTTCGATACCGATAGCGTGCCATTTATTTATATATATATATATTTTTAAAAAAACGTATTTTCCCATTCAGACACTAGTGGAAGAGATTGGGCCGTCACCACGTAACATTTTCAAAGTCATCAGTGGGCGCACGACAGCCAACCTTTAGTGCGGAGATGGCGGTCAGCTAAAAATATTTTCCCTAGCATGGGATAAAGTTATTAAGATACCGATCGAAACCAGTCAGATCTCTGTCTGGTTGGATTCGGTCTAGATCTTATTTTTGTAAACTTCTAGCTGTCTTGATCCTTAATTAGATTACTGAATTGTGAATTACGTAACCGCTTGCGCCGCAGGATATGACACTTGATAATGATTACCGTTTTACCAGTTCTAATTTCTCTTGTGTACTTAACTTTCGTGACGTTGACAGAGTGTTGTTTCAGCACTGTACTGGCCCACCTTTGGACTTTTCCCAGCCCTTTCTGAAGACACCCGACGAGACAAGTCAGCCACTAACGGTAAAAATAAATGTCAATCTTGACCTTGTTGGTATTCCATACATCTGATCTTGTTGACATAAACTGGCCAGGGAATCAGGTTTACTCTCTCCTGAGCAGGGCTGCCAATGATGGGTTTTTACCCCCAGATCTGGGTTTTTATTTGATGCCTTGGATTCAGATTTTGGAATCTCGGGTTTTACAGAATATATCCTTATATAAAAGTGGATAAATGTTTTGTTTCGAAACTATAAAATTTGCACTTTTTATCAATCTTGGGATTTTGTTTTTGTTTAATGTTCTTTGCTTCTGTATTGCTGGGTTTTTTGGCCAGCTTCACTTGGGATTTGATTTTTAAAAAAACCCATTGGCAGCCCTGCTCCTAAGGTGAATCGACGGAAAAAGAAGATAGGACTAGTCGCCTTAACGCAGTTGGGCATGACCGAACAAACGTTTTGGCCAGAAAGCCGTCGTCAGCATACAGAAATAATTAGATACGCATACAACTGTAGTGCAGGGAGCCGCCGTGGTTTAGCGGCCAGACTTTCGTCTGCGGATCCCAAGGTCATGAGTTCAAACTCTTACGAAGCCGGACTTTTTTTTTTTTTTTTGAAAAATGACCTTGGCCCTAGGTCAACCCAGCCTTAAATAGGTACCAGATAAAGTCTAAGAAGTAAAGGCGGCCGGCTTGTTGACCACGTCACCCACGGAGTGCCGCTTGGTCTATGAAATATTTCTAGCCCTATATGCCCAGCAGGCAAAAAGGCGTGGCGAAGGGTCTCTTACTTTACCCACAACTGCGTTAATAAAGGTGTTTTAGTTGAGATTTGACGTAAATTGGGGAAAAGCTGGGGCGGGGGGAATGAGTCAAAATCCGTATCTTTAAATTTAATTCTCTAGTTTGTGTCTGTCCGTTTTTTGTGTGGCCAGCT
This sequence comes from Candidula unifasciata, assembly GCA_905116865.2. Taxonomy (NCBI): domain Eukaryota; kingdom Metazoa; phylum Mollusca; class Gastropoda; order Stylommatophora; family Geomitridae; genus Candidula; species Candidula unifasciata. The sequence goes on along the minus strand of CAJHNH020001247.1, from coordinate 442,639 downwards.
TTTCTTTTTCTTCATAACATATCTCTTCCCTCTCTTTCCCTGCTGGATTTCAGTATCATTCTTCTTTTTCTTTATATTTTTCTTTTATCTTTTTTCTTCTGCAGCTTCTTCTTCTTCTTCTTCATAGTCATCATATTCATGGTTATTTTTGTTTCTTTCTCTTTCCTTTCTTGGCCAGGTTAACCCCCACTCCCTTTTTCCCTTCCCAACTCTTCTGACTTGCAGCCCTATTTTTAACGGACATTATAGTTTATTTTGCACGTCAGCCCCCCCCCCCCCCTCAACTCCATTCCCCGTCGTTTTCGCCGCTTTTACCAACATCTTTCTTTTTCTCTCTCTCTCTCTCTCTCTCTCTCTCTCTCTCTCTCTCTCTCTCTCTCTCTCTCTCTCTCTCTCTCTCTCTCTCTCTCTCCTGGCTCCCCCTCCCCTCTCCACCTATTTTTTAAAATAACCTAATGGCCCCAGTTTTCCAAATTGTATTACAGAACTCTCCCAAAATAGTTACTAGGTACCAGTTCCCAACACGGCTGTCGAAGTTGGTACTGTCGTACACATTTAGTACTATTTGGATTTCATTACGATATGCACATAAATTTGTTTCCGGAATGACGGCCTTGCTCTAAAACAGTTCAAATCGTCATAATAAATTGTCCGCAATTTTACAATTACGTTACATATTTTAGATCTACCTTATTTCAGTTTTAATGCAATGTATGCAAGTCAAAATTTGAAAACCAGCAAAGACATGAAACGAAAGTTAAATGCAATCGAAAACAAAAATCTGATGAAAATAAAATGGGATTGATTAGACAGGGGTGAAGAAACAAGAGAAATGTCTGGACAACCACAAGTATCAACAGTTATAAGAGAGAGAAGATGGCGCTACAGTGGACACATCCTGGGAGGAAACCAGCAGAGAATCGTGAAACCGGCATTACAATGGGAAATGAGGAGATTATGGAAGAGAGATGCTTGAAAGACACCCTAAGACGAACGTTGATAATAGGTCAAAGTTGCTGCACTCGGTTCCCTAAATGATAGTCAACTGTTTGCAAAGGATTCAACGCGATGGAGGAATAGACTGTGGAGCCTTATGTGACATACAAAGGCTCAACAGGATGCTGAAAATATGAATTTTTACAATTTAACGCAAAAAATGTATTCTGAATAGAGTATTTTCGATGTGTTTTTATTTACCTAATTATAAACCCTTTTTTGCATGCACGGGGTCAGGGGACAGTTTTCCTTTAGAGAACGGGGTCGCGACTCGAAAAAGGTTGAAAGCCTCTAAACTAGGGCAATGTGATGAAAGTACTGACGTCATTCACAGCTAGCGGCGGCTCTGGTCAGTGCCTGGCGGAGGAGCTCGGGGCGCCTGCAACATCTGGGAACCTCATTACCGAACCGGTGGTGACTGGTGTATGTTGTTCTACATTCACATGTACTTAAGCCTGGTAGTTGTCTGTCTGTCTGTACGTCTATCTATCTATCTATCTATCTATCTATCTATCTATCTATCTATCTATCTATCTATCTATCTATCTATCTATCTATCTATCTATCTATCTATCTATCTATCTATCTATCTATCTATCTATCTATCTATCTATCTATCTATCTATCTATCTATCTATCTATCTATCTATCTATCTATCTATCTATCTATCTATCTATCTATCTATCTATCTATCTATCTATCTCTATCTATCTATCTATCTATCTATCTATCTATCTATCTATCTATCTATCTATCTATCTATCTATCTATCTATCTATCTATCTATCTATCTATCTATCTATCTATCTATCTATCTATCTATCTATCTATCTATCTATCTATCTATCTATCTATCTATCTATCTATCTATCTATCTATCTATCTATCTGTAAGTGTCTGTGTGTGTGTCTGTATTTTTGTCTGAGTGTTTGTGTCTATGTGGGAGTGTCCGTGTGTGCATGTGTGTGTCTCCATGCATGACTGGATTTATGACTATATGTGTGTATGCCTGTATTACGTATGTATGTATGAATGTATGTATGTATGCCTGTATGTTTGTATCTATGTATGCATGTTTGTGTGTACGTATGCCTGTGTGTATGTCTGTATGCATGTTTGTTTATATGTATCTGCGTATGTATGCATGTCTGTGTGTGTAAGTGAGTGGGTGAGCGTGTGTATGCGGGTGTATGTATGCACGCGCGGGTTTTTGCATGCACTTTACAACTCATGCTTTTGTGTCTTTTATAATATGCATAACATCATATGATCATAACATGCTTTATTAGTAAAATACAACTGCTGTGCGAAAGATGGTTGACTGGAAGGGCCGAATTTAAGACGGGCCTGCGTGCCCAATTTGTGACCCTTTGAAAATAAAGTTCGTTCGTTCTATCTATCTATCTATCTATCTATCTATCTATCTATCTATCTATCTATCTATCTATCTATCTATCTATCTATCTATCTATCTATCTATCTATCTATCTATCTATCTATCTATCTGTCTGTCTGTCTGTCTGTCTGTCTGTCTGTCTGTCTGTCTGTCTGTCTGTCTGTCTGTCTGTCTGTCCGTCCGTCCGTCCGTCCGTCCGTCCGTCCGTCCGTCCGTCCGTCCGTCCGTCCGTCCGTCCGTCCGTCCGTCCGTCCGTCCGTCCGTCCGTCTGTCTGTCTGTCTGTCTGTCTGTCTGTCTGTCTGTCTTCTTCTTCGCGTTCACCAGCTGTAAACTCTGGTGTAAAGTTCTGGTTGTTCGTCCACTTCTGGACTGCAGTCCTGTTCCAGAACCTGAGCGTTGCGTGTGCATTAGTTTTACAGATCTGATTCAATTGAATGCAGACTGCTGGTTCCTTGCCTCTCAGGCAGATGCACTCCGACTTCAAAGGAAGCTCCCCAGTTAGTCGACTTTTACGACATGCTTTTGGGGAGGCAGTGGGTCTATTCTTGTTTTCCCCACAATAGGGCCCCGGAACCCACACGGGGGTGTCTATCTGTCTGTCTGTCGGTCGGTCGGTCGGTCGACCTGTCTGTCTGTCTGTCTGTCTGTCTGTCTGTCTGTCTGTCTGTCTGTCTGTCTGTCTGTCTGTCTGTCGTACTACTACCACCACCACCACTACTACTACTACTACCACCACCACAACTACAACAACTACTACTACCTGTACTACTACTACTGTTGCTGCTGCCGCCGCCACCACCTCCATTAGTGTCTTGTAAATGTAATTTCTCGTACACAAAATTCCCAACTAAAGTTGAAAAACAAACCACATTCGTTGGATTGCATCATAACAACGCTGTAAAAACCAAGCCAATCGTCGGTAGTAAAGAAAGCATCGGACAGACGTGCCAGTTTTAAACACAAAGAATTGAATAATTTCTGACGCAACTAACAAATTCAAATACCATAATTATCCTGACCAGATCTGCCCTTGGTGAATTATTCAACATTAATTTTCTCAGCGTTTTGCAGGAAACTGTCAGTTTATTTAACCCCCGTCCGTGAGTAGATCTATGATGCAAACAGAACAACTGAGTTTCAGACACATTTTACTGCTAAGCATGATTTTAGAATTATGATTCATACGAAATACGTCAAAATAGAATATTCTAAAGATTTTTTTATTTTCGATGGTTTGCTACTGTCGCGCGCCCACGTGGGTAAATACACTGATATAGTGAGGGTGTGGGTTTGATCCTTAACAATGCCCACCCACGTGAGAAACTGGACTATTATCTAAGCTATGTTGATCCTAGACAGTCCTGGATAGCCAAGAAAACAGCGAGTGGCTCGTTCCATGAAATGAAAGTTGCTGTACTTGTATCCACAGGAGAAGGAGAAGGGATAGATAGATTTCTGGATACACCCACTGTGATATAATCCAGGTGCTCAGTTAACCCCTCCGACTGCTCTCCTCTCCTGGCATTACTTAAAAGCCCCCATCAAGTGATTTAAATATTTGTTAGCTGAAGTAAACTAATATGCACAAAGACACTTGAACCTAAGTACACAATTTACTTAACTCTGTGTAACAACATCAAAAGATTTATTTAATAAATCGAAATTCAAATAAAATGAACTTGTTTAGGCTAGTAGAGTTGGGATGATGTTATAGATGACATTAAAGTTGTACATAACTTAGCTCATCAGGACAGTTCTCGGCTTGAGACCCTGCCTATCTTTTCCAGTTTGTCGTCCTCACTGCTTTCTGCAGGTCGTTACACTCGACGGTCGGCAAATAATGGATGCCTACTAGTCCCTGCCCAATGTGGGAACTGGAGGATGAAGAAACAAGCGCATATTTGTAGTATCTGCTCTAGATGTACACTAAGCATGTATATTATACTAACATCAAGCATGTTTATTTAAATAAAACATTTCATCTCTCCCTCATGCTCACATTCACTCCTGTCCAATTTGGAAGGGCTTATGTCTCATATTCCAACTGTTACATCTTCTGCCTTCCTCTACACGTCCAGTAATGATAGTCAAGTCTTCTACGTTAGGTGCCGTCTCTCGTACAGACTCAAATTGACAATCAGTCAGACAGAACCAGTTCTGGAATCTATGCTTGGAACAATCGACGCGCCCAGAATGCTTACAATAGTTCTGGGGCGAATCAAATAACAAATCTCATGGATTTACTCTCCGGGATCAATCTCCGCATTAGCCTCCCGAGAGTTAAACACATTTCAGTGTGTAAGCTGTATGTAATACAGATTCACATTAACCACACGTGAAAAGATTGCCAAAGTTATCTTCACACTTGTGATTTCAAAAACATGATAGTTCATTAAATTTCAATGGCAACAACAACATTTAGGTTTTACAACATTGAAACACATGTGCCCGAAAAACATTCATGACACTATCACATAGGAAATAAAGCAATGTGACAGTGCCCTACGAGAATGAAGAAATGTCCGCCTAGGAGTACTACAAAGTGATGAAGACACACACTTGAGCAAAAAGACAGATCTCTATCATAAAATATAGATGTGAACCTAATTTCGATCTTACCTGGAAAAATGAAATCACGATGCCAAAAGTTCTGTCTCAAGCTTAGGTTAAGCCCAACAGATGGCATGTGCTCGACAGGATCTCATTTACCAGACCTATAGTTCACCCCTTTATAACTTTTATCAAGCTCCTCCTACATTACGTCTAAAATCATTCTCATTAACGGATATCATAGCTCCTCCCTTGTGGTAAGTTTTATTCGCTGTCAGTCAGTGACTGTACAACAATTGTTTAAATTCCCACGCTAGGATCTCCTGGTCAATTCATCTGACAGAGCAAAATAGGACAAGTCACACCTCCGGCCTACTTCACCTGCCTTCACAATAAAATCAGACGGTGTCAATCCTTCTGTTAACACTTTCTGCTCACCATGTCAATAGTGACCGTCGGACCTGCCGTCGAGTTAGGTAACCTCAGGGGGAATTAAACACAATTAGCCGGAGTTAGCTGCTCCTAAAAGTCTGGCTAGGAGATAACATTTCTGACACCAACAGATGGTGTGCAAATCTCCAGTCAGTAAGTCTGCTTGGTCAGTCTTATCTCTGTACCTTAACACTTAACGTCTGGGAAAAAGTTTTAGTGTGTGATATCGCCAACATCCCAGGAGAATTAAATGCTTGTTCATTTCGCCTACTTAAAATAAAGAATGTATCCAAATCCCTATTTTCCTGTATACTTTCAAAATACAAAGAAATAAAAGTAGGTTAAGGAAAGACCTTCTGAAGTCACCGAGCGTATTGTCACAGCTACGAATCGGCATTCTCAATGATTTGCACACTGAAGCTGTTATAATTTCTAACTAGTAGGATTTAAAAAAAAAAAGATTGCATTGTAAAGTTTAGACTCATCAGCGCCTTTATCTCTCTCTCCCCTCCCCCAACTCCTCTTTTTCTTTTGTTTAATTGATATCAGGAACTCCTTAAATTCGTCAAACTACACAGAAGGTAGGTAGTTGTACCCCACCAGGACATCACACAAGCGATAAACACCCGGTGACACAAAGTGCCACCATGCGAATGAGGATCACCCCGTGGAGAGGTCCCAGAAACCCCTTTTAACCGTTAGGCCATATTTATGGTCGGGCTATTTTCAGGGTCCCCGGCAGAAGCGAGTGTGGGGAAGTTAGGCCATATTTATGGCCCGGCTATATTCAGGGCCCCCGGCAGAAGCGAGGGTGGGGCTTCAAATAACAAACAAACAAAAAATTGCATTCCACGAGGGGACGATATATAATAATATAGATAATAATAATATGACAAATTTACAGAAACAAAACTACCAGACAAAACGCCTCTTCTTTTGGCATATTCCGTTGGTTTGACTTTTAAAATAATGACCTGGCTAAACCATAAAGTGAATTTGTTAACATAATTACTTGACTAAAAAAGGTTAAACTATGTTTTTAAAAGCTGTCTTTAAATTACAGTATTGCCTGCTTTGTAATCATTACTTCAGTAAAAATAGTGAAGCGGTAATTGGGTAGAGTCTTAATTTGTTGTTGGTCACGTGATCTGAAGCAGTGCACGTGGACAGATAGCAGACTGGACAGAAACGAGACATCAAAGGACCAGGATTTAATAAATGTTAAATTGGCGGTCGATGAGACTAACTGACAGGAAGCATATCCAACTCTAACCCGAGCAGATCTGGATTGATAAGGAATAAGTATGAAGCAGAAAATCCCTCCAAAGGGATGGCGGGTTGGCTTGAGAATTGCTGATTGGACACTTACATTTTCGGAGAGTAGACAAGGCCATCTTGGATATAAGGCAAAAAGCAGTTCCGGTCAGCTGGAATGTGTGTGCTAGGCTAACACTACGGGCTAGGCTAACGCTAAAGGTTAGGCTAACACTAAGGGCTAGGCTAACACTAAGGGCTAGGCTAACACTAAGGACTAGGCTAACACTAAAGGCTAGGCTAACAGTAAGGGCTAGGCTAACACAACAGGCTAGGCTAACACTAAGGGCTAGGCTAACACTAAGGGCTAGGCTAACACTAAGGGCTAGGCTAACACTAAGGGCTAGGCTAACACTAAGGGCTAGGCTAACACTACGGGCTAGGCTAACACTAAGGGCTAGGCTAACACTACGGGCTAGGCTAAAACTAACATGGTGTATAGTTTTTCGAGCTGAAAGTGAATGGTGGAACATTTCCGACTTTTTTTTCCCACACGTTAGCCTACTTTCTATTTGCATTTTCGACGCTCGTAACTCGCAATACATCCTCTGAATAGTTGGAGGCTGCAAAAAAACAGGTGGTGTAAGATGCTGCCTGGGGTAAAGTTTGCAACTACACGGCTACCTCGGTCCACGATCACCCCTGTTCACGAACAAATCGGGCATGCTAACACAATATCTAAACAAATCTCCACTCCGTCGACGTACAAAACCTCGGCGCCATTTTTTCGGCTGACATCATCAGCTGTACTCAGGTTGGCGCGCTATGAATATCGTTTGTCGTTGCCTTGTTCTTGGTACATGTTTTATCTGTACATTAAATTAAGTCTCATTATGATTCTCAAGAAAGTAAACAATGTTAGTATCAGTGCTGTGAAGAAGCCGAAGCGGTTACAGTAGACACGAAGAAGGAAATAATAACTAACCATGAGAATGGTGTTCGTGTTTGTGATCTCGCCAGACGGAACGACATAGTACTACATTAAAGCAAAAAGTGGGTAAAATGTAATGAGATGGGAAGTAAATGACGTTGACTGCATCCCTGTGGAGTCCCGATTGGTATTTGTAAATATGAGTCATACAGTTTACACCTGAGGTTCCTCTGTGGATTCCGGAGCCCCATTATAGGGACAACAAGAATAGACCCACTGCCTCCCCAACAAGCATGTCGTAAAAGTCAACTTATTAGGGAAACCCTTTCAAGTCGGAGTGTATCTGCATGAGAGGCAAGGAACCAACAGTCTGCATACACACAATCCAGGTCTGTGAAATTGATATGCCGAAACAGTCATGTTCTGGAACAGTACTAGAGTTCAGAGATGTACGAACAAATATAAATTTTAGCCGGGGTTTACGGGCGGTGAATGCGAAGAATAGTGATTAGTAAGAACTGTCATTATAGCACTCCGGACAGGTCGGCAGATGCTGGGATCACATCTTCAGTAGCTCCACAAAGAGTAATATGACAAATTACACCCATTCTTTGTTGATGAACCAGACTTCTTGAGCCTGCGGCGACATCTTCACGTCTGGTTGCCCCAGGTTACATGCACCAGTGTTGCCACTTTTCTTTGACAAAAAAAAAACCCCATCCAAAACGGAGCCAAAGCATATCTAAAAACATCTAAATTTGCGTGGAAAACATCTAGAAAAAAAAAACACCCAAATGGAAACAGTCACAAATTACATAGCAATTGATATGACTTACCCTATGGAATCATGTCCTCATCTTTACTGAAGTCTGCCTTACAAGATCCACAGGATCAACTTAGCTTGGATGATGAAGTTAAAGCTTCAGATCCAAAATGACTCTGGTGTGCTTTAGCTAATCCAGTTTCTTTTAATACCCAATCAGGGAGCTGATAAGTGGAACAGCTTTTTCCTACTCTTATCAGGCCGAAATTTATTGTCAAGATAGCATTTAGGAGGTCAAATTTCACCCTGTTTCTTAGGTTAGATTTGATAAATTCACTCCAAATAAAAAAACATCTAGAAAGACATCTACCATCTAAAGGTAAAAAACGCCATCTAAATGCAAGGAAAACATCTAAATCTGGATGTAAAACATCCAAAGTGGCAACACTGGCATGCACCCCAATGTCCACCAACCTAGACAGGTATACTTGAGTCCTGCGTCTTCTTGTGATCTTCTCCGCACCAAGAAGCTTAGCCTGGCTTTGATGATGTCACTCCTGTCAGGGCTAGGTCTATCGTCAATGCAAAGAAAGAAGAAGAACGTAGTCTCTCACCTGTTAACGGACTTAAAATCCTCACCAAGTTCAGGACTAGTAAAGTAGACTCCCACTTCTCCTCAGCCTAAAAAGGACGCTGGGACATATTTTAAGAAGATTACAAATAGTTAAAGTCGAGATGATAGACTTCAGTGCACAGGAAGTTTTCTGCATGGCTTGGTCTCTCTCCACAAAGCTGCTGTTCACATGTCGAGACCCTCCCACAAAGCACGACACTCCCTATGCTCAGCAACAACCCACAAAGATATCAGAAACACGTGTGCCCGCGAACTGAAAGATGGATTTTGCTATTGAACATTCAGCCGTCAGAGTACAAGGCGAAAAGCTAAACTCCTTCACCACACGCAGCCACACCCACATACACCACTCTTTCCCTTTTTGCTTTTAGAAATGAACTTTTAGCTTCTGTAATCGTTAATGCCGTAGTAACTGGCCTTTTATTGTTGGTCTGTAACTCTCCCCCCCCCCCCCCCCCCATTCCTCCCCCACAAGCGTGTTGTTAAAGGCAAGAATTTAAAAGTGTTTCTTTCGAAGCCGCACTGCACCTGCCTGCGAGGCGAGGTAAAAACATTCTGCACACAGATCTGTAAAACGTAAGTGCGCGCAACACTTGAGCTTTGGAACAAGTTTTAAGTTTAGAAGAGGACGGACAGCCAGAAGTTTTACAGCGGGTGAACGCTAAAAAGACGAAGACTTACACAAGCACAACTTATAACCGATCCTATTTAAACACTTTCTGTGGTGCGAACTGTGCGGTAATTTAGTACACGTGTTCCTGTAGCGAGGCACTATCGTCCTCTGGAGGTGACAGGTTCGATTCTTGGTATGGTCGGTCACTGTAGCTTTTGATTTTTGTTGCATAACGTGTGCTTGTATCTCGCTGCTTCTCTCTGTGAATGCGAATGAATACCTGCCTGTTTATGACGAAATTTAGTGGTAACTTCATTACGTAACAACAGCGTTACTGACTGAATGTGTCAGCGTTTATTTATAGGATCAAGACTGACAGATGGTTGCGTCATTTATTTGCATATAAAAGTTAGTTACTTCGACTTTTTTCAGTTTCATTTGTTTCGACATGTATTTGTGAGTAGAAGTTGCTTGGTAGGAGTCCTCGTGGCGGAGCGGCTAGACTCTCGCCGCGGATCGGAAGGCCGTGGGTTCGCTCCCTTGGCTCCCAGGTCGACCCAGCCTTGAGTGGGTATCGGGTGCGGTCCCGGGAAGTAGAGGCGGCCGGCGTGATGCTGACCACATCATCCATCTTGAGCTGATTTGTCTATAAAAAATATAGGTCTAGCCCTATATGCCCTATACGCCTAAAGACGTGGAAAAGGGTCCTTCACTTTATTTACTAGAAGTTGCTTGGTAGTGTTTGTTTTTTAAGCACATTATTCGTATGCTCGTAAACTAAAATTGAATTGGGACCCTTAAGGCATCTCTATTTTCGGTTTGCCTAAAAATGTGTCTCCCCTCCCCCCTCCTCCCATCCACTAAGGCTGCCTCCATTAGTTAGTTAGTTAGTTAGTTAGTTGGGTTATCCTCATTGCACTCCGGACATGTCCATAGGTGCTCAGATCCTCCCCTCAGTATGAACCCCAACGTCCGATGGCTAATAGTACCAGTTCTATGTTGATTAACAAGTCTTCTGGCGTGTCCGGTGTACGTCTCGTTTTTTGCTGTGCCGATCTTAATTCCCAAGTCTGCCATTCTGGCGAGTGATGTGGATTCACTGCCACCAAAGTCCTCTATCCTTCCCATTTCTCTGAGGGCATTGATAATATCAGCATGATCCATAGGCTGACCGTCGGTAGTGATAGCGGATCCAGCCAACCTGTCAGCTCTTTCATTTCCATTGACGATTATGTCGGCTCACCCGCTTACCGGTGAACCACAACACAACCTACTAACAGAAGAGGAAGACAAAGACGCCATTTGTGGTTCACGTTCATCTAGATTGTGGTTCCCAACCTTCCTATTGCCACAACTCTTCAATAGTTCCCACATGTTGTGGCGATGCCCAACCTTACAGTCATTTTGGTTGCTATTTCATAACTTCAGTGAATATGTGTTTTCTGATGGTCTTAGGCGACCCCTGTGAAGGGGTCGTTGGACCCACAAAAGGGTCGCGACCAACATGTTGAGAACCGGCGATATAGATTATCTGTCTTCTTCTTCTCCTCCTCCTCTTCTTCTTCTTATTCTCCTCATCCTCTCCTCCTCCTTCTTCTTCTTACCACCCATACTTTTGTTTTTGACTTCATATCCATAATATGCATATCATTACATGAATATAACATGCTTCATTGATGAAATACAACTGCTGTGTGAAAGATGGAAGTTTGGAAGGGCCGAATGTGAGACAGGCCTGCGTGCCTAATTTGTAACCCTTTAAAAATAAAGTTCGTTCGTTCTTCCTTCTTCTTCTTCTTCTTCTTCTTCTTCTTCTTCTTCTTCTTCTTCTTCTTCTTCTTCTTCTTCTTCTTCTTCTTCTTCTTCTTCTTCTTCTTCTTCTTCTTCTTCTCTTCTTCTTCTTCTCTCCTCCTCCTCCTCCTCCTCCTCCTCCCTCCTCCTCCCTCCTCCTCCTCCTCCTCCTCCTCCTCCTCCTCCTCCCTCCTCCTCCTCCTCCTCCTCCTCCTCCTCCTCCTCCTCCTCCTCCTCCTCCTCCTCCTTCTTCTTCTTCTTTCTTCTTCTTCTTCTTCTTCTTCTTCTTCTTCTTCTTCACATTCACCGCTCTGTAAACTACGGTTGAAAGTGTTGATTGTTCGCCAACTTCTAGACTTCAGGTTTGTTTCAGAAATTGAGTGTTATATGCACAATTTGTCTAGTTTTGAGACAAACCACTCTGCACTGACTTACCTTCCAACGGCCCTAATTGTTGCACTCTTTTTGGGGCTCTAAGTTAACTAGGTCATTAAGAGACCATTATGTACTCAGGTTTCACCTGCGTTAAGAGCTCAGGTTGGCCACGATGGGCCATGTTGTCTCTGGGACCGCACGGTTTCACCCCTGTACGTCCAGGTATCTCTGTGTGTTGTAGGTAAGGAGGTTTTAGCCATACAGGGGCATGTAGGCAGGCACGCACATAGGTAGATAGACAGATAGGTATATAATTGTTAGCATCATCTTGAGCCGTACCGATAAGCTCAGTCTGAGTGTTTCGCCATATCAAACGATCACTGAAATAAGGGATCAGGTCATGGTCCGATTTTTTTATTTTAATTCACCATATCTCGGTGACTGCGAGATTTCGTGTGGACTTCCAGGGAAAGTACAGTAGTATAGTCACTAACACAAACTCGAATCCTACTATAGTATTGGACTTTGCCGGTAACTTCACACGAAATCTCGTTTGAGATAGTGTGAGCTGAAAAAAGTGCTGCCCCCACCCACCCACCACCCCCTTTATTCTCATAAAGTTACCGAGTCTATTCCATTGATAGTTAGATGTATGGATAGATTCAAGTTACCAAGTGTATTCCATTGATAGTTAGATGTATGGATAGATTCAAGTTAGCGAGTCTATTCCATTGATAGTTTGGTGTATGGATAGATTCAAGTTACCGAGTCTATTCCATTGATAGTTAGATGTATGGATAGATTGAAGACACCAAGTCTATTTAATTGATAGTTAGATGTATGAATAGATTCAAGTTACCGAGTCTATTCCATTCATAATTAGATGTATGGATAGATTCAAGTTTATTGAGTCTATTCCATTAATAGTTAAATGTATGGATAGATTCAAGTTACCGAGTCTATTCCATTGATAATTAGATATATGGATAGATTCAAGTTTACCGAGTCTATTCCATTGATAGTTAAATGTATGGATAGATTCAAGTTACCGAGTCTATTCCATTGATAGTTAGATGTATGGATAGATTCAAGTTACCGAGTCTATTCCATTGATGGTTAGGTTTATGGATAGATTCAAGTTACCGAGTCTATTCCATTGATAGTTAGATATATGGATAGATACAGGCAGCTGGATGGATGGATGTACCAGTGCACAGAAACAAACGTGCACAGGCACGATGTATGTGTGTGTGTGTGCATGCATGCACGCATGCGCGCGTGTGTGTGTGTGTGTGTGCCTGCGTACATGCATGTTTGTGCGTGTGTGTGTGTGTGCGCGTATATGTATGTGTGTAGGTACTAAGCAGACCTGCGTTTGATAATTAGGACAGGTATGGGTCGTCATTTCACAGCTCTGTCTGACATGCCAGGCTGTGTCGAAGGTGGGAGAAACCGTACATATATGTATGTGTGTGTGACTGTGTGCGTATGTCTGGGTCACACAGGTGTGAATAAACGATCTTTCAAGTCTGTGGTAATGTGCCCAGGGCAGTCTGATCTATCTCGTCTGTCCTAATCTGAAGCATCCGCCGCTAATGACGATGTCGGAGGCGACGACAATGCTGGTGGTGGTATTAATGTTTGGATTTTTCTGTCACAATCTGATTATCTCTGACTTGAACATCTTTTCCCAGAACCCCCCCCCCCCTCCCACACTCCACCCTTCTTCTAATCCCCCCCCCCTTCCCGCACTCTTTCTTTCCCTTTTTTTCTCTCTGCGTTTCTCTCTCCTTCTCTTTGACATTTAATTCTGTATGTGTGTGTGTGTGTGTCTGGATCTCTCTGTCTCTTTTCGTTGCTTCTGTCTGTGCCTCTGTCTGTCTCTCTCCCCCTCTCTGCGTCTCTGCGTCTCTATTTCTCTTTCTATCTCTCTTTCCTCTCTCTGTCTTTATCCCCTTTCTCTTTCCCTTCCCCTCTCTCCCTCTGGTTGCTGTCTTATTGGTCTCCTCTCCCGCCGCATGAGTTCTGGGACCCTGCTATGGGGACAACAATAGACCCACTGCCGCCCCAACAACCATGTCGTAGGAGTTCACTAACTGGCGCGCTCCTTCGAAGTCGGAGTGCATCTGTTTCGAGCGGCAACGAACAATCAACTGCACACCAATAAAACTCAGACCCTGGCGCAAAGCCAGAGTCCAAATGGACGAAGAACCAGCTAGGACTATCCAAGGGAGCTTACTGCCAGTGAACAAAGAAAAAGGTCTATTCTATACTTTACCTTCGTCAAGGGGCGGCGACACAAAGAACACCTCGGGGAATGGCGCTTAGCTCTTTATTAGTTTTTTTTTTTTAAGGAGCGCTCAGGAGGTATACGCCTAGTTTAGTACTTAATATGAAATAATGCACTAAATTTTTTTTTTGCACACAGACACCTCCTCCTCGATGTACAACTTTACTCTAAAGTCCCATAACTCTGTCGCTGGATACCGATTTACTGTTGACTGTTTGATCATTACTTTTCCTGTCTCTTGCGAATTATCACAGAATACCCTTGGGCAAATTTACAGTTGCCATTTACAGTATACATCGACCATGCACTCAGAATGGAAAAGACAAGACTCTACCATAAAGATCTCATAGAGACACCGGAAGGGAAAAGACAAGACTCCACCATCAAGATCTCATAGAGACACCGGAAGGGAAAAGACAAGACTCTACCATAAAGATCTCATAGAGACACCGGAAGGGAAAAGACAAGACTCTACCATAAAGATCTCATAGAGACACCGGAAGGGAAAAGACAAGACTCTACCATCAAGATCTCATAGAGACACCGGAAGGGAAAAGACAAGACTCTAGCATCAAGATCTCATAGAGACACCGGGAAGGGAAAAGACAAGGACTCTACCATCAAGATCTCATAGAGACACCGGAAGGGAAAAGACAAGACTCTACCATCAAGATCTCATAGAGACACGGAAGGGAAAAGACAAGACTCTACCATCAAGATCTCATAGAGACACCGGAAGGGAAAAGACAAGACTCTACCATCAAGATCTCATAGAGACACCGGAAGGGAAAAGACAAGACTCTACCATCAAGATCTCATAGAGACACGGGAAGTGAAAAGACAAGACTCCACCATCAAGATCTCATAGAGACACCGGAAGGGAAAAGACAAGACTCTACCATCAAGATCTCATAGAGACACCGGAAGGGAAAAGACAAGACTCTACCATCAAGATCTCATAGAGACACCGGAAGGGAAAAGAAAAGACTCTACCATCAAGATCTCATAGAGACACGGGAAGTGAAAAGACAAGACTCCACCATAAAGATCTCATAGAGACACCGGAAGGGAAAAGACAAGACTCTACCATAAAGATCTCATAGAGACACCGGAAGGGAAAAGACAAGACTCTACCATCAAGATCTCATAGAGACACCGGAAGGGAAAAAGCAAGACTCTACCATCAAGATCTCATAGAGACACCGGAAGGGAAAAGACAAGACTCTACCATCAAGATCTCATAGAGACACCGGAAGGGAAAAGACAAGACTCTACCATCAAGATCTCATAGAGACACCGGAAGGGAAAAGACAAGACTCTACCATCAAGATCTCATAGAGACACGGGAAGTGAAAAGACAAGACTCCACCATCAAGATCTCATAGAGACACCGGAAGGGAAAAGACAAGACTCTACCATCAAGATCTCATAGAGACACCGGAAGGGAAAAGACAAGACTCTACCATAAAGATCTCATAGAGACACCGGAAGGGAAAAGACAAGACTCTACCATCAAGATCTCATAGAGACACCGGAAGGGAAAAGACAAGACTCTACCATAAAGATCTCATAGAGACACCGGAAGGGAAAAGACAAGACTCTGCCATCAAGATCTCATAGAGACACCGGAAGGGAAAAGACAAGACTCTACCATCAAGATCTCATAGAGACACCGGAAGGGAAAAGACAAGACTCTACCATCAAGATCTCATAGAGACACCGGAAGGGAAAAGACAAGACTCTACCATCAAGATTTCATAGAGACACCGGAAGGGAAAACAGGGAAGACTAAGAGAGACCCTGTATAGAACCACCATCAGGAAAGGCTCACAACCCATGGGTCTGACAAACATCCAAAATCTACAACAGGTGGCATTGAACCGCCAGAGATGGAAAGCTATGCCTTCTGCCCTATGCTCCGCCCTAGGCTCAAGAGGAAAGCAGTTTAATACTTACCCTAGATACATTTACAGTATAAAGCCTACCCTAGATACATTTACAGTATAAAGCCTACCCTAGACATTAAACTCACTTCACCCCCTAAATAAGCAAGTATTTTAACCAGATACTTCTAGATCAGGCTTTTGAACTGGCGGTCCTCGGCCCAATCCGACCCGCAGAATGCTAGCAAGTGGCTCGCGGATCCAGGTGGCTCACGGATCCAAGTGCCTCGCTGACCCAAGTGTCTCGCGGATCCAAGTGGCTCGCGGATCGTTGCAAGTTTTATTGTAATAATGATGTTTCTTTGCTGGAGCTAGGATATCTGGTTTCTGACCAACGATCCTCATTTTTAACATTTGGCCCCTGAGTAAACTTAGTTGAACAACCCTACTGTAGATCAAGCCATCAGCTTAGTTGAACAACCCTACTGTAGATCAAGCCATCAGCTTAGTTGAACAACTCTACTGTAGATCAAGCCATCAGCTTAGTTGAACAACCCTACTGTAGATCAAGCCATCAGCTTAGTGAAAACAACTCCTACTGTAGATCAAGCCATCAGCTTAGTTGAACAACTCTACTGTAGATCAAGCCATCAGCTTAGTTGAACAACTCTACTGTAGATCAAGCCATCAGCTTAGTTGAACAACTCTACTGTAGATCAAGCCATCAGCTTAGTTGAACAACTCTACTGTAGATCAAGCCATCAGCTTAGTTGAACAACCCTACTGTAGATCAAGCCATCAGCTTAGTTGAACAACTCTACTGTAGATCAAGCCATCAGCTTAGTTGAACAACCCTACTGTAGATCAAGCCATCACCTTAGCTGAACAACCCTACTGTAGATCAAGCCATCACCTTGGCTGAACAACCCTACTGTAGATCAAGTCATCACCTTAGTTGAACAACCCTACAGTAGATCAAGCCATCAACTTAGTTGAACAGCCCTACTGTAGATCAAGCCATCACCTTAGTTGAACAAGCCAACACACTTCACTTTACGCCTGCACATATTTACGACAAATGAAAGTTGCAGTTATTACCGTCTGCTACTCAGGCAGGTCTACACGTTACTTTGTAACCGTTCTGTTGATGTCCAAGTGTAACTGTGCAATGTGGTTGAGCGGGGTTTCTGCGAATTGTACCTGTTTGATTCTCATCCTTGAAATGGTAATCCTTCAAACTGCAATCATAAAGGGGGTACATTTATCCTCTCTCCCTTGCAACTGCGGGCTCTTCCCGCCACACGTTTTTCGTGTCTACCTGACACAGCTGTGGCCACGTAAACAGCTTTCGCAGCCCAGTATCCTCCAAATCCGCCACTAGTTCATCCTAATCCCGTATAACCCTAACAAGCGACGGATGTTACATAACTACAACCCCAAACGTTTATTTACACTCGTGGCGCGTGTGTGCCCTCGTTACCTCCCCGGCCAGTGTCTGCATCACTAAGGCGAGAGAGTTGAGCAGAAGTAGGAAGCTGCATGTCTGTCTGCAGCTGTATGTGTGTCTTTGTGTCTGAGTATGTCTATGTCTGTCTGTGTGTCTTATCTCTGTGTGTCTTTTTTGCATCGGTAAGTCTTCTCTTTGTCGTTTTGAAGGTCATAGTTTCAGCTTCATTGCATCTTGCCTTATTCTATCTGGTCGGTCTCTCTGAACTTGGAAGTTGCTGTACAATATTACTGGAAGTTGCTGTACACAATTACTGGAAGTTGCTGTACACCATTACTGGAAGTTGCTGTACACCATTACTGGAAGTTGCTGTACCATTACTGGAAGTTGCTGTACACCATTACTGGAAGTTGCTGTACACCATTACTGGAAGTTGCTGTACACCATTACTGAAAGTTGCTGTACACTTACTGGAAGTTGCTGTACACCATTACTGGAAGTTGCTGTACACCATTACTGGAAGTTGCTTTACACCATTACTGGAAGTTGCTGTACACTGTTACTGGAAGTTGCTGTACACCGTTACTGGAAGTTGCAGTATACCGTTACTGGAAGTTGCTGTATACCATTACTGGAAGTTGCTGTATACCATTACTGGAAGTTGCTGTATACCATTACTGGAAGTTGCTGTATACCATTATAAGAAGCCATATATCGTCAATGAAAGTCGCCATAGACATCCATTAGAAGTCCCTGAGGAGCCTCTCTAGAAACATCTACAATAATATGCGCGACATTGGTGATCCTCATTTGCACAAGTAACTGGTCTAGAAATGTGGTCTGGGAACGTTTGATATCCCAGTCTCAAAATACGCGCCTGGGCTGTTCTAAATGAAGACAGTCTATAAAATGTTAGACAAGAGGTGGTCACGATATCTCATACAACTGCTGGCGTCTGTATAAAACATTCTTAAATCGTAACGTTACAGTCTCTCTCTCTCTCTCTCTCTCTCTCTCTCTCTCTCTCTCTCTCTCTCTCTCTCTCTCTCTCTCTCTCTCACACACACACACACTCACACCCAAGAAAATTATTGTAGCTTGTTTTCTGTTCTGCTCAATTTTCCTACTAGTTCTGATTTATCTGTGGTGCCCTTCTGTATTTTCCGTCGATTTCTTTATCATATCTTTGTTTCCTCAACTCTCCTTCTTGCCCATGTCTCCCTCCCTCTCTCAACCCCAGCCCCCTCCTCCCCTTTTCTCATATTTTCCCTCCCTTTTTCTCATGTTTTCCCTCCCCTTTTCTCATGTTTTCCCTCCCCTTTTCTCATGTTTTCCCTCTATCTTTACTTCACTTAATTCACTTCCTCCTTTCCATTTTAAATTCCCTATCGCTGTTTCATTCCACTCGGTCTCGTCCTCCTCACAGTTGTACAAGTATTGTTTTCCCTCTTTCGCACACTATTCCTTTCTCCTCTGTGTCACTTATCTCGCATTTTCTCCATTCTCCCCTTTCACTCTCTCTACTCCATAATCCCAGTTCCTATAAGTTTGAATATTTCTCGCTATGCTTTAAGAAGTTTATTTATACGTTAGTTCTGATTTAATGTTCACATGTTTCAGTTAAAAAAAAAAAAAAAAAAATTCTACACCCTCTTTTCATTCACCTGTCTGCCTGTTCGTCCCTTTCACTTCTTTTATCTCCTCCTATGTTTGTGGTTTTACCTCTGCCGTCCAGCCACTGTCGATATCGTCTCAGTTAACATCAAATCATCTTTCACAGCATCCACTTTCGCTAAGCGTGAGTAAACAAACTCTTCGGCTCTATCCTATTTTTAGTTCTTTTATATTGATAGGGCCAGTTATTACAGGTGTATGAGAGAGAGAGGGAGAGAGAGAGAGTGTTTGTGTGTGTGTGTATGTGAGAGAGAGTGTGTTTGTGAGTGTGTGTTTGTGAGGGAGAGAGAGAGAGAGAGAGAGAGAGAGAGAGAGAGAGAGAGAGAGAGAGAGAGAGAGAGGAAAGAACAAGAGAACGAAGGAAAATTATTATTCGAGAGAGAAAGAGAAGTAACTAATTTTTTTTAAAAGGATCCCAAATTGGCCATGCAGACCCGTCTTACATTCAGCCCTTCCAAGTACTCATCTTTCACACACTAACTGGTATGCACAGGAAGCATGTTATGCTCACGCAGCAATATATGAGCATGAGGTAACAATACAGTGACATGGATGACAAATTTACATGTGTGCATACTTACTCACACACGCTGACACTTACACACACACACACACATACATAAATACATACATACATACATACATACATACATACATACATACATACATACATACATACATACATACATACATACATACATACATACATACATACATACATACATACCTACCTACCTACCTACCTACCTACATACATACATACATACATACATACATACATACATACATACATACATACATACATACATACATACATACTCATTCACTCAGAAACATGAAGAATAATTCATACAAACACATTCATTTACACAAATACATTCAGACTTAGACATACACACATATATACACACTCACACCTCTACGTAACACTAATTCATACACATATACACATGCGTACACTCATACATACACACATACCCATACGTATACATACGCACACACCTGCGTAACACATTCACCTATGTATTTTTACATATTAAATGTGCATACTTATTACAGCCAAACACTCCGACATAAAGCGCCCATACATACAAAAACACGCATACATGCACAAATGCCCTCTTCAGTAGACATATATGCTCACCCACATTTAAACACAGACACACACAGCGGTGGAATTAATTCGAGAGAGAAAGAGTGAGAGAACGATGCAAATTATTCCTGAAAAAGAGAGACGATGTAAGTTATTGAAAGAGGGGGAAAAGGAGGGGGGGGGGTGGGGGGATAGAATGAACAATGGACTGTTGTGGATGGACATGGCTCCCAAAGCCACACGGCATAGACTCTTAGAAGACTTGTAATATATGGCTGTGAATAATGGACAGTTAATAAACAAACCAAACATCTTGTGGCCTCGAAAATATAGTTTTACAAAATAATTTTTAGAATTTATTTGACAGCTAAGAAGAGCAACCAATTTGTTTTGAAAGAGGCGAGGTCCCGAAGACAACTTATCACAAACATCAGAAAGAGACAGTCATCATTTTTAGTCATGTTATGAGAGAGGGAATTTGGAACATGCTGTGACGCCTGGGAAGATCTGTGAAACGAGAGACAGGAAGACATTTGAAGTCATGTTATGAGAGAGGGAATTTGGAACGTGCTGTGATGTCTGGGAAGATCTGTGAAACGAGAGACAGGAAGACATTTAAAGTCATGTTATGAGAGAGGGAATTTGGAACGTGCTGTGACGCCTGGGAAGATCTGTGAAACGAGAGACAGGAAGACATTTAAAGTCATGTTATGAGAGAGGGAATTTGGAACGTGCTGTGACGCCTAGGAAGATCTGTGAAACGAGAGACAGGAAGACATTTTAAAGTCATGTTATGAGAGAGGGAATTTGGAACGTGCTGTGACGCCTGGGAAGATCTGTGAAACGAGAGACAGGAAGACATTTAAAGTCATGTTATGAGAGAGGGAATTTGGAACGTGCTGTGACGCCTAGGAAGATCTGTGAAACGAGAGACAGGAAGACATTTAAAGTCATGTTATGAGAGAGGGAATTTGGAACGTGCTGTGACGCCTGGGAAGATCTGTGAAACGAGAGACAGGAAGACATTTGAAGTCATGTTATGAGAGAGGGAATTTGGAACGTGCTGTGACGCCTGGGAAGATCTGTGAAATGAGAGACAGGAAGACATTTAAAGTCATGTTTATGAGAGAGAGGAATTTGGAACGTGCTGTGACGCCTGGGAAGATCTGTGAAACGAGAGACAGGAAGACATTTAAAGTCATGTTATGAGAGAGGGAATTTGGAACGTGCTGTGAAGCCTGGGAAGATCTGTGAAACGAGAGACAGGAAGACATTGGAAGATGATTCCTGAAAGCCTTTTGTCGTGGCATGGAAGGGTGTCAACTCACGAACTGATTCAAGCAGTTGCAGATTGTTGAGAGCAAGCGTTTGATGATAGTGATGATGATTGTGGTCGCCTGTCAGCATACTTGTGATAAGCTATTAAAATATCACTGGGTGGCACTTTTGTCGTTTCACTGACACCAGGTTGTAGCCCAGTGTCGTGGTTTTGTCGTCCCACTGATACCAGGTTGTAGCCCAGTGTCCGTGTTTTGTCGTCTCAGTGATACCAGGTTGTAGCCCAGTGTCGTGGTTTTGTCGTCTCAGTGATACCAGGTTGTAGCCCAGTGTCGTGGTTTTGTCGTCTCAGTGATACCAGGTTGTAGCCCAGTGTCATGGTTGTGTCGTCTCAGTGACACCAGGTTGTAGCCCAGTGTCGTGGTTTTGTCGTCTCATTGACACCAGGTTGTAGCCCAGTGTCGTGGTTTTGTCGTCTCACTGACACCAGGTTGTAGCCCAGTGTCGTGGTTGTGTCGTCTCAGTGACACCAGGTTGTAGCCCAGTGTCGTGGTTTTGTCGTCTCACTGACACCAGGTTGTAGCCCAGTGTCGTGGTATTCTGTATTTGTCTTTCGTTTCTCAGGTGGCTTGGGTGTTGGAGTTGTTCAACATTTTGTAGGTTAAGTTACACCATGTACCCGTCTCTCTTTTGGTCTGCCCCTCGCCCTTTCCCGAGATGTTTTGCTATTAAAGAAAAAATCAATATAATATGCAGTTTGTTCTGGCTTTCTTACTAGGTGGCCGAACCATTTCATTCGGTTTTTTTGTGTGTCAATATAATTCAGACACTATCTTATTCCTACATTCTCTTAAAAGCTGGTATTCGTAACCCATGCCTTTTCTGTGTTGTTAGTTACCTAACGTATTTCCTTACGTATTTCACATTTAGTTTATTCTGTTCCAGTGCTCGATTCATTATAAACATATGCAATAATCGGTCGTATTTGTGTTTTCATTCTCTAGATTTCACTGAATACAGCTGCAGAAATTACTAGTCTGTCTACACGCCAGAAGCCAACACCTGATCTTGTGTTGCACGGGTCAGAAGTCTGTCTGACCAGACCCCACTTTTGTGCCCTCTGTCTGACAGTTGTCTGACTGGCAGCAATGGATAACATCCACGAAGAAGAGCGTGCCTTGGTGCGGGAAAATCCGCGTGAAGGTGCGCAGCGTGACCCCAACAAGACAATTAACCCCAACGTGGACACAGATGGTACGTAGTATACAATATACATATCTTGTTCTTTTAATTATGATGTCATAAAATCTGCTCTTCTTTTGTTCCTTCGTTCTTTCTTTCTCATCTTTCATTCAGTCTACCGTTTGTTTAATTTCTCACTGGGTTTTTTCAAATAGGGAACGCAAACTTGGTCTCCGTAAATAATATTTTGCTTCTCTTAAAGCGGGCACACGATCATATTAAGCCGTCCCTTTTCAGAATGAAAGTATCAAGCAGGAAGAATGTCTCTACTGCTGTGACATGCGCATGAGTCTTTCAGCACAGGACATTTTTCTTGGCGTTTATCGGCTGTAAATCGGAGTCCTGGTTGTTCGTCCATGTATGAACTGTGGTCTAGTTCCAGGACTTTGGTGTTGCATGCATATTTGTTTGGAAAAAAGATATGCCAGTCAATCCCTGCTGGGTACGTTGAGCATAGAGACACTGAGATGGCTGCTGCATCGGGAGACTGAGCACGAGTACTAGGAGGTCAGTACGGACAAGTCACATGACTGTTGGTGACTGGCCTCTCGGGTAGGTGCAGTCCGAAATCAACGGAAACATCGATGCTATCTACGTTGGTCAAGCCGCTGGTTGGGGACCGATTTCTAGGATGATGGTGGAGAGGTCTTGTCCAGTATAAGCCCTTGACCCTAGTCCACCACCATGTGTGGTCCAGCACACTCACTGTCCACTAGACAAACATCTGGTCCTTTGTTTCCAGCGGTCGGCTTGGCATTGAACTGATTAAATAACCATTACGATTACTATGGGGAACAGCAGTGGTGTATCGGCTAGGCGCTGGCCTGCGGATCCGAGGGGGGTGCGTTTAAATTCGAACAGAGACCGACTTGGTTTTTAATGACCTTGTCTCTCAGGTCAAGCCAGCTACATTTGAAGTCCTGGAGATAAAGCTGACCGGTGGGATGTTGACCACATCACCCAACAAGCGCCCTTTGGTCAATGATGTTTCCGGTCAAAATGGACGTTAGGCAGCGGCACTGTTCGAAACAGAGGCAAATTTTTTGCTTCTGCCGGACAGTGGCCGATGTATTTTTGCTCCATTTGTAGACTGGATATAGTTTCGTCGCCCAGCTTCTGAGTTGAATGCATGGCGTGACCCTGTGAGCTGCAGATTGCATCTGGAATGTTTTTTCGACTGTGACCAACGTGGTGGTGTGAATTGTAGATTCAGAAAATGGCGCGATGCCTGTCGTACAGTGTTGTGGTGCCCGTATGTGATTAAAATTAATCGCGTGGGCAACTGCTGATCTGTTGGCGACTTCTACTACCATCAATGATGAACTGCAATTCTAAAACTTTGATAAACATTCTGTGTGTTTTTAGTTGGCACAGGAGCGGAGCAAAGATGGGGTGACCCGTTTGCTATGAAGCTGAAACTAAGATTAACAGACCAGACCAGTCCATACCTTTAGTCAATAAAATCTAGGGCTAGAGTTTAAGCCCATACGTCTGAAGGCCCGGAAAAGGGTTTTATTACGGTTACTATAGGAAGAGAATTGACTTTCAGGTGATACATTGACTGATTCTACCCAAGATGCATTCACTAGTTCCAGTTGATTCTAACTTTTCATCGCTGTATTTAGAGGTAATGTTTGGGGGGAACCGAATGCGTACTGACATCCCAGTTTATGGCCCACAGTAGATTAAGTGCGTGACCAGAGATCTCCAGTTAATTGCCCACTGTGGATTATGTGCGTGACGTATGATCTCCAGTTTTTTGCCCACAGTGGATTAAGTGCGTAACCAGAGACCTCCAGTTTATTGCCCACTGTGGATTAAGTGCATGCCCATAGATCTCCAGTTTATACCCACTGTGGATTAAGTGCATGATCATAGATGTCCAGTTTATACCCACTGTGGATTAAGTGCATGATCATAGATCTCCAGTTTATACCCACTGTGGATTAAGTGCATGCCCATAGATCTCCAGTTTATACCCACTGTGGATTAAGTGCATGATCATAGATGTCCAGTTTATACCCAGTTATACCCACTGTGGATTAAGTGCATGATCATAGATCTCCAGTTTATACCCACTGTGGATTAAGTGTGGATTTAAGCGGTGCATAGATCTCCAGTTTATACTCACTGTGGATTAAGTGCATGACCATAGATCTCCAGTTTATTGCCCACTGTGGATTAAGTGCATGCCCATAGATCTCCAGTTTATACCCACTGTGGATTAAGTGCATGATCATAGATCTCCAGTTTATACCCACTGTGGATTAAGTGCATGACCACAGATCTCCAGTTTATGGCTCACTGTGGATTAAGTGCATGACCACAGATCTCCAGTTTATGGCTCACTGTGGATTAAGTGCAAGACCAGAGATCTCTGAATAAGATGTATTTAGAGGTAAAGTTTGAGCGCACACTTTCCACCGATAATCCCTTGTACTAATCAGTTTGTTGATTTAGAAAATTACGAACCCGAAAAAAAAAACGCCATGGACCATTTTGACCGGGGAGGGGGGGGGGGGGGGGGGGGTAGGAATTTTTAAAAAAGAGGGGTGGGGGGAAGGGGTAGCTGAAAATAATTGCCGAAAGTTTGAGAGCTACGCATCTGAGAAGCATACTAAATGTGTGGTAGCAACAACAGTACTGTAGAAGACTTCTTAGGCGGCTGGGTTTGCTAGTCGCACTCGCCATCACCTTAGGCTGTGATTACCATGCCCTCCCACCCCTCCCCCTATCAGTGGCACAATATAACACCATATTCTCTCGGACTACAAGATCTCTTTGACATCTTCTTGTGTGGTCTACGGAGAGAAACCCAAGCACGTACGAGGGCATCTGTGAGCAGTTCGAGGTAATTAATTATAAACACACATGACCAGAATGCATTGCACTGTTGCACAATGTTGTATATCGCCCCCCCCCCCCATCTGCCAGGAGCAAAGTCAGTGAGTTTTCGCACGAAATCACACCTAGTTTATAAAAGATAGTGATATCACACGCTGCGCTCTTCACTTGATTAAAACGTTTATAGAAATTTAATTGTGGCTGTATGACTGAACAGGACAACCATACCACAGTCAACGCTGCCTCAGCCAGCGGGAATCAGCCATCAGAGACTTGCAAGCACCCACCTCTCAGATATTGTTGCTAAATTAATCCTGCTGGATTTGTGGTTGTAATCCCTGCTGGATCACCCTGCACCGGGTTGTGTTATCTCTGATAGACATGCAAGGCATATCTTTGGATGGGACTGCTCTTATTTTCGGTGTCATGAAGTTGAGTGGCCGAATGGTTGGGAGCTGCACTAGCCATAGGGCTTTCAATTCACATTTTTCGATGTCGTAGCGGAGTGACCGAATGGTTGGGTACTGCACTAGCCATGGGGCTTTCAATCCTCTATTTTTCAGCACTTCCCTACAAGTGTTAAATAAAATAAAGACAAGTAGATTCCACACTAATGAAAGAAAATAAAATGTTAAAAAATTTTTTTTTTAAATAATGATAATAATTATAAAAAAATTTAAGCCAAGAAAATAGCAGAAATTAAGCAGATTTAAAAAAAAAGTGAATGCATACTTGATAAGGGGGAGATAATGAAACAGATACATGGTCACTGTTTTCCGATTGAACAGATACAAGAGCATTAAGATTGTTACAGTTCTAATCAGACATACAGTCTCCCAGAAAGGATCATTTGTTACAGTTATAACTCAAACAAAGCAACTTCCTTAATGGATGAGCTTTTTAACCGTTCTAGATCAATCATGCCATCGTCCTAAATGGATTAGTTGACACAGTTCTCTCTAGATCATACATCCCGCTTACTTGAAAGAATCAGTTGTTGAAATTTAAATCCAACATGCCCTATTCCTAAAGCGATCAGTTATCACAGATCTAGATCAAACCTACCACCTACTTGAAACGATCAGTTGTGAAAGATCTAGATCAAACGTGCCGTCTTCCAGATGGGATCATTTGCCACAATTCTGAAAAAAATATCATCCAGAATGTTTCCCCGAAGACCTTGGCTTCCTTTGCGGAAAAAAAAACACAGCTCATCGTCACGTTCAGCCAGCATTCCCCCAAAGGTGTTGGGGGCTGTTGGTTATAATTGTGACTAGGTTTGTGTGCGCTATATAAAATGGCTTAGCATTACTCGCCACTAAGCAGTCCTGAAAAGAACTCCTGCAGCGTTGATGCGATCAATAAAGACACACAAATACTGGCCCTACCGATGACGAAGCCGTACACCGGCCAGCCAATGGGCGACCCAATCGCTGATATGACCCAACGACCCGGATACCACAATTAAAAAAAGAACAAACTACCTTTAGAACTCAAGGCAGGACTTCGCTTGCAAGATCCCTCGAGAGTACCGTTATCAGCGAGAGTCACATTCAGACACTACACGATCTTGACAGGGGAGAAACCTGGTACCTAATCGGCATCAAGTGTGGGCAGCTGAAGTACTTTGTTTACTTTGTCCAATCAAGGGCACGGCAGTTTCAGGAAAAAAACCATAATGGAAAACCTTCTCCCGGGAAGGCAAAGCACGGAAGGTCAACACCACTGGGAATAAGAACAGATATCGCAGCACTTGGAACACTCCCACTATAACCTCGTCTTCAACAGACAGAAAAGTTTCACTGCTGATGGTACCAGTGGCAGTTTCATTATATTTCATTATAATCAATATACAAGTATATTATAATCTATATCAGCGGTTCTCAAACTGGGTGCCGCGGGGACAAAAGTTTGAAAACCATTAGTCAGCAAAACCTTTACAGAACGTGGCCCTCTTCACGGCACGCCTGAAAGTATCCCTTTCCCTAGCCAGCTCTCCGGCCCCATGTGCTTTCAATGCCAATGCATCTTCAATGTCCTGTATCCATATTCGCGGTGGTCGACCCCTGCTTCGTCTTCCACAAACTGCCCCTTCCATCACCGTCTTTTCCAAGCCACCATGACTTTTGATGTAGCCAAAATACTTCAACTTTCGGGACAGGATGCTGTTTTTTAGCCAGTTCACCTTGGTGTTCAACTCATGTAGAAAAGCATACGTTATATATGTCTTTATTATATGTCTTTATGATGTCATTCTTCAACCTTGTGATGTTTCATTCTTCTGCTACATTAACCCATCCATTTTCTCAGGTTACTACTCGCTCTGTCGCATGTGTGTATTCTGTAACTCAAAAGAGCCGATAAGACTCAAAGAATGTGACTTTACATTACAACATGTTGGAGTGTTTTAGCAAAAACTGCCCGGGACTACTTCACTCTCCACCCCCTCACCCCCTCCTTCATTTACTTAATCGAAGTGTTGATGGATGTAGAAAAAAAAATTGGGGGGGGGGGGGGGGTAAAGATATTCTGCATGCTCATTCTCATGCATTGTATAAGTTGGTTTTCATTTCTTTGAGGTTGTTCTTTTTGCCATCATTTCATCTTCTACGTGGTCTTCCCCTTGCTCTGTGTCCATTATATTTATTCAGAGTGGTTCTCTGTGGCAGTTGGTACTATACCATTCTCCTCATTTAGCCACACCCACTCATCTATTTCTCTTTAATAGCTTATGTGACTGGTTTCAGCTCTAAACTTCTTTTCATGTATTTATTGTAAATCTCTTCATAACGTGAACAATTCGCAGGAGAAAATCAAGTCTGGTGAAATTGATGCAGCCGGTAGTGACACGGAGATCTGTCCGATGCTTGGCGCTCAGAGGAGAAGCAAGACGGACGTATAATCTGAATGCTACTGTCAACACTAGTATTGGAATTCTGTGCTAGCTGCTGAAGATAGAAACAGAGTACTTATGGGAATACCCCGAGTGCTGTGATGTCGGCTCTTAAATCAGCTTAACTAATCTCTTCTCGTTACTCAATCAGCTCGTCTAAAACATCTGCTCTCAGATATCGTACTCATTAGTTTTAGGACCCACGGACATATGCTGCTAGATCCATATTTTTATATTTTGCACACTCGGCACACCGACCGTCTTTACTTTCCGGATATTTACTGGAACCCGTTTTAAGCCAAGGTGACAGAAAAGCCAGATTTATCTTTAAAAAAAGCGGTCTCGGTGTGGATTCGAACTCAAAACTTGGATCGTCATGGAGGGATCTAGTCACTTTGCCGCCTTATGGTTGCGTGTGATTGACCATACATGTTCGTTTATCTTATATGTTAGAGAAAATGTTTTTTTTTTCCAATGTTTTGTTTAGAAACTTCGTTTCCTGTGTCCCACAGCCGCGAAGCACAGATACGAGTCTGCTTACATCGGACTTCGTTTGCCCAAGCGACCACGCAGACCGCACAAATCGAAACGTCATCACGAGAGAACTGGCGGCAACAACCAGCAGGCGTCAGACATTGTACCACCAGGTCAGTTGTCGCCTTTGTCGTCATGGTCCCCAACTGCTTATCTCTGTTGTAGTTTTTTGTTTGTTGTAAACTTTTTTTTTTTAATTTAAACCACCAGGGTTCGTTTGTCCCTTTCGTTTCTTCTTCTTCTTCTTCTTCTTCTTCTTCTTCTTCTTCTTCTTCTTCTTCTTCTTCTTCTTCTTCTTCTTCTTCTTCTTCTTCTTCTTCCTTCCTTCCTTCCTTCCTTCCTTCCTTCCTTCCTTCCTTCCTTCCTTCCTTCCTTCCTTCCTCCTCCTCCTCTTCCTCCTCTTCTTCTTCAAACTCCTCCCCCTAAAAACGACCATAATGACAAAAGCACGATGGGGTTATTGTAATTCAGTTTCTGACACTATATGTGTGATATCTTTAATAAAAAAAACAGGCTTCTAAATATCTGAATAAGATGAAACAGCCTTTCTGCGTGCCACGGCTAAGTTGGTAACCTACTGGCGATTTATAATCGATTTAGCAGGGTCTCGTGTGTAGCAGTGTATGATCAAACAGTGGGCTGTACTGTACAGGAACAGTCAACGTGAGAGAGGCAGGCAAACTAGCAGAATAGCAAGAATATGAAGAAGGGAAAAAAAGAAGATGATAATGAAGAAGGAGAAGACGAAGAAAATGCATCTGCAAACAAAACAAGTACCGGATATGATTGCGCAAGATTGTGTAAAAACAAACATTGGTTACTTGACCTCTTCAATGATAATTGTGAGAGCTCTCCTGGACTGAAAACCTGAACCCTAGCCTTGGTTACATGGAGGACCCGGTTGTCAGTTGAAGCTAGCCCTGATTTCTGCCAGCTGTTGTCCTATTTTGAGTGCACAAGACCTGGTGATAGGCCACGTCATTTCCCGGGCTAGATTTGATAAAGTAAACATTTGTTCACTGAATCTTACATTCATTCATCCATCTGTTCATTTATTCCCTCATGCATTCGCACAGACGCCTTTACATTTACTAACACACAAGGAGCGAAAGAGGAATAAAGGAGAGAGAGAGAGAGAGAGAGAGAGAGAGAGAGAGAGAAACAGAGAGAGAGAGAGAGAGAGAGAGAGAGTGGGAGGGGGGAGGTTCAAATCAACCAAGGGTAGCTGTCGGGGATGATAGACAGATAGATAGCTGGACAGACAGACAGACATCAAATCAACCAAGGGTAGCTGTCGGGGATGATAGACAGATAGCTGGACAGACAGACAGACAGTCAGAGAGAGACAGAGAGAGAGAGAGAGATAGAAAGATAGATAGATAGATAGATAGATAGATAGATAGATAGATAGATAGATAGATAGATAGATAGATAGATAGATAGATAGATAGATAGATAGATAGATAGATAGATAGATAGATAGATAGATAGATAGATAGATAGATAGATAGATAGATAGATAGATAGATAGATAGATAGATAGATAGATAGATAGATAGATAGATAGATAGATAGATAGATAGATAGATAGATAGATAGATAGATAGATAGATAGATAGATAGATAGATAGATAGATAGATAGATAGATAGATAGATAGATAGATAGATAGATAGATAGATAGATAGATAGATAGATAGATAGATAGATAGATAGATAGATAGATAGATAGATAGATAGATAGATAGATAGATAGATAGATAGATAGATAGATAGATAGATAGATAGATAGATAGATAGATAGATAGATAGATAGATAGATAGATAGATAGATAGATAGATAGATAGATAGATAGATAATGTACATATGCACACGCAGATGTTATTAAGGGGAGAGAGAGAGAAGTGAGAGAGAGAAAAAGAATTTCCCAAGAGATATTTAGTGCTATCTTTGATATACGGAAGTGAATCACTGACAGTTAGCTGATTAGTGAAGCACGGGTATTTGGGAGCTTGCTTGTAGTTTCCCACCAGGACATCACACAAGCGATAAACCCCGGTTGACACAGAGTGCCACTATGCAGATGATAACCACCCGTAGAGCGGTCCCAGAAACCCCTTTCAGCCGTTATGGTGCAAAGATTTGCTTTATAGAGTAGACGAATACTGGGGAGACCGTGCACAGATAGAAAGGGCAGTCAGATGTGTTGACACAAATTCATCCCACAAAGATACCCATGATACCGGTAAGACAGGTTCTATCCTTTGGTGAGAGCACGAGCAGAGGAGTACTCAGGAAAACAAGAAGGTAGAGACGATGGAAGGAGACGTTAGATGGTTCAACATCGTTGAGGAACATCTGTTGTAAGATGGTTCAACATCGTTGAGGAACATCTGTTGTAAGATGGTTCAACATCGTTGAGGAACATCTGTTGTAAGATGGTTCAACATCGTTGAGGAACATCTGTTGTAAGATGGTTCAACATCGTTGAGGAACATCTGTTGTAAGATGGTTCAACATCGTTGAGGAACATCTGTTGTAAGTTGTGTCCCGCAGGTGGTCAGATTCTCCCTTCAGCACATCAGCATCCCGCGGTGAATAGTGCTAGTCCTCCGTAGGTTAACTTGTACGTGTGGTGTGCCTTACATGCCTGGCTGGAAGAGCATCTGCTCCAGAAGGTGACTCAAGTACACTAGACGAAAGACTAGGGACAGACATGATACCCAGCGCCCCGTGGCTGCCACTAGAGGGGAAAGTCTCATCAACTGGGGAACAAAGCATGTCGGTTTGGACCCGCCAGAGGGTCCAACAACGGAGAATAGAGAGGGAAGCAGCAACGAAATTAATCATCTGTTTAAAGCACCATTGATCCTTAGCACCGTGAGGGCTTATACACTGCAATATTGTGGCATACAGAGATAATGGCAAAGAGAGAGAGAGAGAGTGAGAGAGAGAGAGAGAGGGAGAGAGAGAGAGAGAGATGAACAAACAATACACTAAAGATGTGATGTAGACCACGTGGTAGACCAAAAAGACCATAGATAGATAATACCGTATACATGTAGATATGGATCATTCAGGGAGATGGATGGATGGATGGATGGATGGAAGGAAGTGTAGTTTGCAATAGTAAATCACAAGGGCTTGGGATGCTGAAGAAGGAAGACAGAAAGCAAGAAAGTAGAAGACTGTAGTTACTGGAAGGCGGCAGGTCTGAATCCTGTTACGCTTACAGCTCTAGGTTTGCGTATTATTTAGGGCATCCTCCTTTCAAGCCCATTACTATAAATGCTGATCAGTACCGTTGAATGTATGTGTGGTAAGTGTTGATGACTTGTGTGGATATCTCTAGTATCGCTTGTGGAGGAGATTGTGAAGCTGGCTCTGGGTAAGTTTTCATCTAATGACTTGGCATGTTCATTTGGGCTTCTTGTACAACCGTTTGTAGACGGGCTTAGTGTTACAACTGGTCTTGTCGGATCGCATGTTACAAGTTGGCAGTTTGTATGCTACCCCAAGGGGTTTGTTGTGTAGGTATACGGTTTCTGTTGTTAGAATTAGGCTTATTGTTGTAGTACTGGTACAAATAGTCGGTTAGTTAGACGTTAGTCTCTCCAGACCCCGCCCATATACACAGTAGCTCACTTCTGATTGGTAGTTCCGGAGCCCCGTGACCATCGCACACGGTTACGGGGGTGTTCCGCAGTGCCGTTCATATAGCGTAGTGTATTTTAGCAAGCCAGCGCTTTCAACACTCCAAAAACATGTAGGAACTTGGTCTAACACCCCCCTTTCCCATAAAGAGTGCTGCAACCTGTGTCACATGTATTCTTTTTCTCGGAATGAAAACATAAATGCAAGACATTGCAGAAACCAAACAATAAAGCGGGACACATCCGTCACTTCCAGGGAAGTCGACCAGCCCAACAAACTTGTGAATGAAAAGGACCTACTCTATTTGGAAAGAATTACGTGGAATGAACCCAAATATTCTTACTGTTGTTGTAGTGTTACAGTTGAGCCTTGGAGGGAGAGTTGTGAAGGAAGTTTCTGGAGCTTTTGGTCTAACTCTGGAGGTCATAGCTGTGACTAAAGCAGTAACATGCCTAGAGACACAGACTTTCACTGGAGCATGCTTTCTCAGTGACTCGATGAGTATGCTCAAGAAGATAGAGAAGGGCTGGGTTCGAAAGCAGTGGTTGGTAGCTCTACAGTGTTCACGGCTGACAAGGATTAGTTTCATTTTCCTGCCAGGACATGTGGGGGTACAAGAAAACGAGCAAGCTGATAGGCTTGCAGGTAAGGCTACTGTGAAAGCCGGACAAGCCATGAACCAGGCTGATATACTGAATGCGCTAAGAGAGTTAAGACGATTGCCTGAACCAATTGAGAACTGTGAATCTACAACCATTGTCAGACTGCAAGAACAACATGTTACCCAGGGTGTCGCTAAACGAGAACACTGCGCGGGTAGTCAAAGAATAATAATAAACCAACACAGAACTGGTGTCGTTAGCCGCTACACGCTGCGGGATTTACTGAGGAAGGAAACTGGAGCACTTATAGACAGAGGGATTCGATGTGCAACGAGAATAATCTGTCGACTAACTAGGTAACTACAAAAGGGGCTGTGTGGTCTCGAGGCATTGTGTTCGCCTCGAGTGCTAGGGGTTCTAGGTTCAATCCCCGGTAAGGGCTATGTGTTTTTTTTACGCGGACTTGGACTTCTAGTAATTTCCCCTGGTCTTTGGTAAGTGAGATCGGACGCCCGTGTGCATTGCTGCGCAAGTAAAAAAAAAAAAACCCCCCCTTGGCAGTTGGAAATCGAAAAGAGTAGCCTAACGGCAAAAATTTGAAGTTCAAAACCTACGCAAAGTATTTCAGGATCCTCACCGATGCCTCAGAGCCTGTGCACTGTGCTGAGCGTCTTCGGACTGAGACTTGAGTTACAAGAACGGAGCACTTATGGGTTGCTACCTGTGTGCCATGATGTTGATCCGTTGTTCAAACCTCAATAGCTAACAACAGTTGGGCCTATTTTTGTGGTGTTGTTACATGTGGACTTACATATGTAGCATCGTGATAATTGCCTTACTGTCGTAGCTTTGTTTCAAGTAGGGCTATTGTTGTTACTTTGTTTGATGTTAACTTGCCTTGTTAACGCTTTATTGCATGGCGCGAGAGCTAGTTTATTTTCAAACAGATGACGAGATTTAACATCTCCAGACAAACTTAACTTATAAAAAAAAATAATAGATTCTTTGCCTTGTAACAAGCGTGTCGTAAAATTCGACTAATTTGTTGTGTTTGCATCTTTTTGAGAGGCGGGCAACTAACAGTCTGCATATTAAATGCGCCAGATTAGTAAAACTGCAACAAGACTAAAAGACCAGAAGTAGACGAACAAGCAAAACTTTCCACCGAAATTAGCAACCGGTCAACGTAAAGAAGAAGAAGAAGAAGAAGAAGAAGAAGAAGAAGAAGAAGAAGAAGAAGAAGAAGAAGTCTCCCAATGGAGCATAGGCCCTGGGTAGACTGAGGACGCATAGAAATGCCCAGTGTGCAGTAAGGTAGATAACGTAACTAAAACCCTCAAGTAACTAACCCCGAGCCCGGTATGGCCTTGTTCTGTTTGGTTGGATTGTACGGCTAACGTTTTCTATGGAATCTGGTAGCCAATCCTTCTTTATGGCCTTCTATGACATACATGGCTTGGTTGGATTATACAGGTATTGTTTTCTATGGAATCTGGTAGCCAACCCTTTATTATGACCTTTTATGATATACATGCTAGGTTGCAGAGTTGTATTGCTGTAAAGTTAATTTCTTACGTTCAGAATTGCAGCCTGTAAGTTAGACAACCACTGACTTAAAGGGCCACTATTCCGATGCAGATTAAATAAGAACAAATTCTAGAAACCCTGTCCGACAGTATAAAACAGATATATATGTACAGCCTACAGTTAAGAATGAATCCGCAGTCCGGTTGTAATTGGGTTGTTCTTGGCGTTCTTGAAACATTTGCTGTTGAAAGTGTTTCTTTCCAACAATGATAAAAAGGAGGACACACAATAAATAAAGCCGTCTATGTGAGAGAAAGGGGTGGGAGCGATATAAATTGCCCCCCCCCCCCACCCTCTTCCCAAACTTGGAGTTTATTTGTTGTAATGGTTGCTGGTGTTTGCTGCATGTTTTTTGCTTGAGAATAGTCAATGTTAGTTTTTGTAAGTTATGAGTTGGGTTATCTTGACGGCACTCCGGACACCGCCACAGGTGCTCAGATTCCCACTTTAATATAAACATCAGCGTCCCGCGGATAATAATGCAAGCCCTATGATGCTTAACGAGACTTCTTGTATGTCAGGTGTGCCTCTCATGTCTGGCTATGCCGATCTTCACTGCGAATTCTTGGATTCTTAGCCGCGACGTCAAATTTGCTGTCAAATTCATACAATCGTCTTATCGCTCTAAGTGAAATAAACGACCCTTTTCCACGCCTTTAACGACTTGGGCATATAGGGCTAGACTTATATTTGTACACACCAATCTGTTCTTGGTGGTGGGTGTGGTCAGCATCACACCGGGCGCCTTTACTTCCAAGGACTGCACCTGATAATCACTGAAGACTGGTTCGACCAGGGAATCGGAAAAAAAAATTGGGGGGGGGGGGGGAGAGAAGGAGTCCGTCTCCGTCACGTCGCGAACACACGACTTCCCGATTAGCAGACGGGCGTCAAGCCGCTAACGCCACGTCGACTCCCCTTGTCGCTCTAAGGGTATTAACAATGCTGGCACCATCTAAGGCAGAAGCGGCCAGCCTGTCAGCTCTTTCTTTGCCGTTTTGTGCATGATACCTATGCATGCGCTTGTAAACGGTGGAAGCAGTTGCATATAGTTGGCATTGACTGTAGAAGTATGGGAGATCCCTGTTGGCTACTGATGGACAAAGAATTAATGCTACTACGCGAGAGACAGCAGTCGCAGATAACCTCAGATGTGAGGATACTAACTTCTCCCTGATTCGGTGCGAAGTGTAGGCAGTTCATGGGAAAACCGCACAAAAGCACGCAGTTACGACACCAACCAGTACGTGAGACTTGGCGTAAACACACTCAAGAACATTAACAAGTTTGTTGGTTAAGGTCCCTTTACACGCCAGTGGCGCGTCAGACAAACGAAGCTACATTTGTATTTTTATAGACTTTCTGTGGCTAATGTGGTCAACAACACCGGCCGCTTTTATTTCCCAGGACTTTACCTGGTACCCATT
The DNA here is from genome assembly GCA_905116865.2 of Candidula unifasciata. Taxonomy (NCBI): domain Eukaryota; kingdom Metazoa; phylum Mollusca; class Gastropoda; order Stylommatophora; family Geomitridae; genus Candidula; species Candidula unifasciata. Next base: position 406,454 of record CAJHNH020001247.1, on the reverse strand, counting down.
TAAGGCTGGGTCAACGTGGAGGAAATGTCTGGGGGAAAATCTGTCAGCGTGCGGATTTGAACTAAAGAACATATGCAGAAGACAATCTGAGCACTTGTAGGTTTGCCTCATCCACAGTGTCATGAGCAATGAACAGTGGGTACTGAAGACGGAGACAGCTCACACAAGGCAATCTCTTGAGTGTATTGATGTCTGTTCTTTCTAATGTAGTAGTATTTGATGCAAAGCTATCCTGTTCAATCCCTTCTGGTTTGTAATTAGTTTCACGATCGTCTAAATCGAAGTTGAATGTTTGTTGCTTATCATTGACAGGACGTTGTAGAACCAACCCCGGCATTTGGAGTTGTTAGATTTGTACTATGCAATTTTACATTGCCACTTTGAATCCGCGCAGTCGGCATTGCATGTCACGATGAAGATCAACTTAGAGCGGCCTACTGCCCAAATCACTGCAGCTGGAAACGAACCCAATATTTAAAACGCCTAAGCCACAGACACCGACTTGATATTAGTAGTTTATAACGATGTTTCTTTCAAAGTTTTTGTTGTTGTTTGTTTGTTACTTTGTTTTGATTGTTCCAAACGAAGTATCCATGTTGTGTGTGTCTACGATAATTATTTGAAAACTACAGCTCTTGCTGTTTTCTGCGTGCCCAGTATTTGAAACAAGGACATGTTACTTTGTATGTGACCAGTGAAGACACAGAGGCGATGTTCTATGTGTGATAACGGTTTGAAACACGGGCGCACTACTTTGTATATGACCAGAGAAAACACAGAGGCGATGTTCTGTGTGTGATAACGGTTTGACACAAGGACGTACTACTTTGTATGTGACCAGTGAAGACACAGAGGCGATATTCTATGTGTGATAACGGTTTGAAACAAGGACGTACTACTTTGTATATGACCAAAGAAAACACAGAGGCGATGTTCTGTGTGTGATAACGGTTTGACACAAGGACGTACTACTTTGTATGTGACCAGTGAAGACACAGAGGCGATGTTCTATGTGTGATAACGGTTTGAAACACGGGCGTACTACTTTGTATATGACCAGAGGAAACACAGAGGCGATGTTCTGTGTGTGATAACGGTTTGACACAAGGACGTACTACTTTGTATGTGACCAGTGAAGACACAGAGGCGATGTTCTGTGTGTGATAACGGTTTGAAACAAGGACGTACTACTTTGTATGTGACCAGTGAAAACACAGAGGCGATGTTCTATGTGTGATAACGGTTTGAAACACGGGCGTACTACTTTGTATATGACCAGAGAAAACACAGAGGCGATGTTCTGTGTGTGATAACGGTTTGACACAAGGACGTACTACTTTGTATGTGACCAGTGAAAACACAGAGGCGATGTTCTGTGTGTGATAACGGTTTGAAACATTCGTTGTACTAACAGCTAATTACACCGGTCAGCAGCTTTTTTTTTTTTTAAACACCAAAATACATCATTTCTGATTGATTTTGACGTTAATTTCAAATATCTTAATGAAATTTAGCAACTAGCTCTAATTTGTGTGTGTGTGTGTGTTTTTTTTGTTTTCTTATTTTGTTATATTTTTTATTTTAATTACATTAAAGTCATACAAATAATGTATGCTTTTTAAAATTTCTTCCTGGAGTGAACAGTTAGTCTTTCTAATGAGCTTTATTTTTAAAAAAAAATGTTGTTCCTTACTCAGTTAATAGATATTTCAACATCAACATAGTGTACCTGCATGGTTCTCGTTAGCATGCCATCTCTAATGTATTCTTGCGCGTCATGACGGTAACATTTATTGCCACAATTGTCTGTTCTGTACTTTCATACATTTCTCTACCTGCATACAGGCGGAAACTGTTTGCATATATTCACGCGATAAATAACTGTCGCTCTGTGTTATCTACTTCTTTTCCTTCTCCCTGCCAGCTTTTTTTTTTTTTTATATGAGAAGGCCACATGCCACTGCGAAGGTTGTGATGCGACCAAGTCCTTCCCTAACGCGATATAGCTTTTTTTTTTTTTTTTACACCGGAACGCCCACTGGCCAGAATTGAGATCTTTTTACTGCATGTAGAAAACATGTCTACATCCCATGTACAGCATTCTGATATTCTAGTCCACGTGAATCCTGGGCAATCGATAGGCAGGCCTAACAATTTATTGAGGCCTCAGAGATGTGGTTTTACGGAAAAATGCTTAGAATACCTTGGACAGCCAAAAAGAGCAACCAAGAGGTTTTGAAAGAGGCGGGGGCCCGAAGACAACTTATCTCAGACATCAGAAGGAGACAGTCATCATTTTTCGGCCATGTTATGAGAAGAGGGAAAATAGAACATGTTTTGACTACTGGAAAGATCTGTGGAAGGAGGGATAGATGAAGACAACGAGAGAAGATGCTTGACAGTCTTGTTGCATGGCGTGGAGGTGTGTCGGCACACGAACTGATACATGCTGCAGGAGATCGCAGATTATGGAGAGGCCTGATCGCCCACGCCAGTCGGCAAGGCACCTGATGATGAGTCCACGTAGGCAAAGTTCATGTATTTTTAGTTGTAAATGAAATCGGCACTTTATTTTTAACCCACTCCAAAGAAATGAAATCCCGGAGTTCCCGGGAAATTACAATCTTCTAGGAATGGTATGGATTGGGGTTAGAAACATTCATAAGTCGTCCAGCGCAGCGCATACCCGTATACCCAACTGAATGAATGAATGAAGTTCAACGCCACCAGGACCGCACAACGAGCGATTAACACCCAGTGACCAAAAGTGCCACAATTCGGATGAGAATCACCTGTATGAAAGTTCCAGAAAGCCCGTTCATCCGTTAGGTTATGTTAGGGCCCCCGACAACAGCCAGTTTAGGGCTTTAAAGTAACGAAAAATTACGTCCAATATTGGGAAGACTTAACACTGCAACTATATACAACTCCGTGGGCATTGACACCGTAATTCCAGTTGATAGTGCGGATCTAAGCCTACGTTTAATTATCAATACCTCCTGTTTGGGATCCCTAGTACGAGATAAGAAGTGACGGAATCTTCTCGCTGAAGCCATTCAACGAAAGACATGATTTCCCTGTTGGTAACAGGAAACCCTATATTTGTATGAAATATCTAGCGGCAGTCGACTTGTGAAAACCCTTCTGTGACATCTTCTTACACGGGTCATATATAGTGGTCATCAAGGGGCCGCTACCAACACTTGTGTCTGTGTCCAGATTTACATATTTCCAGTCTTCTGCACTTTCGACCGGGTTCCGTTCCGACTAACAACAAGTCGTAAGTCGAAATGGTGGTGGGTCTAATTTATATTTGTCAACGTTAGTTTTTTTTTTTTTTTAATTCAGACTGGTTATACAAATTGTGTCGACTCTGTGGCTAAGTGGATGCGAACGCCTCGTAATGCCGGGATGCCGGGTTCGATCCCAGCTGCGAGCTATGCGCCTTGCGTTGGTTTCAACAGTGGTATCAAGAAAGCCGACCGCCCATAAAGCAATGGCAAACTACTAGACGTAAATTTGCCTAGAAAAACCGCACAACAGCCAGGGGCTGTCGGAGTTGGTTCTGCAACGTCCTGTAAAGGATGCCATCTAACCTTATGCAAATTGTACTTAAAACACGGGTAGTGGGAGGCCTGTGGTTCGAGACTTGGATGTCTTGACCTTGTTGCATCAGTTCTGACAACTTATTTAAAAAAAAAAAAAAAAAACTCATACTAGTGTAATTATTAACAACAACAACAACAACAACACCCCCCCCCCCCCCATGCTGGGGTTGGTTTGTGCAACGTCCCGTAAAGGATACGAAACTAATAAACTTTTTAAAGTGTAAATTTTACTATTTTTATTTATATTGTTAATTTTTGTGTGTGGCTGCTTCTTGTGGTCGTAAGTACGGATGGTCATAAATCTTATGGTCGTAAGTGCGGATGGTCATAAATCTTATGTGTCGTAAGTGCGGATGGTCATAAATCTTATGTGTCGTAAGTGCGGATGGTCATAAATCTCATGTGTTGTAAGTTGATGAGAAGGTTACGTTCTTTTGTAAGTTTGTGATAACTTCATTATTCCTGCTCAGTCGGCTTCAGTTTTTGGAAGGTCGCTTCTTTATGATGTAATGTACCTACTTGGCTAACAGCCATACCCTGACCATAGTACGGATTACTATCTACCCGTCAGAGGTTTTAATTTAACCTTGCGGTTGAACATGGTTTCTAGGTTTTGTGCCTAGACGATTCGCATCCGAATGTTACTCTGCACTTCGCGTCACTGGTTTTTTCCCTCTCGGTATACGGCGCTGGTGATGTTTAACTTCACTTCATATAACCACAAACCTAGATACAAGTATTTGCTTTTATAAGGTCCCGTGAGCGTGGATTCCAATGAAAGGACTTTGTCAGGGATTGATTTGTTTAGTCCTGAAATGGATATTCAAGTATCTTTTGTTTTGTGGCCTTTTCTAAGTAGGGCATGTAATAGTGTTTGTTCCGGTCCTCCCTGCAAACTCAAGTTTGATGTTCTTTCTTTCTTTCTTTCTTTCTTTCTTTCTTTCTTTCTTTCTTTCTTTCTTTCTTTCTTTCTTTCTTTCTTTCTTTCTTTCTTTCTTTCTTTCTTTCTTTCTTTCTTTCTTTCTTTCTTTCTTTCTTTCTTTCTTTCTTTCTTTCTTTCTTTTCTCTTTCCGGCCTTCCTTCCTCTTCCCCCCCTTTCTCTTTCTCCGCTATCACAACCTACTCATCACCCTCCTTCACCACCTTCTCCTCCCTGTTCTTGCTCTTCTGTTTCTTTACCCACTTCTTCTCCTCCTTCCCTTCCTCCTTCTCAACTACCATCACAACTTTCTCCTCCCTTCATCAGTACTCCGTCCTCTTCTTCTTCCTCGTCTTCTTCTTCTTCTTCTTCTTCTTCTTCTTCTTCTTCTTCTTCTTCTTCTTCTTCTTCTTCTTCTTCTTCTTCTTCTTCTTCTTCTTCTTCTTCTTTTTCTTTTTCTTTCTCTTCTTCCTCTTATTCTTCCTCTTCTTCCTCTTCTTCTTCTTCTTCTTCTTCTTCTTCTTCTTCTTCTTCTTCTTCTTCTTCTTCTTCTTCTTCTTCTTCTTCTTCTTCTTCTTCTTCTTCTTCTTCTTCTTCTTCTTCTTCTTCTTCTTTTTCTTCTTCTTCTTCTTCTTTCTTTCTTCTTCTTCTTCTTCTTCTTCTTCTTCTTCTTCTTCTTCTTCTTCTTCTTCTTCTTCTTCTTCTTCTTCTTCTTCTTCTTCTGCTTCTACCTCTTCTTCTTCTTCTTCTTCTTCTTCTTCTTCTTCTTCTTCTTCTTCTTCTTCTTCTTCTTCTTCTTCTTCTTCTTCTTCTTGAAATTGCTGTTGTAAAATTGTCTCTACCCACGACCTACATGTTTTTACTTGGACAACACTCGAGGGTACCCGAGGAGATAACAGAAAACCTTTCAAGTCGCTGTCAGACAGACAGGATGTGTAAACTATCGGATACAAACGATTCATTCTTCTGCTGGCATAAACCTGGAAGTGGCGCCCCTTTCACAGAGCAGCCATTGTTCCTCGACAGACTAAACAGAATAGGGAAATCGAAAGAGGAAAATATTGCCAGGAAAGCGCACTTATTTAAAATGAACATAGAAAGACTGTTTGCTGTAGGAATCTTTCATCATCACCACTACCACCACCATTCTCCTGCGCATCGTCGTCTTTATCAAGTACTTTGCCATTGGCAGTGGTAATCAAACTTCACACGTAGCGATCTCTGCAAGAGTATATCAAATTATATTCGGATGTTCCCTGTGTGGATTCCGGGTCCCCATTTTGGGGAAGACAAGAAAAGACCCACTTACTCTCTAACAAGCATGTCATAGAAGTCGGCTCATTGGGAGCTTTCTTCTAATTTGTACATCTGCTTAAGAGGCAGGGAACCAACAATGTGTATACAAAAAAGTCAGATTTGTGAAACGTATATGCACGCAGTCGGCTCTGTGGCTAAGTCGATGCGAACACTTCGCTTCGTAATGCCGGGATGCCAGGTTCGATCCCAGCTGCGGGCAATGCGCCTTGCGTTGGTTTCGACAGTGGTATCAAGAAAGCCGACCGTCCAGAAAGCAATGGCAAACTACTGGACGTAAATTTGCCTAGAGAAACCACACAACAGCCAGGGGCTGTTAGGGTTGGTTCTGCAACGTCCTCTAGTGGATACGCAACAACCTTATATGCACGCAACACTCATTATTTTTTAGAACAAGACATAAGTCCAGAAGTGGTCGAACAACCAGAACTTTCCGCCGGAATTTACCGCCGGTGAATGCGAGGAAGAAGATATTCTGATATGTTTCAGTGCTACGATGAGTTGAGAATCTTCTCTTCATAATTTCTCAAAATATTTGGATTACTCGTGTTTGCACTCTTGTATATAACCATTTCTCAGAGTCCCCGTGGGAGGATCTGATTTGTTATCTTATCTCGGATTTGCAGACGTGTTAAAACTAATGCTGTGACACATACACGAATTAATTTTCTAATCCCCAATTAGAAAAGAAAGAGGGGGAAAAGGGAGGGAGAGGGGGAAAAGGGAGGGGGGATTTTGAGAATGAAGAAATACATAAAACAAACATGGGCGTCACGCCCGGGTGTTGACCAGACACGTCCAGATTCAGTAGACTTGAAGAAATGTGGGACTATTTTTGCTTAGTGAAATAACCAACTGAGATACAAACTACTCTTCCTGTAAGTTTGAATGCTGGAGCGAATATTTGTGATGGATCGATGCCTTCATTCTTTTCGGCAAAATAAAATACTCAAAATTTTAAAACTGTAAATGGTGGTCCGAAGGACGTTGTGTACGAAAACGCGCTCTCCTTCGAAATACGCCTGGCCAAATCAAAGGGAGACCAAACAAACAGGAAACATCAAGGGAGAAGAGGAAAGACATGCACAAGTAACAACAGGGTGGAGGGCGAGCGATCTGAATCAGATGGAAGCATCAAGCCCAGAAATATTATGGGTCCTAGTTAAGAATTTGTTGTATTCTGTTGTTGTATATTTATTTATCCTTGCCGACATTCCCTCGGGTGTGGGCGGGCATGTCTCCCAGACTGTTAATGATATATGTGTCTGTCTTATTGTCTCTTCTATTTTTGTTTCTACATACTTTAAAAAGGCCTTGATCCACCGCATGTGATTCAGTGGGTGCTTGTAGCTAGGACCAAAAACGAATCGAGGGCTTTAGTTCTTTGGTCGTGTGATAGGAAAAGGAGCACTGGAAAATATCGTGACGACTGGTAAGATCACTGGTAGAAGAGGCAGGGGCATACCAAGAGAAATGATGGTGGGTGGCTTAAAACAGTGTTATGGAGGAATATCATCAGTGGAATTGATCCATTACTCCAAAGACCGAGATCTGTGGAGATCATGAACGCCTACGCCAGCTGACAAGGCACTTGATGATAATGAGGCTACAGAAACCAGTGCTGTTAAATGTTGAATTAAGAGTCTACATCACAGCACTCGGGACACTCCCATAAGTGCCCTCCCCATCTTTAGCAGCAAACGAAGAGTTCCAAATCCGTTGGTTCCAGTAAACGTCTGACTTTATATTCGTCACATCCTTTCCCCGAGTGTTGAGCGTCGGCCAGATCCCCTGGTAACTCCTCGCAGCGCCATTCTCCTCAGACCGTAATGATCCATCTGTGCCTCCGCACTGTTCACTCGCTCCCAACGGGCCCTCACGATATCTAACTTGTCATATATCAATTTACCACCAAGTAGTGCAGAACCGGCCAGTAGAAACCAGTGCACCAGGCAGCATACACGGGATGTCATTCCCCGCCTCCACATAACACAATGTACTCGTTACACTTTCATCTGGAAAGACGTAAAGGTGCTACCCAAAGTCACGGGCATATCGTTTTGAAATGGCCTGCCTATGCTTGCTGAACATCTTTAGCATTCGATTAGTTGTTTTGACCGCCTTGTTCCGCGGTGAAGCGCTCGCGCTCTAAAGTTCATGGGTTCGTTTCACGGCTGCATCCTTAAGTCAGGTGTGCAATTTTACTGACACCCTGGGGATTGTCGTCGGGGCTACGATGTTCGTGTTTTGTATGATGCTTTCGGTAGGCGGCTAGACGTTCTGCACACGAACGAACGAACCAACGTTCAATAAAGCGTGTTATATTCATATAATAACATGCATATTATGAATTTAAAAAAAAAAAAAAAAAAAACACACACACACACACAAAAGAATCGGTAGTAAAATACAAGCGCACACACATACTCACATGCACACACCCACTCAATCACTTACACACACATGCATTCACACACACCCGCATACATACACACATACTTACATACTACATGCACACACATATACATACATACACACACACATACATACATACATACATACATACACACATACATACATACATACATACACACACACACACACACACACACACACACACACACACACATACATACATACATACATACATACATACATACATACATACATACATACATACATACATACATACATACATACATACATAGAGAGACCATATGGGATCAAACTCGGTGTAATGAAGTCAGTCTTCCCTATTTTCACCTGTCAACTTTGGTCTCGGGAATCGCCGTGGTGTAGCGGCTAGACGCTCGCCTGCGAAACGGACGGTCATGGGTTCTGGTACTGACGGGAAAAAAATTGACATTGGCTCCCAGGTCGACCCAGCTTTGAGTGGATACCAGGAGCGGTCCCGTGAGATAAAGGCGGCCGGCATGATGCTGACCACGTCACACACCAAGTGCCGACTGGTCTACAAAATGGGTCTAGACCTACATGCCCAATACGCCCGAAGACGTGGAAAAGGATCCTTTAGGTTTTGTTTTTCACTGAACATTTTTGACCTCGGTGACGTTAAAAGGGACAATGATAGGCAAAACATTTTTGACCTCTGTGACGTTATAAGGGACAATGATAGGCAAAACATTTTTGACCTCGGTGACGTTATAAGGGACAATGATAGGCAAAACATTTTTGACCTCAGTGACGTTATAAGGGACAATGATAGGCAAAACATTTTTGACCTCGGTGACGTTATAAGGGACAATGATAGGCAAAACATTTTTGACCTCGGTGACGTTACAAGGGACAATGATAGGCAAAACATTTTTGACCTAGGTGACGTTATAAGGGACAATGAATGATAGGCAAAACATTTTTGACCTCGGTGACGTTATAAGGGACAGTGATAGGCAAAACATTTTTGACCTCGGTGACGTTACAAGGGACAATATTATGCAAAACATTTTTGACCTCGGTGACGTTATAAGGGACAATGATAGGCAAAACATTTTTGACCTCAGTGACGTTATAAGGGACAATGATAGGAAAAACATTTTTGACCTCGTGACGTTACAAGGGACAATGATAGGCAAAACATTTTTGACCTCGGGGACGCTACAAGGGACAGTCTTCTTCTTCTTCTTCTTCTTCTTCGCGTTCACCAGCTGTACACTCTGGCGTAAAGTTCTGGTTGTTCGTCCACTTTTGGACTGCAGTCCTGCTCCAGAACCTGAGTGTTGCGTGTGCATCAGTTTTACAGATCTGATTCAATTGAATGTAGACTGCTGGTTCCTTGCCTCTCAGGCAGATGCACTCCGACTTCAAAGGAAGCTCCCCAGTTAGTCGACTCTTACGACGTGCTTTTGGGGAGGCAGTGGGTCTATTCTTGTTTTCCCCACAATAGGGCCCGGGAACCCACATGGGGGACAGTGAAAGGCAACATTTTTTTTTACCTCGGTGACGTTACAAGGGACAGTGATAGGCAATACATTTTTGACCTCGGTGACGTAAAAAGGGACAATAATAGGCAAAACCTGTTTGACCTTGGTGACATTACAGGGACAGTGATAGGCATTTTGTGTACTTTTCATTGTCACAGTAACAGGGCAACTGTTGGGGTGATGTTTGAACCACGATTACCTGATTAGGGAAAATCTATACAAGCTGTGGTGTATGCAAGTTGTGGTGTATACAAGCTGTGGTGTATACAAGTTGTGGTGTATACAAGATGTGGTGTACACAAGATGTGGTGTATACAAGTTGTGGTGTATACAAGATGTGGTGTTGATACTGTTTTTCCTGTCTTCTCATCACAAACAGCAAATCTCACGCCAAGCGAACAGATTCAAAGTTTGCTGAGTGAAGCTGATGATAATACATCCCACCCTTCTCATGATATTTTCTGTGAGATGGATGTTCTCTACAAACTTGGGGATAACTACCAGTGGAGAGAAACCGCCAGGTGAGAAACCACCAGGTGTGGTAACAGTATAGGATGTTTGTAAAGTCTCACTACCCTTTTTATGCAGAACAAATTTGAAAAATAATGCATAATGTCATAAAAAAAGTGCTTAAAAAGTCAATGAATTAGCTACAGTGGTCACCGCTGTGGTCTTTTTTTTTTTTTTTTTTTTTTTTTTTGGGAGGGAGCTGGAAGTATCATTGAAATATTCATTATAACAGCTGTTGGAAATGTCCACCACAGACTTCAAGTAATGACTGTACACATCTCTTTTTATTGTGCAATACCTTCTGCAACGTGCCTATATCTTCTGAAACGTGCCTGTTGTTATTTCTTGAATGGTAGCTCTGACAGCTTCCGTTGATAAACACCATTTTGTATTGAGTGCAAATAATTACTCCAGCACACAACAGCCATTCACTGCATAATGCTTTAGGATTGACTGGAGCACATTTTTTGATGACCTCATGTGCTTTTTAAAAAACAATTTATTATACTTACAAAGTATTGTGAGACTTTACAAACACCCTTTATATGCTGTCTGTCTTTTCAGTATAAAGACCACAAAGTCTGTGTATGGTGGTCATCACATAACTGCACTGATTAGCTTAGGTTGTCATGTTTTGCTATCTCACACGATCACCAGAATCGTGGATCATGTCAGTGTTCTAGTCTAAGCTCACTCATATGGCCAAGCCATCCATATATTTTTCTCTTTGCTTTATGCTTCCTCTTTTCCCCATCAATCTTGCCAGTCGTCACAAATTTGACCTTGATTTTTACTGTTTACTTACTAATAAATAACCTGAACACTAAGAAGAAGATTTCTGGTGTCTTATGATCTGTATGCGATTCTGTGGCCTATAGGTATGATCTGTATGAGTTTCTGTGGCCTATAGGTATGATCTGTATGAGTTTCTGTGGCCTATAGGTATGATCTGTATGCGATTCTGTGGCCTATAGGTATGATCTGTATGCGATTCTGTGGCCTATAGGTATGATCTGTATGAGTTTCTGTGGCCTAAAGGTATGATCTGTATGCGATTCTGTGGCCTAAAGGTATGATCTGTATGCGATTCTGTGGCCTATAGGTTAGCGTTTTTATGATCTTCAAAACAGTTTTTCCCGTAATTAATTTAAATAATATGGACACAAATAATACATTGCAGTATTTATTGCCAGGTATATTTCACTGTATCTCGTCAGGTGCTTTACTACCAAGTTACGTCAACGTGTAATAATGCACAAAAACTGAATAAATTCTACTGAAATACAAATGGCTGCTCTTGATACATCGTGTGAATGAGTGAGATTCAACCCTCACCGGGACATCCACCAAGAAGTAAACACCTGGTGACACAAAGTGCCACCATGTGGATGAGGATCACCCAGGAAGAGGTCCCAAAAACCCTGTTCAATCATTAGGTTATACTAGGGCCCCTGACTACAGCCGGGGTGGGGCTTTAAAATACAGAAAAATTAAGTCCCTTATTGGGACGATAAATGAAATATACATCATGTTCATCCAGTCACCAGAAGTTCATGATAGTCACTTGACTTACCAGGGTAGCTTCAGATTTATAATGAATTTCTTCTGCTTACATAAGAGGAGGTTACTCATTTTGTTATTGTTAAAGCTTCGGTCGGTCTCAGCATTTTCCAGTTCAATGTATAGTAAATCAGTCACATGGAAAGCACTATCCTTGTCAGTAACATATCCAGAGTTAGGCATATGATGTCCTATACATGAGATGGGTTCTTTCCCCTTGTTCAGTCTCGACACCCCTATTTAGTCACTCAGCCGTGCACGACAGTGTTATGATCCTGGAGTATGAAGGTTCGAGGTTCAATTCCTATAGTAGATGGTTTATTTCATTATTTTAAAACTGTTCTCATTTGTTTCTGGACAGCAGCACGAGAGTCTCACCGTGGAAGAGACTGGAGACTCAACACATAATATTCCCCATAGGACAGTACAATAGCACAGGGAAGTACATCGAAGATACTTGTGAAACAACTAACCTATTAGTGCTGCAGGACACAGAGTCTACACCTACACTGTTACACAGGGCCCACCTATCTCTCAGCAGACCAGACCTGACCATCTGCTCATCCGACTTAGCAGACGCAAGCTATCCCCAAGTCCTGGACGACATAGGAAGTGACCACAAACCTATACTCACAACTGTAAGCACCACCCCTAAATTACGCTTCAAGCAGAGAACCCGTTGGAATTTCCGAAAAGCAAACTGGAAACTATTTCAGGAAACATCTGACTGCCTCCTGGGAAGAATTGACAACAGCTGTGTGGAAACTTTTTGTGAAGACATAACACAAGCAATCCTGAATGCAGCGTCGAAAGCCATCCCAAGGGGCAGCCGGAAGGCATATAAACCTTTTTGGAATCAAGAAATTCAAAATACTATATCTGAAAGGAATAAAGCAAGAATATTTCTCGAAACTGCACGTTCAACAGAAGCAAAGATCCAATACAATAAAGCATGTGCCAGAGTAAAGCTTGTAGTTAATAAGGCTAAAAGAGATAAATGGACAGAAACTTGCTCCAACTTAGACCTTAGACAGAATGGAAATAAAGCATGGACTTTAGTTAAAAACCTCTCCGGAGAAAGTAGAAGGGTGAACCCAAAACCAGTGACAGATGGGAGTAAGACAATCACTGAAGACAAGAAGAAAGCAGAACATTTCAATCATTATTTTGCCTCGGTTAACAGAGCAGGTAAGCTGTCAGAACTCGATAGAACACAGCTCTCTCAGTTGAAGAAACAAGAGAGAGCTCCAACAGCCAGCGACTCCCTTTTTGAAAATGAATTTAGCATGGATGAATTAGAGCAAGCCCTGAAGAAATTAAAACCTAGAAAATCTCCAGGCCCAGATAAGATCCACAACGAAATGCTGCTACATCTTGGCCGGTCTGGGAGAGAAGTAGTTCTCAGGCTTATTAATAAAACTTGGAGGTCAAGCAAACTTCCAAGGGCATGGAGGAATGCATATATCGTCCCCATCCTTAAAACCAAAAAGCCTCCAGATGACCCCAAAAGCTACCGCCCGATATCCTTAACATCATGCTTGGGCAAAGTTGCAGAAAGAATGATAAACAGGCGCTTATATTGGTTCCTTGAGAGTTCTGGTGTTCTATGCCATGAACAGGCAGGCTTCAGAACCAACAGCTGCACAGAAGACCAGCTGTTCAGACTGACACAAAGAATACATGATGGCTTCCAGAATAAGAAACACACAGTGGCAGTCTTTGTCGACCTCCAGCAGGCCTATGACAGAGTATGGAGAAAAGGTCTCCTGATGAAGATGATGAGCATAGGAATACATGGCAGATTGTATAACTGGGTGAAATACTTCCTGATAGATAGAACAATCCAGACTAAAGATGCACAACGCAATCTCTTCTAAAGAAGTCTTGGAGGAGGGCTTGCCACAAGGCTCATCATTGAGCTGTACACTATTCCTAATCTTTATCAATGACCTGCCAGAACAAATCAAGGCCGAAAAAGCCTTGTACGCTGATGACCTAGCAATATGGCAGAGTCATGAAAATGTGGAAAGTGGAGCCCAAAGACTGAATGGAGACCTTAGAAGACTGCATGATTACTGCCAAAGATGGAAACTCAAGATTAACTGTGCAAAGACGGTCTACACAATCTTTACCAAAAGCCACCAAGTAGCAAGGAAGAATATTAACCTGAGGTTAGACAAACACCAAGTGATGAAAGAAGAGCATCCCACATACCTTGGAGTCACACTTGACCCGCAGCTCAGCCTCAAGAACCATATTGAAAACATCAGGAATAAGGCATTGAGGCGGTTACAGTTATTAAAGAGACTTGCAGGTACATCATGGGGATCAGACAAGGAAACTCTGAGGGGCTTATACCTAGGATATGTTCGCTCTGTGATAGAGTACAACAACTCACTGCTTACAACTTGTTCCAAAACTAACCTAGAGATTCTTGACAGAGTACAAAATAATGCCCTCCGATTAATCTGCGGAGCTATGCAGTCTACACCAACTGCTGCATGTGAAATCCATACAAATGTGGAACCCCTCGGGTTGCGGAGAGAAAAAGCCACTTTAGAAATTTATGAAAGATGCGTTAGGAAAAATCGTAACCATCCTAATAGACATCTTGTAGAAAACTGGGAATCCAAACAAAGAATAAAGCACAAATCGGTTTTACACTGTGTAAATGAAATTCAGGACAGATACCACCTCCCAGAAAGACGTCAAGGAATTCAGAATGTTGCAAAAAACCTACCACCACATGCTCGCTTTAAAGCTCCAGAAGTCCAAACTAAATTGGTAGGCGAGGAAACCAAACAGTCCGACCCAATCGCTCTTATGAACTCATCACTAAAGACCGTTGATTCTTACCCCCAAGAATGGATACATGTCTATACTGATGGATCAGCATTTAAAGCTACCATTAAAGCAGGTTACGGAATCTACATAGGTTATCCCGATGGATCTGTTGAAGAGATTTTTGATGCATGCGGGGAATTCTGTTCAAACTATGAAGCTGAAATAATTGCACTGGAAACAGCAGTATACCACCTAAAGACTGTAATGGATGTTTACCCCTCAAAGGTCCAAAATATTGTCATCTTCACAGATTCAATGTCTGCCCTTCAAGCTCTGGAGGGCAATGAACGCTGCAGAACTGACATAGCCAAGATAATCCTGGATGCCGATCATCTTATTACCTCATACAACATCAGAATAGTGATGCAGTGGATTCCAGGTCACTCCGGCACACCAGGTAATGACAGAGCTGACAGATTGGCAAAGAAAGGAGCAACACAAGAACAACCACCTACAGCGACAACCCTCCAGACAGCAAAAACACTGATAAGAGCTATAAACAAAGAGACTTGGTTGAACAGATGGGCCATGGGAGACACTGGAAGAGAGGTTTATAGACATATGTCTGGCCCTGATCCTAATGACAGCATTAACCATCTAACAAGAAGGGACCAGGCCACCATCTTCAGACTTAGAACGCAACATACTCCACTCAATGGACACCTAAACAGAATACAGCCACAACACTCCCCAGAGTGCCAGCTATGTAACTACCCCTACGAAACTGTTGAACACCATCTCTTTGAGTGCCCAAAACTCAATGAGACAAGAAGAACGCTACTCCCTCCGAGACCAGACAAGTGGAACACCTTGTACGGAGGAAAAGAACAGCTTGTGAAAACATGCAAATTCCACTACATGGCATTGGGCCAAAGGGCGAAAGCTCATGCGCCGCTGGATCGATAACAACAACAACAACAACAACAACCCATAGGACAGCAGCACGAGAGTCTCACCGTGGAAGAGACTGGGGACTCAACACATAATATTTCCCTAGGACAGCAGCACGAGAGTCTCACCGTAGAAGAGACTGGGGACTCAACACATAATATTCCCCTAGGACAGCAGTACAAGAGTCTCACCGTGGAAGACACTGGGGACTCAACACATAATATTCCCCTAGGACAGCAGTACGAGAGTCTCACCGTAGAAGAGACCGGGGTCTCAACACATAATATTCCCCTAGGACAGCAGTGCTGACATTGTAGCTAGTCTTCATTATGGAGGCAACACAGAATTTAATTTAATGTCATGATTTGTTTGCATCATGTTGTTAGATGGGTGAAGTACGAGGAAGATGTTGAGGAAGGAGGTATGCGCTGGTCCAAGCCTCATGTGGCCTCACTGTCCCTTCATTCGCTGTTTGAGCTGAGGAACTGCCTCACTTCCGGTGCCTGTATGTTGGAGATGGATGCCTTAAGTGTGCACCAGGTGGCAGGTAGGTCATGTTTCTTCTCTCTACAGTTTGTTTCTTATAGCATTCAACTGCAATAGTTGTGGCCTATTGGAAAAAAAAAAATGACAGACAAAAGAGAGACAGAAAATGTATAGAAAAAAGAGATTAATAGGAGTAAACCAGGAGGCTCACCAAGAAGACAGTGGGGAGATAATGTACAGGCAAACCTGCAAACACTTGGAACAACTAACTGGAAAGACAAAGCCAGTCACAGAGATGCATGGATGTAGTAACAATCTGCAGCACTGAACCTCAAGGACTGAAGAAGTATAGCATTATTGTTATTGTTCTATTCTCTGCTTGTCGAGACCACCTGCCTCTGTGATTATCTTCTGTAGACATTTATTTTCCAGACCTCCCTCTGTGATTATCTGCCTTAGATCTTAATTTTCCAGACCACCCTCTGTGATTATCTGCTCTAGATATTACTTTTCCAGACCACCCTTTATGGTTATCTGCTGTAGATCTTCATTTTCCAGACCACCCTCTGTGAGTATTTGCTATAGATCTTCATTTTCCAGACCACCCTCTATGGTTATCTGCTGTAGATCTTCATTTTCCAGACCACCCTCTGTGAATATTTGCTCTAGATCTTCATTTTCCAGACCACCCTCTATGGTTATCTGCTGTAGATCTTCATTTTCCAGACCCTCTGTGATTATCTGCTGTAGATCTTCATTTTCCAGACCACCTCCCTCTGTGATTATCTGCTCCAGATCTTCATTTTCCAGACCACCTCCCTCTATGATTATCTGCTCTAGATCTTCATTTCTCTCTACATGCTCAGAATGTTTCATTTTCCACAAGTTTATTTGTCTTAGTAATCAGCTTTTGAAATTTCCTTACGTGGGTTCAGGGTCCCTCATGGGGAGATAGTGAAGGATTTGCTGAACTGTTGCAGATATCACAGTCTAACTGTAAACCGCAACACAGCGAGCCAAGTGCTCTTTTAAAGATAAATGTAGAAAAAGGTGAATCTTCTGCAATCAGATTTTGAATTGATGTTGGCTAGATCTTTTTCTTTAAGTTGTTGGATAGATCTTTTTTTTTTTTTTTAGATCTAGGGAATGTATAATATGTATGGGCCTCCTTTTATCATTTTTAAATACAGACTTGTTGGTCTTGAAATGAATGTTACGTATGTCAAACAAAATCAGAATTTTAGGAAATCTGTCATTGGGCTTTTTTTTTTTTTTTTATGATTTCTTCAACCTGAGAATTGTGACCATTAAAATAAAAAAATACGCCTTGTTAATCTTAAACAACCCCTAGACAATTCCATTTATTATAAAAATGTTTTCTTTAACAAACTTTAAAAACGTTATTTGAAATAATATTGCACAAAAATTGCACAAAAATATTTGAAAGTGTAACGGACTAGTACAGGCTATAAATTAAAACAGTTAGACAGTTGCAATCAGAGATTTTGTTTTTTATATATAAAATGAAGAAAAAAAATCCCCCCAAAAATATTTCAGGAAATTACAAGTAAAATAAAGACGGCCAGCTTAATATTCACCACATAATTTATTTAGTGCCAGCTATCTGCAACAATATCTGGCCGGTACCATGTATCTAACAAGTCCTAAGGCATGGAAAAGGGTCCTTTACTTCCGTAAAAACTTTACTTCACCGCTGTAAACAATTAAAATGACTTTTCCCCATTTATATCACAGATTTATTTATTGACAACTCAATAAGCCAGAAACTTCTAGAAGAACAGCTCAGGGACTCTGTGAGAGCTGCAATGATTGGCCAGCATTGCTTCCAACACCAAAAATCTCGCAGGAAAATGTCTACTCCAGATGGGGATGTGGCAAAGGTCATGTTTAAGTCCATTTCAATGAAGAGAACGTTCTCAGAGATTGGGCGAACATTGTCCATGAAATCTAAGGGAGGTAAGCAAAACTTTTATCTAGTCTCTACACAACTATATCATTTCTTTCTCTTTTTCATTATCACTTTTTTATCTGTTGTAAGCTGTGATGATAAATTATTTTTCAAACACAGAGACTCATAACTGGGTAGATCATTCCAGACAA
The DNA here is from genome assembly GCA_905116865.2 of Candidula unifasciata. Lineage (NCBI taxonomy): Eukaryota > Metazoa > Mollusca > Gastropoda > Stylommatophora > Geomitridae > Candidula > Candidula unifasciata. The sequence continues at coordinate 388,260 of CAJHNH020001247.1, read as the reverse complement.
CATGTGCCTGACGATGCATGTGTTAGCTAAAAGGCAGAAATATTGCAGCAGTACTGTAAACAAGCGCAATGCAAATACATCCTTTGATCAGTGAGGAGAAAGGACTAATGTATATACCTCTCCTCCTTTTTAGGACAACATTTTTCGTTATTTGAAGCCCTACTCTGGCTCTTGCCAGGGGCCGCAATATAGCCTGGCCATAAATATGGTCTAATAGCTAAACACGATTTCTGGGACCTCTCCATGGGTGATCCTCATCCACATGGTGGCACTTAGTGTCATGGGGTGTTTATCGCTTCATTTGACTGGGTTTTATCCCATATGGCTCAGTCTCTTTCCACAGAACAGCTACCTGCCTGCCCAGAGTGTCGCACAGAGCCCAACCTCCATAGCTCCAGTAACAATCCCCAGGAATCTCTGTAAAAGTTGCACTCGTGAACTGAACAGCACCGCCATGAAACGAGCCTATGATCTTCAGATCGCAAGGCCAACAGCTTGACCACTTTGCCATGGAGACCTCCTATACTGCTTGGTTGGCTACACTTAGATACTACTTTACTACAGTCAGGTGCTAGTTTACTACAAATACATACTACTTAACTTCAATTAGGTACCACTTTACTACAATCAGGTGCTAGTTTATTACAAAAACATACTACTTAACTTCAATTAGGTACTACTTTACTACAGTCAGGTGCTAGTTTACTACAACTACATACTACTTGACTTCAATTAGGTACTACTTTACTACAATCAGGTGCTAGTTTACCACAACTACATACTACTTAACTTCAATTTAGGTACTACTTTACTACAGTTAGGTGCTAGTTTACTACAACTGCATACTGCTTGACTTCAATTAGGTACTACTTTACTACAGTCAGGTGCTAGTTTACTACAACTATATACTACTTGTCGACTTCAATTTAGGTACTACTTTACTACAGTCAGGTGCTAGTTACTACAAATACATACTACTTAACTTAAATTTAGGCACTACTTTACTACAGTCAGGTGCTAGTTTACTACAACTAAATACTACTTAACTTCAGTTAGGTACTAGTTTACTACAGTCAGGTGCTAGTTTACTACAACTACATACTACTTGACTTCAATTTAGGTACTACTTTACTACAGTCAGGTGCTAATTTACTACAACTGCATACTGCTTGACTTCAATTAGGTACTACTTTACTACAGTCAGGTGCTAGTTTACTACAACTATATACTACTTGTCGACTTCAATTTAGGTACTACTTTACTACAGTCAGGTGCTAGTTACTACAAATACATACTACTTAACTTAAATTTAGGCACTACTTTACTACAGTCAGGTGCTAGTTTACTACAACTATATACTACTTAACTTCAGTTAGGTACTAGTTTACTACAGTCAGGTGCTAGTTTACTACAACTACATACTACTTGACTTCAATTTAGGTACTACTTTACTACAGTCAGGTGCTAGTTTACTACAACTACATACTACTTAACTTCAGTTAGGTACTAGTTTACTACAGTCAGGTGCTAGTTTACTACAACTACATACTACTTGACTTCAATTTAGGTACTACTTTACTACAGTCAGGTGCTAGTTTACTACAACTACATACTACTTAACTTCAATTTAGGTACTACTTTACTACAGTCAGGTGTTAGTTTACTACAACTATATACTACTTAACGTCAGTTTGGTACTACTTTACTATATTCAGATGCCACATGACTACAGTGAAACATTTCTTTACTAAAAGCAGATGCTAGTCTATCACCACAGGTACTACTTTACAATAATCAAGAACTACTTTACTACTCACAGATGTATTAAATTCGTCATCTAAAATCAGAGGCAACCCCAATAGTCAGCCTAATCTGGAAGTGATGAATGGAGATTTGCCAGAGTCGCCCTCTGTTGGCAGGGTAAGTTTATAAGGCACACTCAAATTGATACTCTCAGATCTTTCCTTAACTTTTTTTTGGGTCTTTTCCGAGGTACGCCAAGCCCTTAATAGACTTTACTGTGTCTCCCAGAGAAGCCACAAAACTGACACTTCTATTTTGATTCCATTTCCCCATAAATGTCACTTTTCTTACTTGTCTGCATTGACCTATTTACAGGATGCATCATCATCACTAAGTGCCTTGCCGGCTGGCCTGGATAATCATGCCTCTCCATAATCTGCGATCCACAACTGTGTGTATCAGTTCGTATGTTGACACCCCTCCATGCCATGACAAAAGACTGTCAAGAATCTTCCCGCCCTGTCTTCCGCTGTCCCTCTTTTTCCACAGATCTTTCCAGTGGTCACAACATGTTCCGATTTTCCCTCATCTCATAACATGAGCAAAAAATGATGACTGTCTCTTTTTGATGTTTGTGATAAGTTATCTTCGAGCATGACTGGTTTAAAGGCATGATTGACTAGAAAATACAGCAATGGTTTCCCCTTTGCCTTCTGCCGGTTAGTTTGTTGTTGAACTCCAATAGCATTTGTCTAAAGAGACATACCCTGCAAGGCAGCAGGGGAGAGAGATTAACGCATCTTACCCGCAGATGGTCATGTCACAGAGTTTTGAAGTATTTTATAGATCTTGCTGTCCTACCAGCTAGCTCGCCTCCTCTCAGTAACCACCACCTGTTTTGGTCCACGGCCGCTTATTCAGTATATTTAAGGCTAGCCTTTATATCTAGAAGCCAATCCACCATCCACCACCAGGTAAACACACCCAGTAGTAGGACAGGCTCCTAGCCCAGGTAGATGTAGTTATTAGATGCTTAGTTAATTCTGTTGGGCGTTACTGTGCCTATATTTCACCATAGAGGATTTCCTGAGGGAATCTGCCATCCTTCATTTTTCGTGCGTGACCCAGCCACCTGAACCTTTGGAGACTGAGCATTGGAAAACAACCCCCCCCCCCTCCCCCCAAAAAAACTGCTGTTTCCAATGGCTCAGTGTTTGTGATCTTGTCTTGCCACTTAAGGCCAAATATTCTTCTTAGGCATCACATGTGAAAGCTAAACAGCCCTTTCTCCTGGTGCAAATAAGTTGACAAAGATTCACTGCCATAAAGAAGAGATCCTGAGGCAACACGGACTAACAACAACACGTGCAACACACCTGGCCCAGGATAGAAAACTGCGACTCCCCACTACGCTGTGAGGCAATTGTGGACAAGACAAGACAAGACAAAGAAGAGTGAGGTTTTAATCAGTATGAGTTATCAGATACATTGCCAACCGTCAATACTAAAGTTAAGTAAAGGACCCTTTTCCATGCCTTTAAGCGTGTTGGGCATGTAGGGCTAGACCTATATTTTTAATTGACACTAGGTGGGTGATGTGGTCAACATATGCCAGCTGCCTTACTTCCCAGGACTATACCTGGTACCCACTCAAGGCTGTCGATCTAGGAGCCAAGGTCATTTTTAAAACACAACCTTCTGATCCACAGTTGAGTGTTTAGCCGCCACACCACAGCGGTTCTCCAACCAGCATTAGTGACCATTTAAAAGTTGCATAACAGATAACACTTTTATCATTCTTGGTTTCCTGAGGCCTAGTAACACCCAGGCAACAACGATTTTTAGTTCTTGTTCTTTTGCTTAACTCATTTAACATCACAGCACATGGGACATGAGCACTGTCCCCATCATCAGCATCCATCACAAATGAGAAAATCAGCCAAGAGGAAAAAGCCTAACTCTTCCATAGAATGTCATCTGTTAGTATCCATGTATATGGTTTCTGGTTTACCCATCACACACTGAATATGTGGTTACTAAAATTGGCGGAAGCTGTGGTGAAAAGGAGATTTTGCATTAGATTTAAAAAACGGATAATGTGGTTAATCTTAAACTTTAATGATGATCACGTAATTAATCTTAGACTTATATCATTTTGAAGGATTCATGTTTTGTGTTTTATTACATTTTGGTAACAGTATACCAGTTGAGATGCAGGAAAATTGGTCAAGCAGATCTGATATCTCGTGAGGGCTGCCCAACCTGTGTGTGTGTGTGCGCGCGCGCATGTGTGCGTAGTCTGTAAATGCTGAGGAGGGTTGTGACATCCTGTATAACTCTTTCAGTGCGAGCTGTTGTCACTTAAACTTCTTATATACTAAGTAACTTTTAAATTTGATAGTAATAAATACTGGCGTCTAATATGAACAGACGCATTTACACAAGGGGTCTCCAACCTCGGGGAGGGGAGGGGGGGGGGGCTGTTCCAAAGCAGTGTAAAGCAATTTTGCAATTTTAAACACGCTCGTCTATACTTGTAATAATCTTTTATACTAACATTGTTTTTCCTTTATAAGTAAAATGTTTTTAAACCTTTTAATCAAAACAAAAAGTCAGGGAAATTTTTTTGTTTTCATGAGCGGTTTGTACATTGTCTTCTTCTTCTTCTTCTCCTCCTCCTCCTCCTCCTCCTCCTCCTCCTCTTCATCTTCTTCTTCTTTTTCTGCTTCTTCTTCTGCTTCTGCTTCTGCTTCTGCTGCTGCTTCTTCTTCTTCTTCTTCTTCTTCTTCTTCTTCTTCTTCTTCTTCTTCTTCTTCTTCTTCTTCTTCTTCTTCTTCTTCTTCTTCTTCTTCTTCTTCTTCTTCTTCTTCCTCCTCCTCCTCCTCCTCCTCCTCCTCCTCCTCCTCCTCCTCCTCCTCCTCCTCCTCCTCCTCCTCCTCCTCCTCCTCCTCCTCCTCCTCCTCCTCCTCCTCCTCCTCCTCCTCCTCCTCCTCCTCCTCCTCCTCCTCCTCCTCCTCCTCCTCCTCCTCCTCCTCCTCCTTCTTCTTCTTCTTCTTCTTCTTCTTCTTCTTCTTCATCCTCCTCCTCCTCCTCCTCCTCCTCCTCCTCCTCCTCCTCCTCCTCCTTCTTCTTCTTCTTCTTCAGCATTCTGAGCCCTTGAGGTTCATTGCTGCAGATATCACCTGCCTCCATTCATCTCGCTGGTTGATCTTCTCTTTCCAGTTGGTAACACCAAGTGTTTGCAGGTCTGTCTGGACATTATCTCTCCATAATTTTCTTGGTCTGCCTCCTGGTCTACGACCATTTATCTCCCTGATTTATCCAGTTTTTACCTCTCTGTCATCTGACATTCTTTCAATATGCCCCAACCATTTCAGTCTATTAGTTCTCATAATGCCAGTGATCACTGGTGATTTAAACAGATTATGAATTTTGTTGTTGCTTCTCACTCTCCATTCCCCGCTGTTTACATCTGTGATAGGTCCATAGATTCATCTTAATACTCTGCTTTCGAAAGCCTGTAATAAGCCTTCATCTCTTTTATTTTGTACATCTATGAAAAAATTATGCTGGATCAGTGAAAGACCAGGGAAGACCTCGGGTGTACTGTCAGGTTTATGCTTTATGCTGAAATAAATAAAATAAATATTGCTGAACCCGACTGACATGAAACAACAGAATCGTATCGTATCGTATAAAATCAAACAAAAATTCCAAGCTTAGTCCTTTTTTAGCCGCCTGATGGCCTGTTTTTTCAAGGACGGTTCCTTTGCTATCTTATTTATTTATCTTCCTTGTGGTGAGCAATTACACCGGAATTTGTTCATTTGTTGCCTAAGTTCTGGTTCTGTTGGGTCCTGGTTCCTGTTTAGTTGGCTATCCGCTAGCTGTTGCACTGTTCATCTGCGTCAGTACCAAGTCAGTTCTCAGCCACACCACCGCGAAACAAACAGTCCCGCAGACCGAGCGACCTAAAACGAAACAACAGAAAGTCAAAATAATCATTTTAAAACCAGGTCATGACGATGATTTGGTTCAGTGACTTGTAAAGAAGAGGTGCTGGATACACATCAAGGGCAGGCATTAAAAAGGGATAAGAAAAGGATCTGGAAATCCCATGTCATGCATCTGTGATCTGTTATTACTGTTACCATTTTTGGAAATGATTTGTCATGCATCTGTGATCTGTTATTACTGTTACCATTTTTGGAAATGATTTGTCATGCATTTGTGATCTGTTATTACTGTTACCATTTTTGGAAATCATTTTTCATGCATCTGTGATCTGTTATTACTGTTACCGTTTTTGGAAATCCTATGTCATGCATCTGTGATCTGTTAATATCATCACTATTTTTATAGCATAGGTAATTACTTGTTCTGCTAGGATGTGAACACATCGTGTTAACGAGGTGAAGATTTCTATTCAGCAGATCAATTATATTCAGTTCGGTGCAGATTATGATTAGTTCATTCCACAAATATTCTTTCGGGCTGCAATCATCTCTACAATAATTCATATGGTACGTGCTACAAAAGCCTGTCTGAGGATCTGAAGTTTATGGGTTCACAACAAGATGGAGCAGACCATGGCTGCCAGGTCGACGCAGTCTTTAATGGGTGCCAGGTAAAGTCCTGGGAAGTAAAGGTGGCTGGTATGATGTTGACCTCATCTACCGCCAAACTTAGATTGGTCATTAAAATATTAGTCCAGTACTTTATGCCCTGCACACCTCAAGGCGTTGGGAAAGGATCTTTTACATTTTACATACTACCAGAGAGGTTTGAGGCCATTAATTTAAGTGTAAGGAATGACACACGGTGCATGTACAGTCAGCATCTTAGGCTGCAGTAGAGGTCACTCGTAACAGACACATAGTGTACTTATCAAGAACATAGTGTACTCACCACCCCCCCCCCCCCTTCCCACCCCTCTACCTGGATCTGATCCAATAAATATAATTTTGAACATCCTATGTGTACTTAACAATGATCTTTTTATTTAACAAGCACTCTCTCTGTGTCTGTCTCTCTCTCTCTCTCTCTCTCTCTCTCTCTCTCTCTCTCTCTCTCTCTCTCTCTCTCCTCTCTGTCCATCCTCTATCTCTTTCTCTGTATGTCTGTCTCTCTGTCTCTCTCTCCCTCTCTCTCTCTCTCTCTCTCGTCTATCTCTTTCTCTGTCTGTCTGTCTCTCTCTCTTCTCTCTCTCTCTCTCCTCTCTCTTCCTCTCTCTCTCTCCTCTATCTCTTTCTCTGTCTGTCTGTCAGTCTCTCTCTCTCTCTCTCTCTCTCTCTCTCTCTCTCTCTCTCTCTCTCTCTCTTTCTCTGTCTCTCTCTGTGGGTACTGGGTCAGAAGAAGAGGGTTTAACCCAGAGTTCAGCTCAGTCTTCTCATCCTTCAGACTTGGAGTTCAAGTTTGTGGTCTTATAGAATTCACAACCAACCAAACACCGTCCATCTCATGCTTCAGACTTGGTAGTTCAAGTTTGTGGTCTTAAAGGATTCACAACCAACCAAACACCGTCCATCTCATGCTTCAGACTTGGTAGTTCAAGTTTGTGGTCTTAAAGGATTCACAATCAACCAAACACCGTCCATCTCATGCTTCAGACTTGGGAGTTCAAGTTTGTGGTCTTAAAGGATTCACAACCAACCAAACACCGTCCATCTCATGCTTCAGACTTGGGAGTTCAAGATTGTGGTCCTAGAGATAATAACGAATAACTGATTTGAAGTTTCCTAACTTATGGAATTGCACACCTTCTTTTTGTTATCTGTTAATGTTGAAAATAGACTTTCTGGCTTAAATATGTTTATAACTACTGTTTAGCTTTAGCATTATATTTCACCCAGATGAAACGCCATAACAGTTTATTGACAAAGCAGGTACTTTGATATTTCATTATTGTTCAGCATCGTAATTTGCTGGTTATGTTTGTGATTTGTGCTTAACATGCATGCTTGCATACTGGTGTCTAACTATGATTTTGTTTTAACTTAGTTGACAAGAAAAGCTCTGTAACCACTTTATCCTGTGAATTAGCAATCACTTACTCATCATCATCATCAGTTTCCACTATTGCTGTTAAGCTACATGGGGAGCAACAGTTTGTGATCCATAGCTTAATAGGTAGCACTGGTTTTTGTCTTCAGTGTGGAAGTAGAATACCTTTAATGTCATCAGTCCATCCTCTCTTTGGGCGCCCTCTTGCATTCACATTTTAGGATTAGCACTTGTATTGGTAGTTGTCGCTGAATTCTGATAAGATAACCAAACCATTTAAATTTTCTGCTTTTCAACAAATTTGTACAACTTGTTTCCACAGTTTGTCTGATAGTATAGTTTCTTACTCAGTCTCTGGTCTAAAAAGTTGAGCTGCCAGCTTTTCTCAGGTATCTCATCTCACAGTTATTAATTTGACCTGCGTTAGCCTTTGGTTATTTCTTAGTTTAGAAATAGTATGTAATGGCATGGCTGTGTCTGGCATGTACTAATACACCTCAACTTTAGAGTGCAGACAAGTGTTTTCTTCTGAAAACAACTACTGTGTCTGGCATGTACTAATACACCTCAACTTTAGAGTGCAGACAAGTGTTTTCTTCTGAACACAGCTACTGTGTCTGGCATGTACTAATACACCTCAACTTTAGAGTGCAGATAAGTGTTTTCTTCTGAACACAGCTACTGTGTCTGGCATGTACTAATACACCTCAACTTTAGAGTGCAGACAAGTGTTTTCTTCTGAACACAGCTACTGTGTCTGGCATGTACTAATACACCTCAACTTTAGAGTGCAGATAAGTGTTTTCTTCTGAACACAGCTACTGTGTCTGGCATGTACTAATACACCTCAACTTTAGAGTGCAGACAAGTGTTTTCTTCTGAACACAGCTACTGTGTCTGGCATGTACTAATACACCTCAACTTTAGAGTGCAGACAAGTGTTTTCTTCTGAACACAACTACTGTGTCTGGCATGTACTAATACACCTCAACTTTAGAGTGCAGATAAGTGTTATCTTCTGAACACAGCTACTGTGTCTGGCATGTACTAATACACCTCAACTTTAGAGTGCAGATAAGTGTTTTCTTCTGAACACAGCTACTGTGTCTGGCATGTACTAATACACCTCAACTTTAGAGTGCAGACAAGTGTTTTCTTCTGAACACAGCTACTGTGTCTGGCATGTATTAATACACCTCAACTTTAGAGTGCAGACAAGTGTTTTCTTCTGAACACAACTACTGTGTCTGGCATGTACTAATACACCTCAACTTTAGAGTGCAGACAAGTGTTTTCTTCTGAACACAGCTACTGTGTCTGGCATGTACTAATACACCTCAACTTTAGAGTGCAGACAAGTGTTTTCTTCTGAACACAGCTACTGTGTCTGGCATGTACTAATACACCTCAACTTTAGAGTGCAGACAAGTGTTTTCTTCTGAACACAGCTACTGTGTCTGGCATGTACTAATACACCTCAACTTTAGAGTGCAGACAAGTGTTTTCTTCTGAACACAGCTACTGTGTCTGGCATGTACTAATACACCTCAACTTTAGAGTGCAGACAAGTGTCTCTTCTGAACACAGCTACTGTGTCTGGCATGTACTAAGAGAGAGAGAGACCTTTACATCTGTGGTATTTGCTGGTCTACATTTTAGGCTGGGTCAACCTTGAAACCAAGGTCAGTGAAACAAACAAACAAATACCCCACCTGAGATTTTTGTTTAAAAAAAAAAAAACATTTCTCTTTCCATGCCTTTACACTTATTAAACATATAGTGTTGACCCAGTGTTTGAATAGATCAGTCTCACTGAGCGAAGTGGTCTGTATCCACATATGAATGATATTCTAAGAGTTGAGAACTGTTTATTGAAATATGCAAGTGTTTGTCTGATTGAGTCCAAGCAAAGCAGATCAGTTTGCTTGACCACAGCTGGTATAAAATGCAGGCAGGAATTCATCTTCATATCCATATTTTTTTTTGTTTTATTTGATTAATTCCTGCTTATCTTGTGAGTGTGATGTTGTTGTTGCTTATTCAGGCTTAGTAGCTGCAACATCCATTCTGACATTTGTGATTCTGTTGTAAAAATTACCTTTTTTGCATGTACCATATTTTCATTGCTTTTTCAGAGCTTTACTTTTGTTATCTTTGGTTCTTGTTTTTGTCTTTGCCTCTAGATTAGATCAGAGATTTGCTCTGATTGGTTTTTGTGTGTGCGCCTGGATGAAACTTTGTTCAGTCACTCACCAGTAGCAAGCGGCCTTGTGGTTGACTGATCTAACAGCCTTTTAAACCTTGCTTTTACCAGGATGCCAACCAGCAGATTAGATGCCATGGATACTGTAAGATGTTCATGAGTTCCATGTGATGACTAAATCTGCAGCTGTGATCAGACTAAGAACAGCAAGGGAAGAGGAATGAGACCAAACAACAGCATTATGCAAGAAGCCATATTATAATAATAATAAACCAACACAGAACTGGTGTGGCCGGCTGCAACATGCCGGGAGATTTGCTGACAATGAGAGCTGAGCACTTATGAATTGAGTAATGAATGGTTCAATATGAAGTTGGGAGGATCTGTTAACTAACTAATGATGCCAAGGGCTAAATGATTTCAGTCTAGTTCACTTTATGCTCCTGATTACACAGAAGGGGATGGAATTAAAGTCTTTGATCGGCATGAAACAGAAACTGAAATATTTTGCCCATATCAAATAGCAGCAGAAAGCATGGTGCTAAAAAAGAGGCGCAGGTACCAACCAGCACAAAGATCGGAAGGATATAACTGACCCCTTTGTGTAGGAAAGTGCATGAGGTGGCGGAGCTGGCAAGAGACAGAGTTTCTTTCAGGCAGACCGTAATGAGAGCCATGTTCTGCAAAGCATCAGCTACATAATGATGATGATGATTGGTATGAAAATGACTGTACAGTATGGAGAGGATCTGGAACCCAAGGAGATCAGGAGTCTGACAGAAGGCAAAGTTATTGAAAAATTAGATGCTGTTAGGTGGATCAGAAGCCATAGCATCGTGGGTACAGATCAAGCAGGGAGACAATCACATGTCAGTGTGTTTCAGTGTGAAGCTTTGTGAGTTTTCAAAGACTGACAACAGGATACCTAATTCATAGATGCCAGATTATTCAATCTGAAGACAAGCTGACATTTGTAGCTTTATGACTGCCTTAAATTTATTCTTCAGAAAATAATATGATGGTTTCCCTTTTCCTTCCACATACATATTCTATGTTTTTACATGTGTGTATTTTTGGGGTAGCTTTTCTTATAAATTTGCTAATGAAGCAGTCAGTTTATGGCCTGTTAATTCACAGTTTGAAAGAGATATAAGATCCTGATACTTAACTGTCTTACACAGGTCACATGAGGGTTGAACTTGTGTAGGTTCATTAATATTAATGTTGAAATTAAATATTTGACTTACCCTGATGTGATGCTTAACTGTTTTACACTGGTCACTTGAGGGTTGTAGTTGTGTGTACGATGTACATTCATATTAATGTTCGCAGTAAATGTTTTACTAACCCTTATGGTTTGATTGTCTCTATTCAGCTGAACGAGCAGTTCATGAGAAAGATTCCAGCAGGAGCTGAAGCAGCAAACATTTTGGTTGGAGAACTTGACAATCTCAACTACCAGGTGAGCTCTCATATTGTTTGCAATATGACTGAAGTACTAGAGACTTAAAGAACCATTTAAGAAAAGGCAAAGTTAGGCAGGCTGAAAACAAACTATATCTGCAGTAGACATTTTCAGAATATAAATAAGGAGACTTATTACTGAGTTCCAGCTAACAGGCCATATGTCGAACTGGTTGTAAGTCAATTTTTTTTTTTCAAACATTATTTTAATTCAAATGGGTTATAAACTCTGAACATAAAACATGCAAATTCAGTCAGTGTGTATATAATTATTGTATATAATAGGAAAATTACATAATCTATACACTGGTGCATCAGTTCCTGGAATTTTTGTTGACCTTACCAATGAAGTTTCCTTTTTAAAAAATTGATTTTTTTTTTAAATTTAAAAAAAAAATTATTCATTTCTTTTTCTGGTCCTAAGTGCAGATGGCCGTGAGTGGCAAAGGTCATAGGTCAAGGGTAAGGTGTATAGCAGGTTTGACAGTCCTCTACCCAACAGGCAGTGTAAAGATGCTATGCTATCAGGGTCCATAATCCAGTAGCATAATCTTAAGCATAATACAGAAAAATAAAATATTTATCACCTTGGACACCCAAGCATAATACAGATAAATAAAATATTTATCACCTTGTAAACCCAGTCATAATACAGATAAATAGATTTATCACCTTGCAAACCAAGTCATAATACAGATAAATAAAATATTTATCACCTTGTAAACCCAGTCATAAGACAGATAAATAAAATATTTATCACCTTGTAAACCAAGTCATAATATAGATAAATAAAATATTGATCACCTTGTAAACCCAGTCATAATACAGATACTTGTTTTTTAAATGTATTGATTTCTATATGCAGAGACTTTTTTTGGCAGTTAGAAAAGAATGTAACAATGTGTCGCACCTCCACAGGTATCTGGCTTTATTCGCCTCTGCGAAGGAAGAAACATAGGGGATATCACTGAGGTGCCCATTCCAACCAGGTTTGTCTTCATTCTTCTAGGACCACCCGGCAGCCAACAGAAAAATGTGGAAATAGGCAGATCTATGTCAACATTAATGGTGGATGAGGTATTTATATTGTTTCAGTGTTATCTAGTGTTTCAGTTTTATGTTTCAGTGTTATCTAGTGTTCAGTGTTATCTAATGTTTCAGTGTTATTTAATGTTTTAGTGTTATTTAATGTTTGAGTGTTGTCTAGCATTTCAGTGTATCTAATATTTCATTGAACTAGGATTTTAGTTATCTAATGTTCAAACTTCAAATCTAATGTTTCAGTTTTATCTAGCGTTTCAGTGTTATCTAATGTTTCAGTGTTATATAATGTTTCAGTATTATCTAACATTTTAATGTTATCTAATGTTTCAGTGTTATCCAATGTTTCAGTATTATCTAATGTTTCAGTATTATCTAACATTTAAATGTTATATAATGTTTTCTGTGTTATCTAATGTATCAGTATTATCTAACATTTTAATGTTATCTAATGTTTCAGTATTATCTAACATTTCAGTGTTATCTCATGTTTCTTTGTTATCTCATGTTTCAGTATTATCTAACATTTCAATGTAATCTCATGTTTCAGTTTTATCTAATATTTCAGTATTATCTAACATTTCAATGTTATATAATGTTTTCTGTGTTATCTAATGTGTCAGTATTATCTAACATTTTAATGTTATCTAATGTTTCAGTATTATCTAACATTTCAATGTTATCTCATGTTTCAGTGTTAAATGAAGTTTTTCTGAAATCTAATGTTTCACAAGTCTCATACACAATATGACCAATTGGGATTTAAAATGTTCATCGTCATCTTTAAGTGTCTTGCCAACTGGTGTGTGAGTGATCATTCCTTATCGCAGCTTTCAGATCTCCAATCGCCATTCTTCTCTTGAGTAGTCACATGTTTCATTTTAATTCTTCTCATAACCTGACTGTCACTTTCTGATATTTGTGGTAAACTGTCTTCGGATCCTTGCCTGTTTCAAAACATCTGGATTACTCATTCTGATTGTCTAAGGAACTTTAAACATTCTTAAGAATGACCTAGGTTCCCAGGTCAACCTAGACGAGTATCAGATCAAGCCCTGGAAACTTTGGATGACCCTATGATGTTGACAGCATTATCACCATCCCCCAATTGCTGATTGGTGTATACAAAAATGGGTCAAGCATTAAATGGCTGATGCACAGCTAGTGTTGAAAGGGTCCTTCACTTACTGTTGCCAGGTGTTTAGAGAGGTTGCCTATAAAGCTCGCAACAGACAAGACATTCTCGCTGGGGTTGACGAGTTCCTGGACCAGGTAACAGCACTTCCTCCTGGAGAATGGGATCCAAAGATTAGGATTGAACCCCCACAGAGTGTTCCCTCACAGGTAACTTATTTCATTGTGAGATTTGTTTTGTCATGTGAATATGTTTTGTCGTTTAATTGTGTGATGTGTCACAGCAGATTCCCAGTGAGGGTTTATAAGCACTATAATATCATCATCATTATGTACCATGCCCGTAAGTATAGGCCAGCGGTTCTGCCTACACTTCTCCACATTCAAGCTAGAAAAAGATTCCCAACCTGGAACTTGACCATTGCAGATCAAACTTACTTCAGTGTCGTAGTGCAACTACCTGAGAAGCAAGGAACCAACAGTCTGCACACAGATCTGTAAAATGGGTGTGCATTGAACATTAAATTCCTGGAAGAAGAAGAATTCTCAGAAGTGGACAAACAACCAGACCTTTCTGTCAGAGTTTACATCCAGTGAAAACCAAGAGAAAGAAAAAAGAAAGTAGCTAATTACATAGTGCAAGTGGCTATGGGGAACAAGATTTCTATTATATACTCTGACCAAATGTAAAAAGTAAGTGAACATACCGAGCGATGAAAACAGTTGCAGTTAAGCTAATACCAAGAAATTATACATTACGAGCTGATTTAACAGAATTAAAATTCATATGTTTGTGAGTTTTTAAAATTGTTTTTTTAATTTTACAAATTTTGCCAAAAGCTCAGTCTGATTGATTTACTGAGCATGATAGATTAGTGGCTAGTGCATTCACTTGCTGATACAGTAGTCTAGGGTTCCATGTTTTGTGTTGTGTTCAGATGTAATATTTCTGCCCTCAGACAGCTTTTTCACGTATTCATAGCATTTGTTTCTCATTTGTTGGTAAGGACCTTATTCACACTATTTTATTTTAACTGTCTTTTGATGTGTACCTCCTTATTTACATTACATGTTTATTTGTTTTTGATCATAGTTCAGTAGCAATCTTTCTTAGTATTCATCATTTGAGACGCTTTAGCACCTTTTTATTTTATTTTGTGTTAAAGTATTAAGATTTCATTTTAAATCTAAATGACAAAACATCACACACAAAATACAAAAACACAAACAACAACAACATTTCTGGTTTATGGTGAACTTTATATATTCCTAAGTTTATAACACCTGCTTGATAGAATGACATGATACCAATAAAATCACAAAAGTAGTACTTTCCTGGGCCCATATATACATACAGACACCTTGTGTCAGCATATGTTGTCAGATATAATTAACAGCATCACACTAAAGATATATTAAACATCATCACATACAACACAGGGATTGGTGTACATGAACCCACACAGCTTGTGTCATCATCACACATGACACAGGGATTGGTGTACATGAACCTACACAGCTTGTGTCATCATCACACATGACACAGGGATTGGTGTACATGAACCTACACAGCTTGTGTCATCATCACACATGACACAGGGATTGGTGTACATGAACCTACACAGCTTGTGTCATCATCACACATGACACAGGGATTGGTGTACATGAACCCACACAGCTTGTGTCATCATCACACATGACACAGGGATTGGTGTACATGAACCCACACAGCTTGTGTCATCATCACACATGACACAGGGATTGGTGTACATGAACCTACACAGCTTGTGTCATCATCACACATGACACAGTGATTGGTGTACATGAACCCACACAGCTTGTGTCATCATCACACATGACACAGTGATTGGTGTACATGAACCTACACAGCTTGTGTCATCATCACACATGACACAGTGATTGGTGTACATGAACCCACACAGCTTGTGTCATCATCACACACAACACAGTGATTGGTGTACATGAACCCACACAGCTTGTGTCATCATCACACATGACACAGGGATTGGTGTACATGAACCTACACAGCTTGTGTCATCATCACACATGACACAGTGATTGGTGTACATGAACCCACACAGCTTGTGTCATCATCACACATGACACAGTGATTGGTGTACATGAACCCACACAGCTTGTGTCATCATCACACACAACACAGTGATTGGTGTACATGAACCCACACAGCTTGTGTCATCATCACACATGACACTGTGATTGGTGTACATGAACCCACACAGCTTGTGTCATCATCACACACGACACAGGGATTGGTGTACATGAACCTACACAGCTTGTGTCATCATCACACATGACACAGTGATTGGTGTACATGAACCCACACAGCTTGTGTCATCATCACACATGACACAGTGATTGGTGTACATGAACCCACACAGCTTGTGTCATCATCACACACAACACAGTGATTGGTGTACATGAACCCACACAGCTTGTGTCATCATCACACATGACACAGTGATTGGTGTACATGAACCCACACAGCTTGTGTCATCATCACACATGACACAGTGATTGGTGTACATGAACCCACACAGCTTGTGTCATCATCACACATGACACAGTGATTGGTGTACATGAACCCACACAGCTTGTGTCATCATCACACATGACACAGTGATTGGTGTACATGAACCCACACAGCTTGTGTCATCATCACACATGACACAGTGATTGGTGTACATGAACCCACACAGCTTGTGTCATCATCACACACAACACAGGGATTGGTGTACATGAACCCACACAGCTTGTGTCATCATCACACACAACACAGTGATTGGTGTACATGAACCCACACAGCTTGTGTCATCATCACACATGTCACAGGGATTGGTGTACATGAACTCACACAGCTTGTGTCATCATCACACATGTCACACGGATTGGTGTACATGAACCCACACAGCTTGTGTCATCATCACACATGTCACAGGGATTGGTGTACATGAACCCACACAGCTTGTGTCATCATCACACATGTCACAGGGATTGGTGTACATGAACCCACACAGCTTGTGTCATCATCACACATGACACAGGGATTGGTGTACATGAACCTACATAGCTTGTGTCATCATCACACATGACACAGTGATTGGTGTACATGAACCTACACAGCTTGCCATGAGACAGAAAGTGTTAACTTATATCCTTTCAGGTAATTTTTTAACACATTGTAAACTATTATCAGTGATGATGACTGTAGACATGATGTGTTTCTACTGTAGGCACCACGTAAAGTTGCTAAACTTCCAGCCACCGGGAAACCACATGTAGAAGATGAGGATGATGAAGATGAGGGTCATTTTGACCCAACTTTACAGAGAACTGGCAGGTGAGTAACTAGTTCAGTTCCTTCTCTTTCACACACTCATGCACGCTGGTTGGTATATGCCTGCTCAGCCACACACTAAAACCAGCTGTTTTTGAAGTCTGGTCATAGTTGTAGATTCACAGTCGTTAGTTGCACTATCCAGTGGTTTTCAACACGAAAGGGTGGGATGGAGGGGGATGGGAGTTCAAGGGCGGGCCTCAAGTGGTTTTCTTATTCTTCTTCTTCTTCTTCTTCTTCTTCTTCTTCTTCTTCTTCTTCTTCTTCTTCTTCTGCTTCTTCTTCTTCTTCTTCGCGTTCACCAGCTGTAAACTCTGGTGGAAAGTTCTGGTTGTTCATCCACTTCTGGACTGCAGTCCTGTTCTAGAACCTGAGTGTTGCTTGTGCATCTGTTTTACAGATCTGACTCATTTGTATGCAGACTGCTGGTTCCTTGCACAGACTTCAAAGGAAGCTCTCAATTAGTTGAATTTTATGACATGCTTTTGGGTAGGCAGTGGGTCTATTCTTGTTTTCCCTATAATGGGGCCCGGAACCCACACGGGGATCAAGTAGTTTTGAAACTGACAGCATTTGTTTTTTGTAATAATCTGTTATACTAACATTGTTAATCTTCCACACACACACAGATTGTTTGGTGGTTTGATTGCTGACATCAAGAGGAAACTACCATGGTATATAAGTGACTTCAAGGATTCACTACATATCCAGTGTGTGGCCTCTGTCATATTTTTGTACCTGGCAACCTTAACACCCAATGTGACATTTGGTGGCCTGTTAGGACAAGCAACAGACCAGTATATGGTAATAATTTTAATACAATGAATCATCATCATAAACCACTTCTGCCATTAAGCACCATGTTGTCGAATAATTTGTGACCCAGTGCACATTGGCTGGTACCAGCTATTGTCATGCCATGAGGGTGTAAAGTCTCTTCTTTACTGTTGTCGATCCATATTTTTCGTGGTCGTACTCTTGTTCTTGTACTCTTGTTCTTGTAGATGATTATGTAGTGTCCATGATGGTATCTGATAAATATTTGAATTTAATAAGGTTGATTTAAATATGTTAGGCAATGAAAATATGAACCATTTGTATGACTGTAACTAATTTTATACTATGGCTTATTTGTGAACAGTCTGGACGAGTATAATTTATCCTTTCATCAACTAGTTACCATCCCACCTTCACACAGATCTCTTTGAGGTCCTTTTTATTTGCTATTTTTGTAGTCAGTATTAAATAAATAAAAGTAATTGATAAGCATAATATCAAATAGAGACAGAGAAAAAGAGAGAGAATCTATATTCCCATTTATAACCCACATAAGTTGAAGAGGTTTTTTGTTTAAATTAATACTACTTCTACTTTCTGTGAATCTGCTAAAAGGTTTTGGACTCTCAAGTCAGACACATGAAATGTTCATGTTGCCTGAAGTGGTCAAGTGGGCTTGCATCTCAAAAATTTGGAGACTTGTTTACCTAGTATAAAAGTACCATCTTAAGAACGAGGTGCATGTAGAGACTTGTCTACCCAATATAAAAGTACCATCTCAAGAGTAAGGTGCGTGTAGAGACTTGTCTACCCAATATAAAAGTACCATCTCAAGAGTAAGGTGCGTGTAGAGACTTGTCTACCCAATATAAAAGTACCATCTCAAGTGTAAGGTGCATGTAGAGACTTGTCTACCCAATATTAAAGTACCATCTCAAGTGTAAGGTGCGTGTAGAGACTTGTCTACCCAATATAAAAGTACCATCTCAAGTGTAAGGTGCGTGTAGAGGCTTGTCTACCCAATATAAAAGTACCATCTCAAGTGTAAGGTGCATGTAGAGACTTGTCTACCCAATATAAAAGTACCATCTCAAGTGTAAGGTGCGTGTAGAGACTTGTCTACCCAATATAAAAGTACCATCTCAAGTGTAAGGTGCGTGTAGAGACTTGTCTACCCAATATAAAAGTACCATCTCAAGTGTAAGGTGCATATAGAGACTTGTCTACCCAATATAAAAGTACCATCTCAAGTGTAAGGTGCATATAGAGACTTGTCTACCCAATATAAAAGTACCATCTCAAGTGTAAGGTGCGTGTAGAGGCTTGTCTACCCAATATTAAAGTACCATCTCAAGTGTAAGGTGCATGTAGAGACTTGTCTACCCAATATAAAAGTACCATCTCAAGTGTAAGGTGCGTGTAGAGGCTTGTCTACCCAATATAAAAGTACCATCTCAAGTGTAAGGTGCATGTAGAGACTTGTCTACCCAATATAAAAGTACCATCTCAAGTGTAAGGTGCATGTAGAGACTTGTCTACCCAATATAAAAGTACCATCTCAAGTGTAAGGTGCGAGTAGAGACTTGTCTACCCAATATAAAAGTACCATCTCAAGAGTAAGGTGCGAGTAGAGACTTGTCTACCCAATATAAAAGTACCATCTCAAGAGTAAGGTGCGTGTAGAGACTTGTCTACCCAATATAAAAGTACCATCTCAAGTGTAAGGTGCGTGTAGAGACTTGTCTACCCAATATAAAAGTACTATCTCAAGAGTAAGGTGCATGTAGAGACTTGTCTACCCAATATAAAAGTACCATCTCAAGTGTAAGGTGCATGTAGAGACTTGTCTACCCAATATAAAAGTACCATCTCAAGTGTAAGGTGCGTGTAGAGACTTGTCTACCCAATATAAAAGTACCATCTCAAGAGTAAGGTGCGTGTAGAGACTTGTCTACCCAATACAGAATCCAGGCCCCAGTCTCTTCCATGGTGTGACTCTTATACCACTGTCTAAAAGCCGTGAAAACTTAAACAGTTTAAATTTTGTTTTAAAGAGTGCCGTGGGAAGCAAACCTTGATACAATGAGAATTGTGAAATGCATTCACTAACATTTAAACAACAGACCCTCATGCAGAGAGACATAAGGAGGTAATGATTTAGCACAACACATGCAGGTTGGATGACAGGAGATCTAAGGTTTTTAGGTGCTTTATTGTCAGCTTACGTAAGGCTGCCAATGTCACAAGGAGAGACAGAGTTCGAAACGAGAACATTAGATCAATTGTAGGAACCACACCATGCCTGCAATACATAAAGAAGCAACAAATAGAGTGGTTTGGCCACTTGATGCGAATGCAAACTGACCAACTGCCTCTACGAGCATACAACGAACAACACTACTGCCCTAGAGCAAGAGGCAGACCGAGAGTACGATGGATAGACAATATATCAGAGATCCTGAGGCAACACGGACTAACAACAACACATGCAACACACCTGGCTCAGGATAGAAAACTGCGACTCCCCACTACGCTGTGAGGCAATTGTGGACAAGACAAGACAAGACAAGATTGTCAGTAGACTCCGGCCGAATGTCCGGAGGAAGCCTGTGAGATTAGATGTAGATCTCTCAGGACTGTGTTGAACCAGACAACTCAGTCACATGATGTTGTGTGTTTCACCTTCAGGGAACCATGGAGTGTATCCTGACAGCTTCCATTGTTGGAGTTTTGTTTGCCCTCTTCGCTGGGCAGCCACTGAACATTCTGGGAAGCACTGGTCCCATGTTGGTGTTGGAGATGATTCTCTACAACTTTTGCAAGTAAGCATCTCTCTTAGTCTTGTGCTGTCTCATTATTTATGTGTTAGTTGTGTTGTTTCACATTAATTATATCTTAATTGTGTTGTTTCACATTATTTTATTTATGTTGTTTCACATTATTCATGTGTTGTTTATGTTGTTTGTATTAAGTCTGTGTTAGCTATGTTGTTTCACATTTTCTTTTCTGTGTTAGTTGTGTTGTTTCAAATTTGTTTCTGTATTAGTTATGTTGTTTCATAAAGATTCTGTGTTAGCTGTGTTGCATCACATTTCTTTCGGTGTTGTGTTGTTTCATGTTTTTCTTTCTTTCTGTGTTAGCTATGTTATGTTTCACGTTATTTCTTTGTTAGTTGTACCTCTCAAGCAGACATAATCTGAGTTTGAAGGAAACCCTTTCTACATTGGATTTCCTTCGGTAGCAGTTTATTTCTTGGAGGAGGTGTGGTCAGGCCTTGATTATTTTCAGTCCTCGTCGTCCTGCACCACCACAGGCAGTGGTTCACCCCTGCCTCTTCCCCGTGTGGGTTCCAGGGCCCTGTTATAGGTAAAACAAGAATGTACCCACTGCCTACCCAAAAGCATGTCGCAAGGTTAGACTAATTAGGAGCTTCTTTCAAAGTCAGAGTGCATCTGCCTGAGAGGCAAGGAACCACCAGTCTGCACACACATGAGTCAGATCTGTAAAAACGGATGCACACGCAACACTCAGGTTCTCAAACAGGACTGTACACATAAGTGGCTGAACAACCAGAACTTTCCTCCAGAGTTTTCAGCTGGTGAACGCAAAGAAGAAGAAGAAGACCCCCTGCCTCTCTATACTTTACATTTTTCTCTAGCTTACTTTACTAATTTGTTTTTGTTGCAGAGAACAAGAACTGGATTTCCTACCGTTCAGAGCATGGATTGGGTTGTGGACTGCTTTTCTTCTGTTGTTGATAGTAGCCTTTGACCTTTCTGCCTTAGTGAGATACATCACGAGATTCACAGAGGAGAGCTTTGCCTGCCTCATCGCTGTCATATTTATTGCTGAAGCTTTCAAGAAACTTTTGGGTAAGTATAACTTCTTTTAGGAAAAAAATTCTTGCTTGCTTCATAGAGCCACCAATTTTAACATGGCTGTGAATCCTGGACTGTTAATTAACAGGCTAAACAATTTCTTGAGGCCCTTGTGATGTGGTTTTACAGAAAAATCGTTAGAATTTCTTGGACAGCCAAAAAAGGGCAACCCAGATGCTTGAAAGGCGATGGTTAAAAGACAACTTGTCACAAATATCATAAAGAGGCAGTTATCATTTTTTGAATATGTTATGAGAAGAGGAAAACTGTAATATGTGTTGACAACTGGAAATGTCTGTAGAAAGAGAGACAGAAAGAATATGAGAGAAGATTCTTGACAGTCTTTTGCCATTTCATGCAAGGCTGTCAACACATGAACTGATACATGCAGTTGCAGATCACAGATTGTCAAGAGGTATGATCGCCCACACCAGTCGGCAAGGCACTTGATGATGATAGCTTCTACTTCTTCTCCTCCTCCTCCTCCTCTGTCTCTTTTTTTGTTATTAGTTTTAGGCTTCTCCCCTGTCTCTTGTTTCAGACCCTTCTCCAGCATCTTTGCAAGGCATACCCAGTCATCCAAGACATGGAAATGGGTCCATTACCTTACAACACAACTTAATCACTGATTAACTGACTTTAATTTCCATTTTCTTTGAGTTACTTCTCTTTCTTCTTTGATCCTCCTGTAAGAAAACTTATATCAAGAGGCTGGTAGCCTTTATGAAAGCTATGGCTCAATCCATTTCTCCTCGTATACCATATAGCTTTGGTTCCACTGAGGTTGAAATGGGCCAGATTGTGTGTCTGTTGGCAGCATCCAGTTGACAATGTTGGAGCACATGCTCCATGCTTGAGTTACTGATCAGTTGGATTAAAATTGACAAAATGTATTCACTCATCAAACTGTCTAACTGGCCACCTGATAATTTGATTTGACTTGGGACGATCGGCTAACATAACTGCCTGATTGATAAACTAACAAATAAACTTGATTTATTGAACCACTGATTGGCTTGATTAATTGACTGATCAACCAGAACAAAATTTTTGATTAGCAGAAATAACAGAACTTATAAACTGCACTGACTGAATGATTGGTCAGTTAACACCTTGTCATTTTCCCAGATGATAGTGTTGAACTATGCTATGTAGAGAGGCATGGGAATCACAGGTGATTGCCAGTAATGATTGTCAAACATATACATTAACTAGGAAAAATATGCATGATGCGAGAGGGAGAGATAAATAGTTGAGATTACTGCTGCTAGAGCGCAGTTGCGTAAACAACCACCCACATTACAGCTGCAGTGAACTCAGAGATGCTTCTACGAATAAGGGATGAGTTTGGCTACCGCTTAGATGTTTGCCGAGCAACAAACTGCAGCCATATTGAATATCTATAACTTCTATTGTAAATATGTCAACTTTTGACCTTCCTCTCTCTCTCTCTTGTATGAATATTATCAATATGTAATGTATATTCAAGGAAATATACATGAGTTAAACCACCCACATTACAGCTGCAGTGAACTCAGAGATGCTTCTACGAATATGGGATGAGTTTGGCTACTGCTTAGATGTTTGCCGAGCAACAAGCTGCAGCCATATTTAATATCTATATCTTCTATTGTAAATATGTCAACTTTTGACCTTCCTCTCTCTCTCTTGTATGTATATTATCAATATGTAATGTATATTCAAGGAAATATACAGGAATTAAACCACCCACATTACAGCTGCAGTGAACTCAGAGATGCTTCTACGTATATGGGATGAGTTTGGCTACCGCTTAGATGTTTGCCGAGCAACAGACTGCAGCCATATTGAATATCTATAACTTCTATTGTAAATATGTCAACTTTTGACCTTCCTCTCTCTCTCTTGTATGTATATTATCAATATGTAATGTATATTCAAGGAAATATACAGGAATTAAAGTGTATCCATCATTTTGAATAGCCCTGTATTTATCAAAATTCTCATCAGATGCTTAGCTTCCAACTTTTCTGCAGTCATTTTCACTGGATAACAATTATTGAATATATTTATATTTAGCCGTAATATCCTTGCATTAATCATATTTTGTTGAATTATCTACAGGAATACTTGATGAAGCTCCTGTGAACACCAACCCTGAAGCAGTTCTCAATTATACTTGTGAATGTTTCCCGCCAAATACAACTTCTGTGAACTGGACCTCTGTCGGCACTTACAATGAAACTCATTTTCTGCCATATCTGATTGGCTATGATGATTCCAACACTAATTTATCAGGTGCGAGCAGTCTCCTAAACTTTTAAGTAATTTATTTGTTACAGGTTGTAATTGTTTACAGAACTGCTAGTAAGAATACAAATGTTTACAGAACTGCTAGTAAGAATACAAATGTTTACAGAACTGCTAGTAAGAATTCAAATGTTTACAGAATTGCTAATAAGAATACAAATGTTTACAGAACTGCTAGTAAGAATATAAATGTTTACAGAACTGCTAGTAAGAATACAAATGTTTACAGAACTGCTAATAAGAATACAAATGTTTACAGAACTGCTAGTAAGAATATAAATGTTTACAGAACTGCTAGTAAGAATATAAATGTTTACAGAACTGCTAGTAAGAATACAATGTTCACAGAACTGCTAGTAAGAATATAAATTTTCACAGAACTGCTAATAAGAATATAAAGGTTTACAGAACTGCTAGTAAGAATATAAATGCTTACAGAACTGCTAGTAAGAATATAAATGTTTACAGAACTGCTAGTAAGAATATAAATGTTTACAGAACTGCTAGTAAGAATACAATGTTCACAGAACTGCTAGTAAGAATATAAATGTTTACAGAACTGCTAGTAAGAATATAAATGTTTACAGAACTGCTTGTCAGAGAACACACATTTTTACAGAAATCTAAGGACACTGGTTGTCAGGGAACACAAATGATTACTGATCATCTTGCCAGAATCGGAAATGTTTGCTGATTTACTGGCCAGATAACAAATGTTTGCTGATTTACTAGCCAGATAACAAATGTTTGCTGATTTACTGGCCAGATAACAAATGTTTGCTGATTTACTAGCCAGATAACAAATGTTTGCTGATTTACTGGCCAGAAAACAAATGTTTGCTGATTTACTAGCCAGATAACAAATGTTTACTGATCTACAAGATAGAGAACATAAATGATTATTGATCTACGATTAGAAAAAAGTTTTCTAGTAATATCTAGTTAATAAATCTAGCTATTATTTTGAAAATAAATCGAGTTTTTTTCTGCCTCGCCAGCCTACAATCAGACATGGAATTTTGAGGATCTGTCCTCATCATTTGTTAATTGGAGCAGAATTCCAGCCAATGAATGTGCACTGTTTAGTGGATTCCCCATAACCATTGGCTGCGACACTCCCCACTATGTCGCAGATGCCTTCTTCCTGTCAGTGTTGCTATTTTTGGGAACTTTCATCATTGCAACTGGCCTTTCAAATGCCAAGACCAGCGCTTTCTTCCCTACCTACGTAAGTTCTGAAGCCAACACATGTCACATTGATTGCTATTTTAATTTACTTTTAATTTATAAAAAAAAAAAATGACCTTGGCTCCCAGGTCAACCCAGGCTAAAATGAGTAGAAGTAATTTTGACAGATGAGAGCTGACTGGTCAATTTTAAAAAAACATGGATCCAGCATGATATGCCTGGTGGCCACTGGCGTGAAGAGGGTCCTGTAACATTTTTTTACCTATTTATTTTAATATACTCCATTGCCAGGTCAACTTTAGCAGGTTCAGCTATATTTTTATTTTTATGCCACATGCAGGCCAAATAAGAAATTATGGTCTGTCCTTTAAATTCTTCCTAAAGCTGCATTCATTGTGGATCAATTTCATTTATAAATGTAGAGAATAGGACATAGAACTACTCTGAAACATAGCACAGTTGTGCAGGAGGGATGATCAGCACTTCCACAATATGCAGCTTTTTCTGAGAGAGGGAGCACTTATGTATTTATTTATTCTGAGTACAGTGACCCTCTCACCTTTCCTTCTCTCTCTCTCTCTCTCTCTCTCTCTCTCTCTCTCTCTCTCTCTCTCTCTCTCTCTCTCTCTCTCTCTCTCTTTCTCTGTCTGTCTCTGTCTCTGTCTCTGTCTCTCTCTCTCTCTCTCTCTCTCTCTCTCTCTCTCTCTCTCTCTCTCTCTCTCTCTCTCTCTCTCTTTTTGTGTCTATCTCTCTGTCTATCTGTTTGTATGTGAGAGAAAAACAGAAGGTGATTTCTGCGATATGATAAATGTTTTTCTTCCGTTTTCAAATGTTTGCTTGTGTTTTGTTGAGTAATTTCTTCTTGGGCTTATTTATTGTGATACTACGTATACACTTTAAATTTTTTAAATCCTAATCTCAGGTTCGTCAGACGATGAGTGACTTTGCTGTCTTGATTGCAATCGTCAGCATGGTGTTAGCTGATTATTTCATCAGCGTTCCCACTCCTAAACTGCAAGTGCCAACTAAATTCAAGGTTAGCCATTATATTATTTCACATGACAGAAGATTTCCCCAACATTTTTTGGTGGCTAGTTCCTAATTATCACATGTTTTATTTTCCGAGCTGTAATGTCCATTGCTATATTTTTATTTGTTTGTCAGAAATATAATTCAATATAATTGTCACTTGTATTATTACCATCCAGCCTTTGTCATTCTTCTATTCAGTATCACTTTAATATTTAAACTCCTATAAAGGCATAAAGTGTGAATTATTCTAATCTGGAATTCTATTGGTAAGTGTTGATTTATAATCAAACTTTTCCGTAACATTCTGTGTGCTCCATATGTGCAATCATTATTGTGATACTAACAGTGTAGACTTTAAGAACTCGAGAAAATATTTTAACTGTGAATGCCGCAGGTGTTCAGAATTGTTTTGTGTGTCTGCTGAATTAAAATCAGTGTAAGGGACATTTTTATGCCACTGTTGCATTAGAAATATTGTACTAGGCCTTTATTTGCATAGACCAATTGGAACTTGACAGGTGGTATGTCAGCTGGCCGCCTTTCAGTCCCAGAAACTTCCTAGTAGCCATTTTAGGCTGGATTGATCTGTGAGCCACGATCATTTTATAAAAATCCGCCTAGATGCAGATTTGAACTCAAGAGCTGCAGGTAAAGTGTCTAGCCAGTGCACCAGTTCTGCTAGTGTATGCTGAATCAGTATCTGGGACTAAGTGTCATTTTTTTAATTTACTATTTTTGTTCCCTCTCTTTTTTTCTTTTGGCACTGCTAAGGGATGGAACATGACAGCCGATGCTTACTGGCATGGCCCATGATGATAATAGTTGAACCTAATGTGGCATATGGTGTCAGAAACCAGGAAACCTAATTCAGCAACAAATGTCATCCAAAAAGACACAGATATCCAGCCATGCTGTTACAGAAATTATAATTGTTAAATGATCTGTTTTTTTTCTCACAGCCAACGCGAGATGACCGTGGATGGTTCGTCAACCCTATCAGCGACAAAAACCCAGTCTGGCTGATCTTTGCTGCTGTGTTGCCTGCTCTTCTGGCAGTGATTCTGATCTTCATGGACCAGCAGATCACTGCAGTCATTGTCAACAGAAAGGAGAACAAGCTGATGGTATGTTCATATCTCTGCACTTTCACAGCCTAGTTGTATGTTCACATCTTTGCACTTACTTTCACAGCCTAGTTGTATGTTCATATCTTTGCACTTTCACAGCCTAGTTGTATGTTCACATCTTTGCACTTACTTTCACAGCCTAGTTGTATGTTCATATCTTTGCACTTTCACAGCCTAGTTGTATGTTCACATCTTTGCACTTACTTTCACAACCTAGTTGTATGTTCACATCTTTGCACTTACTTTCACAGCCTAGTTGTATGTTCACATCTTTGCACTTACTTTCACAGCCTAGTTGTATGTTCACATCTTTGCACTTACTTTCACAGCCTAGTTGTATGTTCACATCTTTGCACTTACTTTCACAGCCTAGTTGTATGTTCACATCTTTGCACTTACTTTCACAACCTAGTTGTATGTTCATATCTTTGCACTTACTTTCACAGCCTAGTTGTATGTTCATATCTTTGCACTTACTTTCACAGCCTAGTTGTATGTTCACATCTTTGCACTTACTTTCACAGCCTAGTTGTATGTTCATATCTTTGCACTTACTTTCACAGCCTAGTTGTATGTTCATATCTTTGCACTTACTTTCACAGCCTAGTTGTATGTTCACATCTTTGCACTTACTTTCACAGCCTAGTTGTATGTTCATATCTTTGCACTTACTTTCACAGCCTAGTTGTATGTTCATATCTTTGCACTTACTTTCACAGCCTAGTTGTATGTTCACATCTTTGCACTTACTTTCACAGCCTAGTTGTATGTTCATATCTTTGCACTTACTTTCACAGCCTAGTTGTATGTTCATATCTTTGCACTTACTTTCACAGCCTAGTTGTATGTTCACATCTTTGCACTTACTTTCACAGCCTAGTTGTATGTTCATATCTTTGCACTTACTTTCACAGCCTAGTTGTATGTTCACATCTTTGCACTTACTTTCACAGCCTAGTTGTATGTTCATATCTTTGCACTTACTTTCACAGCCTAGTTGTATGTTCACATCTTTGCACTTACTTACACAGCCTGGTTATTTCACATCTTTATTCTTACTTTCAGCTTAAGTCAAATAAAGACCATTTTTCCACGCCATCAGGTGTATTAGGCATATAGGGCTAGACCCATATTTTACAGATCTTTGCACTTACTTTCACAGCCTAGTTGTATGTTCACATCGTTGCACTTACTTTCACAGCCTAGTTGTATGTTCATATCTTTGCACTTACTTACACAGCCTGGTTATTTCACATCTTTTTTCTTACTTTCAGCTTAAATAAAGACCATTTTTCCACGCCATCAGGTGTATTAGGCATATAGGGCTAGACCCACATTTTACAGACCACTTGGCACTGTGTGGGTAATATGGTAAGAATCACTCCATCTGCCGGGACTTTTATCTGGTACCCACTCAAGGCTGGATGGACCTGGAAGCCAAGGTCATTTCTGAAAAAAAGAAAAAAAACAGTCTAGCACTGTTGACATTTGAACCCAAGACCTTCATATCCACAGGTAGACACCTAGCCACTACACCACGACTGCTTCCACTTTCAGCTATGAGTGGCGTATATTTGTAAATTTACATGCTGTAGTAAAACCAAACTGTAGTAGCATATATATTTAATTAACTGAATACAGAGAAATAATATCTTTAGTGTAAGAAATGTAAATTGTAGGGTTCACACATACATGCATATAAATTGAGTCGGTAAATATGCACAAGGAAATCTAGGCTAGCTTCAGTCTAACAAGAGTTGATTGTCTCATTAGGCACATAACATCTAATCTTTATCTTTGTGCTAGACTGTTTCAGAATTTGATACAGTGAGTTTGTAAATTATCTTGTGGACAATTGGTGTTACTGTGACTGATCTGACACTGGCCATGAGTTATCTCACCAGTTTCATGTAAGATACATATCATATGGACAGTTGTAGATACTGTGACTGGTCCGACACCAGGCAGGAGTGATATCTCATCAGTGGCATGTAAGATACAATCATGTGGACAACTGTGGATACTGTGACTGGTGTGACGCCAGGAAGGAGTGATATCTCATCAATTCAATGGCATGTAAGATACTATCATGTGGACAACTGTGGATACTGTGACTGGTGTGACGCCAGGAAGGAGTGATATCTTATCAATGGCATGTAAGATACTATCATGTGGACAACTGTGGATACTGTGACTGGTGCGATGCCAGGCAGGAGTGATATCTCATCAATGGCATGTAAGATACTATCATGTGGACAACTGTGGATAGTGACTGGTGTGACACCAGGAAGGAGTGATATCTTATCAACTATGTGGACAACTGTGGATACTGTGACTGGTGTGACGCCATGAAGGAGTGATATCTTATCAATGGCATGTAAGATACTATCATGTGGACAACTGTGGATACTGTGACTGGTGTGACGCCAGGAAGGAGTGATATCTCATCAGTGGCATGTAAGATACATATCATGTGGACAGTTGTAGATACTGTGACTGGTCCGACACCAGGAAGGAGTGATATCTTATCAATGGCATGTAAGATACTATCATGTGGACAACTGTGGATACTGTGACTGGTGTGACGCCAGGAAGGAGTGATATCTCATCAATGGCATGTAAGTTACTATCATGTGGACAACTGTGGATACTGTGACTGGTGTGACGCCATGAAGGAGTGATATCTTATCAATGGCATGTAAGATACTATCATGTGGACAACTGTGAATACTGTGACTGGTGTGACGCCAGGAAGGAGTGATATCTCATCAGTGGCATGTAAGATACATATCATGTGGACAGTTGTAGATACTGTGACTGGTCCAACACCAGGAAGGAGTGATATCACATCAGTGGCATGTAAGATACTATCATGTGGACAACTGTGGATACTGTGACTGGTGTGAGGCCAGGAAGGAGTGATATCTCATCAATGGCATGTAAGATACTATCATGTGGACAACTGTGGATACTGTGACTGGTGTGGCTCCAGGAAGGAGTGATATCTCATCAATGGCATGTAAGATACTATCATGTGGACAACTGTGGATACTGTGACTGGTGTGACGCCATGAAGGAGTGATATCTCATCAATGGCATGTAAGATACTATCATGTGGACAACTGTGGATACTGTGACTGGTGTGACGCCAGGAAGGAGTGATATCTCATCAATGGCATGTAAGATACAATCATGTGGACAACTGTGGATACTGTGACTGATGCGACACCAGGAAGGAGTGATATCACATCAGTGGCATGTAAGATACTATCATGTGGACAACTGTGGATACTGTGACTGATGTGAGGCCAGGAAGGAGTGATATCTCATCAGTGGCATGTAAGATACTATCATGTGGACAACTGTGGATACTGTGACTGGTGTGACGCCAGGAAGGAGTGATATCTCATCAGTGGCATGTAAGATACAATCATGTGGACAACTGTGGATACTGTGACTGGTGAAACGCCAGGAACGAGTGATATCTCATCAATTCAATGGCATGTAAGATACAATCATGCGGACAACTGTGATTACAGGTCTGATGACAGGGAGGAGTGATGTCATCATTGTCATGTATGATGCATGTGATGAAGACAATGATGATGACTTCTTACTCCTGTCCAGGCTGATGGATGTAGCGGTGCTGCTGTGAGCTGCCAGACATGAATATTTCATGAAGGGTGCAGTATGTTTGATTAATCAGCACAGAGTTTGTGGGATCAGTCATTTTACACTTGTAGGGCTACCAATATATATATAAATTTACCAGTAGCATGCAGTGGCAATAAACAGGCATCTGAGTTTCTTAACAACATTCACTGAAGATGGTAAATTAGATAAAGAAATTAACATCCAAAGCGGCAAAGCACACTTGGTATTGGGACAGGTAGCCCTTTTCTTACAGCCTCTGATCAGCGCAGAGAAACATCTTATACAAAGCCTTTTCATCCCCACCCTATGCTACCAGTGCCAGACATGGTACTGACAACAAATCATAAATGGAAATTACTTACCATGGAAATGAGATGTCTGAGAGAGGCTGAAGGAGTGATCAGAAGAGACTAAATCAGGAATTGGTCATAAGAGAAAAAGTGGGCACAGAACCAATTCTAAATTACATATAAAGACAGCAAATTGAATGGTTTTCCCACTCAGAGAGAATGCAATGTGACGCTGAACCATAGAAGGCATACCCTAAAGGATGAGAAGGAGGTAGACCAAGAACAAGATGGAAGGATAAAATCTAAGATGCTCTACAAGAGCATGATATGTCTATGGTCGCATTGGCCAAAATGGCAAAAAGCAGAATCTTGTATCCCCCTTGACACTTTAAGCAGTAAAAGAGGAAGTGAAGAAGAGGGAGCTACTGAGGAAAAGATTGCAGCACCTGGATCTGAGCAGAGTGCTGTAATAATGGTCTACCTAAATCACCAGTCTTTAACTTTTAATGTTATATTTTTGACTAGATATTGTTAATAATTTTATTACAAAATTATCACATTGTCACAATTATAAATCAATCTTTCTAATTCCACGTCTGATGTGGAGAGAAACAGAGTCCGTCTGGTTTCTAGGGCCGTTGTGGAGAGAAACAGAGTCCGTCTGGTTTCTGGGGCTGTTTTTGAGAGAAACAGAGTCCGTCTGGTTTCTGGGGCCTGTTGTGGAGAGAAACAGAGTCCGTCTGGTTTCTGGGGCCTGTTGTGGAGAGAAACAGAGTCCGTCTGGTTTCTGGGGCCTGTTGTGGAGAGAAACAGAGTCCGTCTGGTTTCTGGGGCCTGTTGTGGAGAGAAACAGAGTCCATCTGGTTTCTGGGGCCTGTTGTGGAGAGAAACAGAGTCCGTCTGGTTTCTGGGGCCTGTTGTGGAGAGAAACAGAGTCCGTCTGGTTTCTGGGGCCTGTTGTGGAGAGAAACAGAGTAAACTGCCCCTAATAAACCTGTCATGAAAGGCAACAAAATAATTATTTGCTAAAGCTGAATGTGTTAGGCCGGAAGGAACAGATATCACAGTCTAGCTGGGAATCACAGAACAGTTTGCCAAACACCTTTTTAACACAAACCGCAGAAGAAGAATTTTAGGCTCTACTGGCAAATTTGGCCGGTAAGCTGGACTGCTTCGGCCGGCTTAGCGGGGCTTAGTGGGAGTTATGTCCCTTCGCGTCCCTTCGCCAAACTCAAAACAAGTCGCGGAAAAAGTCACGAATCAAATGACATACTTACCTATCATCATCCGGGTGCGTGTAGGGCTGCGTAGGGTGGCGTCTAGGGTTACCTATCATCATACGGTTGCGCGTAGGGCTGCGTAGGGTGTCTATCATCATCATACGGTTGGGGTGTGGGTTAGGGGTGTGGGTTAGGGGTAGGGTTAGGGGTAGGGTTAGGGGGTAGGGGTAGGGTTAGGGTTAGATGATGTGAAAATATTCACGTAGGAGGTGGAAATACTGGCCGACAATCTGATGCTTGTGGGAGTGGCGCCACTGGAAGTGTGCCAAATATGACGGCAATAGCTCGCGGCGGCTGGTGCCCCAATCGGTGGCGGCGAATTGTCCGTGTAAGTAGCATCCACCGTCCGTCGACTGTTTGCGCATGCATGCAACTGTGCGCGATTGTAGGGAACTACGGCGTCACAATTGTCACATCTAACGCTACACCTAACCCTAAACCCTAACCCTAACCCCTAACCCTAACCCCTAACCCTAACCCTAAACCCTAACCCTAACCCCTAAACGCTAACTCCTAACCCTACCCCTCATCTATCTTACGCAAACAACCAACCCTACACGCAATAAGCAGCCCTACATGCAACCGTAGGACGATGATAGACACCCTACGCAACCCTACACGCACCCGGATGATGATAGGTAAGTATGCCGTTTGATTCGTGACTTTTTCCGCGACTTGTTTTGAGTTGTTTTGAGTTTGGCCAAGGGACATAACTCCCACTAAGCCCCGCTAAGCCGGCCGAAGCAGTCCAGCTTACCGGCCAAATTTGCCAGTAGAGCCGAATTTTAATATATTTACCTCCTTCTTTCTCCTCCTTCTCCTAATCTTTCCCTATATGTAACAACTGCAGTGTATCAGTTACTTGATAGTGTCTAAGTTACAAACTATTACAGAAAGTTATTAACTGAGCTGCAGTTTTTTGTTGAATTAAAACACATTTTACATAAATTTATTTGTTGAATTTTAACACATTACATAAAGTTCAATGACTAAGTCCCTTTCTGATAAATGGATTACAACACATTTCAGTAAGCTATTTCTTGAATTCTTCTTCTTCTCGTTTATCGGCTGTAAAGTCTAGCAGAAAGTTCAGGTTGTTCATCCACTTCTGGACTTTAGACTTGTTCCAGAACATCTGTTTTTCGGATCTGATTCATCTGTATGCTGATTATTGGTTCTTTGCTTCTCAGACAGATGCACTTCAACTTCAAAGGAAGCTCCCAGTTATTCAACTCTTACAACAGGCTTGTTAAGGGGGCAGTGGGTCTATTCTTATTTTCCCCATAATGGGGAGGGGGGGGGGGACCCACAGAACCCACACGGAGAATTTCTTGACATGTTATGGAAAGTTATTGGCTGATTTAAAACATTATAGAAACTGAAATAAATAAGTTACTTGGTAATGACATGTTATAGAAAGTGAAATAAATAAGTTACTTGGTAATGACATGTTACAGAAAGTGAAATAAATAAGTTACTTGGTAATGACATGTTACAGAAAGTGAAATAAATAAGTTACTTGGTAATGACATGTTACAGAAAGTGAAATAAATAAGTTACTTGGTAATGACATGTTACAGAAAGTGAAATAAATAAGTTACTTGGTAATGACATGTTACAGAAAGTGAAATAAATAAAGTTACTTGGTAATGACATGTTACAGAAAGTGAAATAAATAAGTTACTTGGTAATGACATGTTACAGAAAGTGAAATAAATAAGTTACTTGGTAATGACATGTTACAGAAAGTGAAATAAATAAGTTACTTGGTAATGACATGTTACAGAAAGTTAAATAAATAAGTTACTTGGTAATGACATGTTACAGAAAGTTAAATAAATAACTTACTTGGTAATGAGATGTTACAGAAAGTTAAATAAATAACTTACTTGGTAATGACATGTTACAGAAAGTTAAATAAAAAAGTGACTTGGTAATGACATGTTACAGAAAGGAAATGGCTACCACTTGGACATGTTTGTTGTGGCTATTTGCATCGCCATCTGTTCGCTGCTCGGTCTGCCTTGGTATGTGGCCGCCACTGTTTCAGCAATTGCCCATATCATGAGCTTGAAGAAGGAGTCTGCATGCACAGCTCCTGGGGAGAGACCCACATTTCTGGGAGTCAGGTAACTTCTTTTGCTGCCTTTTTCATTCCTCTTGTCAACTGAATTAAATGTGCCATCTCCACAAGGAAGGCTGGCTACAGTGTACCACTTTTGTCTTTGGTAATATTATGTGCTGAGGACCCAGTCTCTTTCATGGTGCAACTCTCATACAGTTGTTCCGAAACCACCAGAAAAACTTTTTTTAATCGTCAAGCACGGGGAATGAACTGTGGTACTTAAGGATCAGGAAATTGTTAACCACATTCACTAACCTCTGAGAATGGAGCCACTTTTGTCAGCCATCATTCAGCCAGGTGTCATCTCCACAGTTAACGTTGGTTACAGTTTCCTCCAATGCGCTCTATTTTTCACCCTGGACACTCTCAGACTGCTGCTTGTCCGTCTCTTAATGTTATTCTCCCACTTGTATCTTTGTCATGCCTCTTGCTTGCTTGCCTTCAACTTTCCCATCCAGTGTGGTTTTTATGAGTTTTATTTTTGTTAATATGCCCCCCCCCCCCCCCCCCCCCCCCGGCCCACTCTCTCTCTTTCTGCCTGTCTGTCTGTTGCTTTGATTTCTTTCTGCATTTCCTTGTGAACTCGACACTAGTGAGGGAACTGAGATCTTCCAGTCATTACCAAGACTAAAACCACCTGCCTTACATGGAGCAGTAAAATGCTGTGATCTGATCATCCATGGATACACTGGAGGGGAAACATAAGAGGAAGGCGCTACCTTACATGGCGGTGAGAATAAAATGACAGAACTGGAGAATCCTGTACAAGTGCACTTTGAAGAGGCAGGATTGAAGATATATGGCACATAATGATTTTGTTGTTTTTGTTTTAAAGTTTGTTTTCCTTCAAGATTGCATTTTGTAAATTTTCTGTAGAAATTCCTATACTTTTATGTCAAATTATCTGGCAAAATACAATATACTTCTTTTTATAGTCCACGCTGTGTGATGTTTACAGTCTTGTCTATCCACAGCCTTCTGAACCTGTGTACTATCAAACTGTGTCAGCATCTTCTGTCTGTTTCCCTTTGCCCCCTTTTCCCTTTAACTTTTGCAGTCAAGATATGCTCCAGCTTTCTTTTTCTCATGACAGAACCAAGGAATACACTGTCTCCTTTTGATGTGAGTAATAAATTCTCTTTGCAAGTTAATTTCTTTCAAGACATTTTCCTCTCTCTTTTTTTCCCCCTGCATTATTGTCAAAATTTGTCTGTAAAAGCCAAATCTCTGCCAGTTCCGCATAATATTTCACCAAGTGGCTAAATGTCCAAGATTCACTTCCATAAATCAGAATCGTTACTAAATAGCGCCTAAAAACCTTTTTTCTGACTTGAAGTGACAAAGAGGGATATCCGTTGAATATTCATTATTGCAGTGTACTTACTTTGTATCATATTTACTAATTTGAATTTCTTCTTTTACATAACTAAAGTTAAGCCCCACCCTGGCTTTTGTGGAGAGCCCTGAATATGGCCGCTCCATGAATGTGGCCATAGCGACTGAAAGGGGTTTCTGGAACCTCTCCACGAGGGAATCCTCATCCGCATGGTAGCACTTTGTGTCTTCTTCTTCTTCTTCTTCTTCTTCTTCTTCACTTCCTCTTTTACCGCTGTGGGTGTCGAGGGAGATACAAGGTTCTGTTTCTAGCTCTTCTGGCTGCCTCGACCATAGGCACATCTGATGTTATCCTTTCATCTTGTTCTTGGTCTACCCCGTGCTCTACGTCCTTCTTCTCTTTCCATGTATGCTTTGTATGGTATGGTGTCACAAGGCATTCTCTCTAAGTGGGCAAACCATTTCACTTGCTGTCTTTGTATGTAATCCAGAATTGGTTCTGTGCCGACTTGTTCTCTTATGATCTCATTCCTGATCTTATCTCTTATGGTCACTCCTACAGCCCTTCTCAGACATCTCATTTCCGTGGTTACTAATTTTCTTTTATGGTTTGTTGTGAGTGACCATGTCTGGCACTGGTAGCACAGAGTTGGAATAAATATGCTTTGAATAAGATGTCTCTTTGTGCTGATTGGGATTGTCTTATGCTGTAAGAGGGGGGCTAGCTGTCCCAATACTTGGTTTGCTTTACTGCATCTAATGTCAATTTCTTTATCCAATTTCCCATCTTCGGTAAATGTAGTTCCCAGATATTTAACTTTGTGTCACCAGGTGGTTATCGCTTGTGAGATGTCCTGGTGGGGTACAACAAGCAAGCAACTAAAGTAAAACCTCCTTTTCACACCTTCAGGCTTATTGAGCATAGAACACTATATCTGTATTTTATAGACCAGTTGGCACTCAGTGGGAGTTATGATCAACATCATGCTCATCTTCTCTTACATGCTATGTGATTTTATTGTCTTATTATATGCTGTAATTGACAAGTATTTTCTTATTTTCTTGATCAGAGAGCAGAGAGTGACTGCCCTTTTGGTGGGAATACTGAGTGGTGCGTCCGTGCTGTTTACTACTGTTCTTCAGGTCAGTATAATCACTACACAGGTTTCTTCAGTTGCCTAGCAGGCCTGTCTGTTTCTGAGACTTCATCTAGTGCAGGGATGTTCAGTAAAGTTTACTCAGGGGCTAAATTTTAATGCGCGATCGAACCCCAGCATAGAAAGATCATTAATACGATAAAACTGGCAATGATTATTGGGCTTCTTGCTCGGCCTCCGTGTGTAGAGTTTAAACAGAAATATGACTTTAAAAATGTAAACAACAAGGTCACTAACATCTATTGGTCTAATATTTACAGTTTTGAAAATAATAGCCCCAAACATTGGCCTCCTGCCCTAGAATATGCCCCTCGTTTGTTTAAGCAGATGAACAAAATTTATTCATCTGGCTGATGGTCTTAACAAAAGCTTTTTTGGGGATTAGAGCTTTTCTTATGAGCATCCTGAAAAATCCTGTTAGGTCTTGTGCTTGCTTTCAGATTGTTTTTAATTCTTTAGTTAAGGTGAGGTTCGGCAGATGGCCATAATTGCACGCTGGACCTGTCCAAATGTACCGTGATCTCATTCATGATAAATATGTCAATGCATAGTGACTGACTGTCAGTTTGACAACTCTTCCTCATTAATTCAGAAATGTAATATCAGCCACATCCGACGCATCAGGCATCTGATGCTGTACTCAGTTTTCTAAAGTAGCAGACGCCTAATTGGTGATGCAAGCCGTCATGGAGGAGCACAGATGGCAATTAGTTTCAGAAGAATTTGCAGATTGTGACACATGTTTCGTTCATACTATGTACTCAATACACACTGACCAGAAACTACCCAGTCCTGCAGTGAGTGGAGGGGTGACTGATTAGACACATTTGAGGTTTGAAACTGTATTAAGATTACAGTTGTGGATGAATTTTTCTTCTTCTTCTTCTTCTTCTTCTTCTTCTTCTTCTTCTTCTCATTCTCCTCTTTCTCCTCTATTCTCTTTTAAAAAGACAGCTGGCCCATTCTGTTTACCTCTAGGCTGCAGTATCTGCACCTATCGGTCCAACAGCAGAAAATGCCTATTTGGTGGCTTTTATTACATGCTTGTTCAGTGGCAGTGACTATTCATTTCTCCTTCCAAAATTCAGCCATGGAACATGTGAGGTGAAAATTAACTTTCAGTGAGAGAGAGCTGCATATGTTTGTGTTACCAGACTCTCCACCAAGGAGGCAAAGATTACTAGCACTGTAAACTACTATCAGTGTCATGAGAGATGACTAACCATTGGTGTGAGACTGCCATTGCTCCCTGTAGTTACCACTTCTGATGTGTAGGGGGGCTTGGAGCCTGAGTATTTAGGGTCGCAGGGCTAGTTCTGTTGCCATGGCTTGTGAGGTTGGTATTTTATTTTAGCCCGTGACAGAAAAAAAAAAAAAAAAATCTTGAACCTAGTTAGTTAGTCGACAGATTATCCTCGGTCCATAAGTGCTGGGAATCCCACCTCAGTAAATCCTGCAGGATGTAGCGGCTAACGATGTTGGTTTATTCTTCTTCTTTGGCTACCAGCATAGTGTTCTCGTTTGACTACACCCTGTTTAACATGTTGTTCTTGCAGTCTGACCATGGTTGCAGATTCACAGTGGTCATTTGGTTATCGCAAACATCTCAACTCTCTTAGAGCATTCAGTATATCAGCCTGGTCCAGGGCTTGAACCGTTTTCACAGTAGCCTTACCTGCAAGTCTACCAGCTTGCTTATCTCCGTTCCCCCCCCCCCCCAAATTTTTTTGCTGCAAAATACACATCTATAGAGACTGGTATAACTGTTGGTTGGTTGACGGTCTGTCCTTCATTGGCAGATTAAAAACAAAAAGAAACGGAACAAGAAGAAAAAAGGTAATGCTAGATTTTTA
This sequence comes from Candidula unifasciata, assembly GCA_905116865.2. Classification (NCBI taxonomy): domain Eukaryota; kingdom Metazoa; phylum Mollusca; class Gastropoda; order Stylommatophora; family Geomitridae; genus Candidula; species Candidula unifasciata. Next base: position 349,311 of record CAJHNH020001247.1, on the reverse strand, counting down.
CAAATGTGCATTTAATGTGAAGCTTATATTTTTCTTTCCTTTTCGCTCCCCAGTTCATCCCTATGGCGGTTTTGTATGGTGTGTTTTTATACATGGGTATTGCAGCCCTGAAAGGCATGCAGGTAAGTGAACTGAGTTTGGTGACCTTTCATCATCATCATCCAGTAGGTTATTTGCAGAACATCCCTCCTATCATGAACCATTCAGTCTCTTGCCATGTTTCCTGCCTCGTGTATTTTCATGTCCAAGATGTCTCCGGTCACTTGCATCCACCTTCATGCCACCTCTTCCAGGAGCCATGTCTTCATTATTGTTTTGTCTGAATTGTTGTGTTTTCTATGACTGAACTCATAAAATATCTTAAAACAGACTAATGCTATCCCAAATCACTTTTAATAACCACACAGATTGACTACACAATATAGTTACTATAATTGTTTTAAAGTAAACTTAGGGTGTCTTGAACTTGACTATACTCGTACAGTCTCATAAGTTAATACGTAAACTATGCAATATTGAAAAACCAAACATAATTGATAGGCATATATATCCATTATTAAAACAGAAGACTACAAAATTATGTGTATATATCCAAAACATGATGCGGTTCATTCACTAATATGCCTTGATACTGAGATCTTTTAGAGCAGTGGTTCTCAACCTTCCTTATGACGCAACCCTTTAATACAGTTCCCCATGTTTGTGGTGACCCCCCGACCATAAAATTATTTTCGTTGCTACTTCATAAGATCAGTAAATTTGTGTTTTTCGATGGTCTTAGGTGACCCCCATGAAAGGGTCATTGGACCCTCAAAAGGGTCGCAACCCTGAGGTTGAGAACTGGTGCTTCAGGCTTCGCTACTGAAAGGAACATAATTTGTCATGATTTTGACATTTAAAATCTTTGTAATTTAATAAGTGAAACTATTTAGTTTGGATACCTTAGGGTTCCGCCAATCAGTTGACAGTTTTTTTTTTGTTTTTTTTTGGCAACATTGACAGTTTTTAGGCATACAGGCTTTCCTGACAACTAGTTGTGCCCCATTGGATAACTATGCATTTTTTATTTTTTATTGTAATTTTTTTTTTTTTTTTTTTTTTTTTTTGAACAGTACATTTTGGTAATATTTGTTTCAAAATATATCAATGACTCACAAATATATTGCAGTAGGAAAAGTGCATGTTTTTAAAATTTTACTCTATGTTTGCATGTATTGGGCCATGGCCTCCTAGTATTGTTTAATCACTGTGTTGTAACCAATCTCTTTTAAGCTTATATTGGTTTGTTCCTGTAGAATGATTTCACTTGCATCAATTATAATTGGATGTTTTATTCCCGTCTTCAGTTCGTCGACAGACTTCTGCTGATACTGAAACCAGCAAAATATCAGCCTGATTACACTTATCTGCGACATGTGCCCATCAAGAGAGTGCACATCTTCACTGCCATACAGCTTGTCTGTCTGGCTGTTCTGTGGGTCATCAAGAGCATTAAATCTTTATCAATTATCTTTCCAATAATGGTAAGTGATTTAATGTTCATCCTTTCAATACCAGAAGGTTCTCCATAAAAGCTCAATGAGACAGGGGAAATGACCTTCATAAAACAATGAGTACATTGCTTAAAAGAAACTAAATATATAGTGGAATGGCCAGATTTTGTTATGTTGTAGCCAATGTAAGTAAACACATATAATGGCAGGGATGTATGTGGGTGTGTGTTAAGAAGCCATCACACACCATGCATTATTTGGGTCTCAGAGAGTTAATTATGACAAAATATTTTTTTAGATTATGTTTTATCTTTTTAATTATTGCAAATGATTTATTTCCAGTTATGGTATGTTGTATTGTTCAAACTTGTGTCCACAATGTGGAGTCATATGATTTAGAGATGTATGAATTACTCTGGCTCAAACGTGAACCAAGCTTACTTTAATCTTAGTGCTGGCAATTTTAAAATGAGAACCATTAGTGTCAAATGATATAGTTTGCTTTGATTTTATGGTTAGTTTGATCACATGCATAGTCTTCGCAGATAATGGCAGCATCATGTTTTATTATGCGTGGATTTTAAAGGGAGTGTGTGTTTGTCTGTGAGAGAGAGAGATGAGTCACTGAGTTTCCATAATCGATCATATTTTCTGTTCTGATAAATCACTGGACAAATCACAGTGCTACCATTATTGATTATAACTCATTGGTTATTGATTAAAAAAATAAAATTTTCACCCCAAAAAAAATACATGTCTTCTTTTCAGTTATAATTCTCAGATCTTCGCTCAAATAGTTGTAGTTCTCATAACTTAAAAAAAAAATAGTCATTTCCAACAATCTTTAATTAGTTATAATGCTCATTTTTTCTTTTTAATGATTGCAATACTCATTTCTACCTGTAATATCTAGACAATTTTTGTGTCTGTACTTTAGGTCCTCGGAACATGTTTTGTTCGCAAGGCTATGGATTACATCTTCACCCAAAGAGAGTTAAAATGGCTGGACGATCTGATGCCAGAGGCTGCTAAAAAAGCCAAGGAAGATCAGAATCAGCTGGAAGACGATGATGAGGAGGTATGATTGTTCAGCTTCACTTCTTAAGCCTGTCAACCCCAGAAGTCTCAAAACCGACACGTCCCATTGTGTCCGATTTCCTAAGGAAGCCACATAACCAACTTTTCTAGAGTGATTTGTTGACAAGACACTCAGTTAATGTTATTGGCTATGTTCACGCAAACTTTCAGGAGGTCAGGATATTAATATGTTAACTAAAAATAGCATTCGGAGGGAGTGTCCTATGAACTAGATTTTTTTTAAGATATATTTTTTTAGGCTCTGGGTAATGTATTTCATAGAATGCTTCATTCTGTTTATTCATGACTCCTTTTGTACATCTTTGTATATACCAGGATTTTTTTTTTCTTTCTTTTTTTAAATGTACACACAGAAATTTACTAGTAATTTGCGTAAAACAGTTCCTCAAATAGAAAAAAAAGAAAGAATATTTAGTGGATTCCCATGTGTTTAGTCTTATTGTTTAGGGTTGCCAAAGCAACAGGGTTAAATGATAAATTTTTTTTTTTTATTTGTGCATGCACATGTGCGCACATAATTTGTATACCATGGTAGTGACAGATTCAACAAGCTCTGTGTTTTGTCACGTTAACATGATGCCACCTTAACATGATGCCACCTTAACATGATGCCACCTTAACATGATGCCACCTTAACATGATGCCACCTTAACATGATGCCACTTTTTACAAACATCTAATTTGTTTTGTGTTTCAACAGGATGAAGCTCTGCTCCGTGAAAACTACGACAAGTTAATGGTTCTCGGAGAAGGCAAATTTAACAAGGGAAACTACAGGTAGGTTTATTTCCAGTAGTGTGGATGGGGAACAGTTTTGTCTGTTTGATATTAGAGCTAGCAGCTTGTGTTAAGTGCCAGAACTACGCATTAGTTTCCATACACAGTGAAAATAAACATATTTTTATGAGGTAAAAATAAAGGACCCTTTTCCAGGCCTTTCAGGCGTATTGAGTATATAGGGCTAGACCTATATTTTATAGACCAAACAGCAGCTTGTGGGTGATGTGGTCAGCATCAAGCTGGCTGCCTTTACTTCCCAGGACTGTACCTGGTACCCACTCAAGGCTGGGTCGACCTGGGAGCCAAAGTCATTTTTTTTAAAAAGTCCTGCCCCCGTCAGGAATGGAACCCATGACTTTCTGATCCGCAGGCGAGTGTCTAACCTAGACCATGTCAGCTCCCTATTTTTAAACTATTTTTATTTTTATTGTTGTTGTTATGGATCCAGTGGTGCAGATGCTAACGCCTTTTGGCCCAGAGCCATGTAGTGGAATAAACATGTTTTCACAAGCTGTTCTTTTCCTCCGTACAAGGTGTTCCACTTGTCTGGTCTCGGAGGGAGTAGCATTCTTCTAGTCTCACTACGTTTTGGGCACTCACAAAGACCAGTTTCTTAGGGGTAGTTATATAGCTGGCACTCTGGGAAGTGTTGTGGCTGTATTCTGTTAAGATACATATTGAGGGGAATATGTTGTGTTCTGAGTTTGAAGATGGTGGCCTGGTTGCTCCTTTTTAGCGGGTTGATGGCTGTCATTAGAATGAGGGCCAGCCACATGTCTGTAAACCTCTCTTCCAGTGTCTCCCATGGCCCATCTGTTCAGCCAGGTCTCTTTGTTAGCTCTTATAAGTGCTTTTGCTGTCTGTAGATTTGTCGCTGTTTTTTCCCTCCAAAAAATAACAGGCTCTACATGACCACCATTGTTTTGAAAACACATTTGGTGCATGTCCCCCACTGCTAGTAAACATAAATAAGCACCGCTGGAGTTGGGCTTGTAATGGCGATGGTGATACATTTTTTTTTTTACCTCTGTATGGAAACTTATGGGACACACTCTAGTAGTGTTCTGCAGGTTAGTTTCTCTCTTAACCTGATTCTGACTTTTTGGCTTGACAACTTCCTGAGGTTACACAGGGTGTATGTTTAATGACTAGTTTTTAAAAAAAGTTGCTTCCTATTTTTGCAATCACCATCTATAGAGTTAATGCGACATATACTGCTGTATATATAGAACTACGTAATGATAATTTTGATAAATATATATATTTATATACGCCCGACTCTCTAGCGTAGTTGGCTAAACTGGACTGCGCGGTGACAGGGTGACGAACTCCTTGTGGTCCGGGCTCACGCCCGGGGGTAGGCAGAAAAGCTACATTTCTCCCAGATTTACGGCATTTATCATGGAATCAAGGCAGCAGGGTTGCGATATCCATAATACCGAGCCTAAGGGTTAACAACTCATGGCTTCTGGATACTTAAAAAAAAAATTTATATATATATATATATATACTATGTCTCTGCACTACAGCTCTAAACACAATTGATTCTAAAAGTATTAGAATTAGGTTCTGGAGTATGTATGAATGAATGAAGAATTGCCATAACAGCACTAGGGACATTCCCACATGTGCTCCATCCCATTCTTCAGTAACCAACCAAGAGTTGACATGCTAATACTGCCAGTTGCAACCTGACGAAAAGCCTGCATCTGTTTCCCTTTCAATGTTGAATATCTTCCAGAACCCCTACTTACCTCCCTTTGAATTAGTCTTTCAGTGTAAGAAAACACTGAAACTTGTCAACCACTGCAAAATGGAGACAGCAGAAGATATATTATTTGTAATTACATCAATGTTAGGCACAATATTGATAAATTATTTCTTAGAATATCAAAGAATCAAATGGTCAGGTCATCGCGGCAGAATGGAGCAAAATTAGCCAGCAACTAGACCGTATTATATAGGAACAGCAGGTTACAAGGCAAGAGGCTGACCGAGAAAAATATGGGTGTAGATGTGACACTAAAGAAACAATGTAACATTAACACAAGCTATGCAACTATGTAAAGACAGAAAACTTCATCAAACTCCTCCATGTGATGCTTCACAGCATAAGCAGTAGGACAAAATAAGTAGAAGTAATTACATTGTCAAAAGAATTATGGGTTATTTGGTTCAATTCTTGTGCATCAAGCTTTAGCTTTTTACATTAATCTGATTGTAAACTGTTTTAAACTTAACATAACAACAAATTTTTTTTTAACGCACACTAGTCCTACATTATTAAATCAATCTTCATTTGATAAGATGGATATCATGCTGGGCATCTTTACTTCCAGGAAAATTTCCAAATTACCCACTTTAGACTAGACTGGCTAGGGAGTAAAGGTTACTGGAAATATCTGTTTTCAAGGCTAGGAGCAGGACAGTGTGTTCAGCTGTAGTGCTGCATGGTTCCCGTGCTCCATGGCTTCTGTTTTGTGCTTAATTGTGGTAATATTGTTGGTCGTGCCTTCATTGTTCTCAGAGAAATATAGTCTGTTAACAATTTAAAAGAAAAAAAACTTTTTTCACTGATTTTGCCTGGTAACCGCTGACAAATTTGGTTCTGTTCTGTGATTAGACGAGGATCCATTGACACGCCAGTGAACATCAGCGAAGAAATGGCCAGGACAGGGATATGGCTGCAGCTGCGAAGAGATTCAAAAGTTCAAATTGATTCTGATGATGGACTTCATAAGTGAGTTTATTCAGATCACATTCGTCTCTGACTTTCATGATGTTATTTTGTTATCTTTTACTTCATTCTTCTGTTCCTTTGGCAACATTTAGTCTACAATACCATACTTTTTAGACTGTCAGTAGTTCGCTGTTTATTTGTTTACTGTTTAAAATTAACACTGTGCATCAGCTCACATCTGGCAATATCCAGTTATATCCAGGCAGTGGAACTTGGTCATGACTGGCTAGTAATGGGAAAAGAGCAAGCAAAAGAAAGACAAAATTTAGATTGTTGGCCTTATGGGCAAAGCAGGACAAGACATGATGTGTTATTCTGGTGATCATGTGAGAGGCAAAACACAATGGCTTATGCTCATTGACACAGCTCATAATGACAACAATGATCAGCTCATAAATTATAACTGACACTTCAACACTGTTATTACACATAAACATAAATTCATCGGAGGTATCTAAGTGGTTGGGAAGACTTTATTTGAAATGTAAAGGAAGATTTTTAATAAAAGAAAGCATATGATGTCACAACATGCAATAAGAAAGTTTCTGTGGAGGTTGTAACAACAGCTTCCTGATGTTTGAAGAATGGGTAAACACACATTCTCCTTGTGAGTTCCAGAGCCCCAGTGAGGGAAAGGAGAAGGGGGGGGGGGGGGGGGGTCCACTGCCTCCCTAACAAGAATGTCATAAGACTCGACTAATTAGGGCTTTACTTCAAAGGTGGAGTGCATACAAATAAGCAGATATGTAAAACTGGTGTGAGTACACAACTGGAACAAGGCTAAAGTCCAGAAGAAAACAAACGGCCAGAACTCCACTGAAATTTACAGCTGGTAAACACAAAGAAGAAGATACACACAACATATTGTGTTTATGAAAGGATCTGCGGAGCTTGGTTCATCTGGAAAGCCAAGGTTAATTTGGGGGGGGGGGGGGGGGGGGGGGGGGGGGGGGGGGGGGATTCTGACTCAATGCGGATTTGAATCCAAAACTTTTGGGCTGGCTTGCTAACATCTAGCCACCACAATGCCACAGCTCTTCATTAGTGAGAATGCTTCTATTCAGTTATTAACTCCTTGAGTCCCGGGGGTTTAGCATCAGAGGCCCAAGGGGTAGTCAAAAGAGATGTAAAATCGGCCCATCTTGCGTTCATTGGGCCTCTAGGCGGGACCCTATGAACGTATGATGCGTTCCTTGGGACTCAAAGAGTTAATTCTGTTTATGATGAATTTCAGATTGCAAAGATTTTGTTTAAACCTTTTTTTGAAATGTCTTTACAGTCGCAGCAAGAAGAGACACCATGAAAAGGTGAATGGACGTGACTCGTCCAACAAAGACCAAGAAGAAACAAGTGCCTTAAATGGGGAAACAAAGAAAACTACCTTTTATATGGGAGACGAGGAAAAAGCCTAGGCTAAACATTATGTGTTCCATTATTTATATTGTTTTGGGACCAGTATACACTTTTTTATGTAGTGAATTTCATGCAAAATATTAACTGAACATGACAAAACAATAAATGATCACAGGCTAATGTTTGTTTGGCAGCCAGTAGCAGTATGTAAATATCCTTAAACTTAAAATCTGGTATGTTAATCAATGTAATTTATGCTTATTTTTATTTATCAGGAATTTTTATTACATTGGTTAGGAAATTAGATGTTGACTTTTCCATCTAAGATGTTACTGTTTTTACTGTAAAAAATAGTAATGCATAAAAAATGATAGTTTGGACAATATTTTGTGATTCCCCAAAGTTATGAAATACTTAAATAAAGGTAGAGTGGAATACATTTTTTAAATATCCAAATAAGACTAGATAGTAAAACTTATGAAAACTTGTGGATCAAAGCAAACTTTTAGATCAGAGGTTATGGCTTATATTAATAAATAATTAATCAGAAAAGATGTTTCTATACAAGCAGTTAAGTATGGTGCAGGAAAATTTGAGTCAGCTTTACAAAATTGCATATAGTAGAAGATATTTCAATGATAAGCCTTCATCAGCATGCAAAAAAAAAAAAAAAAAAAAAAAAAAAAAACAATGATACAAAAGAAAGATGGAAATTACACTGAAATGACCATATATACCCTTTTACCCTAAGGACCTAAAAAACAATTTTTCAGACCCCCCCCCCCCCCCCCCCCCAAATTATCCTTAGAAAAATAACCATTTTATACATAAAAAAATAATCATATTATCATTCAAACCACAGATCTTCCCACAGTGAGGGAAGTAATCAGCAAAAAAAGATACAGAATAGAATAAAGTGGCTGACTTCTCTTGGGACCTGTAAACCAGTTATAATGTGAAACTGACTTGACCATGTGTCCAGGTCGCACAGTAACCACTGTTGCCAGTGAGAAAAATATGACTTTAAATTATCTATAAATTAAAAAAAACCCGCCTCCACTCTATTCTATTTATTTTTAAAGTAAAATTAGTTATCCCCTATCGCGCTGAACATTTGCGCAGGCAAAGACGCAATGAATTCTGTAAGCTAGATGTCTCATAAACAGTAATATGTAGTGAGTCGGGAAAGTGGTTTTTACTGAGAAATGGTACTAACCGGAAGTGTTAGTTTTGTATCTGCTTGAGAAGAAAGGGTTAAAGCATTATACTTTGGTTACACTTTTTCTTATTATTATTATTATTATTATTATTTTATTGACCTGATTAAGTCAAATAAGTTAAAGGAGCCTACACTAGCTGTGAGGCATATTGAATATTTTATACCAGCCCCATTGTTTTATGAACCAGTCAGGTCTCACTGGGTGTTATGTCCGACACTACACAGACTGCCTTTACTTTCCAGAAAATTACTTGGTGCCCATTTTAGGCTGATCAACCTAGGAGGCCAAGTTTGTAAACATTTTAAAAATCAGATGGAGAGTTGAATATAACCAGAGGCTGGCTGGCTTGTGTACTAGCCATTTTAGTTTTGCAACTTTCTCTGACCCTATTGCTGTAGTTGTAATATTACTTTTAATGTGTTGTAAGTAATCAAGAATATTTTCATGTATGCCTTCGTTTAATAGATGCACGAAGTGTAGAGAAAATCTATTTTCAGTATTCACCATACAGAAATTAAACCATCACAAATTAATTTAATGACTGTTTACATAAGTTGTAACCTTCATTTTTGAGAATTTTCTTAACTCATAGTGCATCAGCTTTTTTTTTTTTTAATCTAGACATTTGTTGCAATAAAGTTTAGAAGGATTTTGCATTAGTTTACATTTGTGTGGGAAAATCGTAATGAAGAATGCTCTGTTAGAAAATTGTTCTGCAACAATTGAGTACTCACCCAGTCTTCATCGAAGGAGAGAAAAGGTACATATGATGTGCATAATTAATTAACATTCATATATATCCACATAGGGTGAGAGGACAAAATGAATGTTTCAAATAATTTATTTAGGGGCATAAACAGTTCCAAGAGGTTTTAAAAGAGGCGGGAGACCGAAGACAACTTATCACTGACATCAGAAGAAGACAGTCATCATTTTTCAGCCATGTGATGAGAAGAGGGAAAATAGAACATGTTGTGACCACTGGAAAGATCTGTGGAAGGAGGGATAGAGGAAGACAACGAGAGAAGATGCTTGACAGTCTTGTTGCATGGCATGGAGGTGTGTCGGCACACGAACTGATACATGCTGCAGGAGATCGCGGATTATGGAGAGGCATGATCGCCCACGCCAGTCGGCAAGGCACCTGATGATGATGATGATGAAACAGTTCCATGTGATAGCCATTTATAGGACAGTGACACCATTTTTGAAATGTAAGTATGTGAATGTGAAAACTGTTCTTTACCAATGATATGCTGTCACTGTCAGACATTGATACTCTTCAGAAGACAGAAGAAATAGATTTAGGAACAATGATAGTCGGCAGAGAAACAATACTGAACTTCATCGATAGACAACAGATCCAATGGTCTGGCCATATAGCAAGATTGGCAACAGAAAGGGCACCACAGGGAGCAATGTTATACAGATAGAACAGAGCCAGAGGTCGACCATGCATAAGATGGACCAAGTAAATATAGGAAACACTGAAACTGCCCTAAAAATTAGTAAAAACAGGTGGTAAACACAGCCAAGCCACACTAACAGTAACAGTTCAAAAAGAAAATAAAAAACTATTTGATCCAGCTGAATTATTAGTATTTTTCCTTTTGTTTTCTAGAGGGACAGTAGATATATTTGTTTTGCTTATTTTCCATTTGATTTGAATTTGTAGTTTATTATTTGTTATGTTACAGTGCATGTATGTTTGTTTGTTTGATGAGCAAGTGTCTATTTTTAATGAAAATCAATCTTTAAATGCATGGTTGTTTGCTTTCAAAAATGTCATGTTATGTGTATTCTTATTTAATTTTTGGCATTTATTTTTACTGTTAATATGTACAAAAGTCAAGAATGATCATTTACATCCATTAACCAGAAGATGATAGCTTATAATTGATTAAACACATTTGTAATTTTGTTTTTTTCTGCTGATTATATTCTCATGCTTATTATAATACACTAGAGATATTTATTTTATAGATATTTTATAGATTGAGAGCATGCATCTTTCCCATTGCAACATACGCCTGTGAGACCTGGACACTCACTAAACAAGCGGAACAGCGCATAAATGCATTTGAATATAAATGTTACAGACAGGTTCTAAGAATATCTTGGTTAAAGAAAAGAACAAATGCATCCATACTTCAAGAGCTGAATATTGAAGAGGGTTGGCTAGTAAAGACAATAAAAAAAAGAAAATTGAAATATTTTGGTCACTTGAAACATAATGGAAGTCTAGAGAGAACAATAATGGAGGGGTATATGCCTGGGAAGAGAGGAAGAGGAAGGCCAAAGAAAAGATGGGTGCAGGATGTGGCAGATGATCTCCAGATGGGTGTATCAGACGCAGGACATCTTGCTCAGGATAGGAAGGTTTTCCGGAGGGTTGTTATGGCAGCGAGGTTCCGCGAGGGACATGCTACTGAATGAATGAATGAGAGATATTTATGAAATCAAAGCAATGTTACTACATTGTCAATTTGTACGAAGAAAACACAAACAATAAATTGCATAATCTATTGACTGGCATATTTCGCAGTATCTCATCAGGTGCACACTACAGTAATATTTAAGTGAATGAAGCAAATAAATGGATTTTTAAATTCTTTGTAAAAGATTAATTCTTTTATTTCATTTTTGGTTTGTTTGTTACTATAGTATGCAGCTAGAGATACAACACAAGATGTCAGGCAGAAGATGTGCAATCTATTATTTGTGTCTTCTTTATTTGAATATTTATAATAAATGTTGTTTTAGCAACACATTGTTATTTCTGTGAATTTTCTGACTCCTGTGAATTTACATTTATTGTCTGTATATTTAATTGGCTAACAATATTTCTTTTGTTAACAATTTTTTTTCCATAATTTGGACCCTCTGAGTTTTTTTATTTTTAAACTCAGTCCTTAAAAAAATATCAAGTTTAGAAAATAACATGGCAATTGATGTAATAACAAACCCAAGACATCTAGAATGTAGGAACAGATACATTGGGTACAACTGGCAAAGAAGAGTTCGTATATGAAAATATTCTTTCACAAAAATGCCAAAATTTATTTCCAAATGGCTCTAACAGAGAAACTCATCTCTCAGATGAGACTGATGGTTCAGTTTCTCCAGCACATTTGTTACCATTTAAATAATCCAAATCATGAAACACACTCTTTGACTCAGGAGTAAAGAAGTAACTGGGGCAAAAGTAAACAAGAAAAAACAATTATACACTGGGTTTGAGACAGAGAAACACTAAATGTGTCATTAAAGGTATGAAATAAAATTAAAAGTCATATAGTGATGTTCTGTGCCTCTGGTAATAGTTTAAAATGTTGACACAGGTTGCCAAGCCAGATAAATCAACCTTTGATTCATAATTTTGTACAGCCACTTTCTCAGTGATGTGTTTTTAGTGTATTTACTTCATAAAGTGAAGAGTAAGAATAATACTTTCATAATATTTACTGTGTGGTTGTGGGCATATCTACTGTATATTGTCAGATATATGTTATAAGTAAAATTTCTTAGAATGGAGTTGAGACATTTAAAACAAAGAGTTCAATCACTATTGCTGTTTGTATATACAATTCTTATGTTTAATGTAAAGAGTGTTGTGAAAACTGGATATGTGAAAAGATTTGTGAATTTTCAGATCATATATATTTCTTGTTTGTTTAATACGTCTAAGGCAGTAATTATTTCTCCATATGATTATTGGAATCTTTATGGTATTTATAAAGAGACGCCACCTGTAACAGCGTACTCTGTATTCTACAAGAGAATGGAGGGTACTGAGAAGCCTGGCAACCCACATGAGTTTAGACACAAAATAATGTCATAAACTGTCCATGTCAAATTAGTGTAAAAGCTTCTGATCTGAAATTTTATTTCATTCCTTCCAAACTGGACAGTTTTTTCTTCTGACTGCTTAAAATCTGGGGAGACAGGTCACAAGTGTATATAATTAATATGTAAACATTCCACTAGAACAAAGTCTGGATTCAGGATGTTCACAGTCTTTGTTATCACATTGTTTTATTGCTTCTGCTTTATTAAACATTATAATTCTATTGTGTTTTTCCCATGTCTTTGTCAGCACGACTATATTTAAAAATCTATGAAGTTAGAAATTAGTTAAAATAATCCCCTTTAAAAGCAGGAATTCTCAACAGAAATAAAGAAAAATGTTTCAAAATGAATAAAAAAGACTTGTTTGATTTTGCTGGGCTTGTGGTTTACAAATTGTATTAAAAATATAATCTGAGTTGCAAATAGGTCTATATATTAAACAAACAGACATGAAGATGTGTATTGATTAGTACTCAATGACAGAAGTAGAAAGAGTTTATTTCTGTTGTGAGCTGAAAGGAGAATATGTTACCTGAGCAAAGTTCATTCCACTGACAATGCTCTCTGAGCAAAGTTCACTCCACTGACAATCTCATCCGAAAACAAGCCATGCGGACATATCAGTATGCTCAAAATGACCTGGTAATTAATATCTGGGGGAAAATAAAATTTAAAAGCAGAGGAAAAACCATAAAAGAAAAAGATTGCATACCAAATGTGCACAAATTTAAACTGATATACCAGCTTTACTATTTCTGGTATAATTTCTTTTAAACAGTCAAGTTTTTCAGCCCTGGATATGTCGAGGTCAAAAAGAGAATTGACCAGATAATTCAATCAGCATCTTGTGTTCGTGACCTACATCAAATCTAGAGCTTGTTTATCCCAGGTACTGTTTGGTGTTCTCGTGTCAGAGAGCTACTGGTTATCCTGCAGATACAATTTTTTGGTTCCACAAATACAGTTTTCTCCCATTTGACAAATATAACCAGATATTTATAGTTTTATTATCATTGAGTGTTTATTTTATTCCATCCCTCCCTCTCCCCATACATAATGCAACCCATTCCAGCTGGTCAGTAACCCAAGCTTTTTGTATTCAAATTAATTTATTTTTATCTACTCATTAAGAAATTATAAATTATTTAAGATTTGGTTCTTGTATAGAGTGTAGAATGTTGCTGCACGTATTCTAGAGTGTAGAATGTTGCTGCACGTATTCTAGAGTGTAGAATGTTGCTGTACGTATTCTAGAGTGTAGAATGTTGCTGCACGTATTCTAGAATGTTGCTGCACGTATTCTACAGTGTAGAATGTTGCTGCACGTATTCTACAGTGTAGAATGTTGCTGCACGTATTCTAGAGTGTAGAATGTTGCTGCACGTATTCTAGAGTGTAGAATGTTGCTGCACGTATTCTAGAGTGTAGAATGTTGCTGCACGTATTCTGGAGTGTAGAATGTTGCTGCACGTATTCTAGAGTGTAGAATGTTGCTGCACGTATTCTAGAGTGTAGAATGTTGCTGCACGTATTCTAGAGTGTAGAATGTTGCTGCACGTATTCTAGAGTGTAGAATGTTGCTGCACGTATTCTAGAGTGTAGAATGTTGCTGGACATATTCTAGAGTGTAGAGTGTTGCTGCACATATTCTAGAGTGTAGAATGTTGCTGCACATCTTCTAGAGTGTAGAATGTTGCTGCACGTCTTCTAGAGTGTAGAATGTTGCTGCACGTATTCTAGAGTGTAGAATGTTGCTGCACGTATTCTGGAGTGTATAATGTTGCTGCACGTATTCTAGAGTGTAGAATGTTGCTGCACGTATTCTAGAGTGTAGAATGTTGCTGCACGTATTCTAGAGTGTAGAATGTTGCTGCATATATTCTAGAATGTTGCTGCACATCTTCTAGAGTGTAGAGTGTTGCTGCACGTCTTCTAGAGTGTAGAATGTTGCTGCACGTCTTCTAGAGTGTAGAATGTTGCTGCACGTCTTCTAGGGTGTAGAATGTTGCTGCAAGTATTCTAGAGTGTAGAATGTTGCTGCACGTATTCTAGAGTGTAGAATGTTGCTGCACGTCTTCTAGAGTGTAGAATGTTGCTGCAAGTATTCTAGAGTGTAGAATGTTGCTGCACGTATTCTAGAGTGTAGAATGTTGCTGCACGTATTCAACATAGTAAATGTAGTCATCAACACACTTGAACATCGTGGGATGTGACCTTCATCAGCTGACGGAGCACATTTTAAGGACACCCCAGAAGAAGCTGATCAGTAAAAGTAATGCAGTAAAGGAGACCTCTAGCACACCTTCAGACATTGAGGGCGACACCTCATGTTTTTATAGATCACTTGGCACTCAGTAGGTGAAGTCAGCATCACGCTGGAACCAGTAATCAAAAGCTTTCTCCGTTTGTGTCTGTGCACCAAGGTTGCTGTTGTTTAATCTCTTGGTTTCCTTGGATTTGTGTAGTTCTCTCTGTGAGTTCTATTGGTGATTTAAGAACAATTTTTCACAGCCATATCTAAAAATGTGTGGGTTTTTTTATAACCTGCAATATATCTTTTTCAGAACTTCTAATGACTGAGATTTACTGCATTAACATGTTCTTCATTTTATGCACAGAGACTTTCACCTTGTCTGAGTTGTAAACTGTTGCATAAATTATGTTTTCCTGTTATTTTATGTGTGGATAAGTAAAGATAAAAGAAAGTGAAATTGATAATAAAGAAGTTGACAGGTAGTTTGCGTTAGAAAAACTTCATTTAAAAAAAAAGACATACATTTCCCACTCCAACTTTGAATAAATGAATAAATTTAAAAAATCTAAACATGTGTACATAGAAATGTTTACAGTAATTGTCTTTCATGTCTCATCTTCGTAATTAATTGTAAAGGTTTTACAGTAAAGCATAACTTACAAACCTTGCTTATAATTGTATATGTGAGCATAATTTATATATTTAATGTGGTGTGTATTTATATAGCCTAAAATGGGAACACTTAATGTGGAAATATACAAATAGTTAACATACCAATTTGTACTACTTATCATTTACTTTACCCATGACAGAATCACATGTCACAAAGACAAAAGGAACCTAATTAGTGGACTAACTGTAATATTCTTTTGTTTTCTCTTATTTGAGAATCATATATCACAACAGTAAATATTAATGTAATTAACAAAGAGTGTTCTTCACTGTTTTGTTTTCGTATATAAAAGATAAAATCCAACATTAGCGTGTGAAGTGTTTTTTTTTGCCTTCAAATATTCTAGGGTATGACATGATTAGGTATGATGGACAGTTCTCTTTCTTGTTGCCTTTCCTTCCCAGAAAATTGTAAAAGATGTCTCCATCTTCATGAAGCTGTTTCAGCTCCTAGCTTAACACACCCAAACAGCAAACAGCAAGAGGCATGTGCACAACTGATATTATCAATGCTGTCTGGACTAGGTTGGAGATATGAATCTCTTGTGCTAACACGATTGTGTGACCTGGGAGTAAAGCTTGGTGAAGTGCGTCAATGCTGTTTTTGAGGTCAAGATAGGAGACATTATGACATTGGAGTGGCTGCTGCATCAGAGGACTGAGAATGCATGGGAATGCCCATGTACAGTGATGTTGCTTGCGATAACATCACATAAAATAACTGGTCATTGACAGCAGCCACATGTGTGGTAATCGTATCAGACTCCATGTTTTGTAATATACCAGCAGGTAGTGTACACTCTAAGTGGGTAGAAAGCATTAAAAAATCGCACTTAACCTCCCTCCCCTGAATCTACTCACCTGGTCATACCCAGAATAAAAAGTAATGAGTGAGCGGATCAACTAGCAAGCTATGCATGAAGAAACATGGACAGAACAGATATGGTCAATGCTGTATAGACTTGACTAGTGGATGAATCTCTAACGCTAAACATGATCGAAAAACTTAGGAGTAAAGCATGGTGAAAGCACATCTGTGCCCCCATTGAGGCCGAGATAAGAGAAATCATAACCAACTCTTCGTTGGAACGATCAGTAGTGATAACATAACATTCCTCTTGACATTAGTCTTAATTAACTAATTTTGTGTTATCATATTTTTAAGCCAGTTTGGAGGATATCAGTCACTTTTGCCAGTAGAGCACCAAAATGAGTTAAGAACCAATATCATAGTATTTAGGACATACCCAGAAGCACTCTATCCCCCTCTTCAGCAGCCAGTCAAACAAAATTTAAGACATTACTTTACACAAACATTTAAAAAGTTGAACTGAATTTCTAGAAATGTTATATGGAAGAAGTCATTTTTCATGGAAACAACAAACAGTCAAATACAAGAACTGAGATGAGTTAAGAACCAAAATCACAGCATTCGGGACATTCCCATAAGTGCTGCAACCTCATCTTCAGCAGTAATCACAAAATACTATTTTCGATGGTACCAGTAGCCGTCTGATTTATGTCTGTCTCAACTTACCGTTGAGTGTTGGCCAGATCCCGTGCTCACTACCCACAGCACCATTCTCTTCAAACTGTGTTGGTCCATTTGTACCTTCCCACTGTTCACTCTCTCTCTCTCTCTGAAGGGCTGTGACAATATCTAGCTTGTCATGCACCAATTTACCACCAAGTGGTACAGAACCGGCCAATCTATCTGCCTGTTCTTTTGCATGCCCAGCAGAAAATATCCAAAGGATGCTAACTACCTGAGACCTCTGAAATGATGCTTGCCTTTATGCACATAGCATACCTTTCTCAACATACTGTGTCAGTCACGATGTTTGTGCAATACTCACCGCCATATTGTGTAAGGTTCGCTGGATCCTCTACTTCTTCGCGTTGACCGCCTGTAAACTCAGGCTTCTGGACTCTTTTCATGTTCCAGAACTTGATCTTTGCATGCATATCCATTCAACAGATCTAGCTTTTTTTTTTTTAAAGCAGACTGTCGGTTCCTTCTTACCAAGCAGAGGCTCTCAAGCCAGTGAAAGCTGCAATGACTGCCTCCACCTCCATTAAAAATACAAATACAAACTGGCAATAAAAAGAGAGTTACTAAAGTAATAGAAAAGGACAAATACTTCAGCAAAATTAAAAGACACTGAAACCATAATAGAGGAAACATTGAAGGCAAGTGAGCAAAAGGTAGACAATGATACAAGTTGGAGGGTAACATCAAAAGACCTATGAAGTTTAGTCTGAGCAAGAAAACAACCATTTCAAGAGACCACATACTAGAGATCCATTGCAACCAGTGTTAGTTGTGTAGATGGCATCTGATTGATTCAACACTGCTATAATTTATAGATCTTTGTTGTGTAGATGGCACCTGATTGATTCAACACTTCAATAATTTATAGATCTTTGTTGTGTTCGTCCATCGCATGTGATAAAGACCGCTCTTTCTTTCATTTGTCATGAAACTAGTTGATTGTCTGTGAGTCCGGAGATGACTTTAAGTGCGATACAGGCCCATAATGATCTAGAACAATGGGGGCAGGAAACAATGTCTATAGGTAAATGGGTCTTTCTAGCTTATTTTCACTGTTTAGCTGCCTTTTTCTTGATGCTTCGCAGGTCGCTACACTTTTTCGGAGAGACAGTTAGATCCTAATGTAATACAGTTACAGACAATTTATTTTTAGACTTGATACCATTTAACATTACAATCTATTTCTACACTTAAAACAAATTTACATCATCTTATTTATATACCAATCTGTGAAATAATTAATAATTATCCTCTTCCTATGTTCGCCACCTGTAAACAGTGGAAAGTTCTGGTTGTTTGTCCACTTCTGGACTTTAGTTTTATTCTAGAACTTTTCAAGCACATCCATTTCACAGATCTGGCTTGTCCCCAAAGGGCCTTGACCACATCTGCCTTGTCATGTATCAATTCACCACCCAGCGGTGCAGATCCAGCCAATCTGTCTGCCTGTTCATTCCCCACCACGCCGGCATAGCCTGGAGAAAAGATCCAAAGTATGCTCACTACTTGTGACTTTGCAAGTAGGGCTTCAAAATTAGCTACAGTAAATTACAGAGAGGTGGTTTTATTATAAATTTATAGTAGTGTTTATTCTTCTTTTTTTTTTCTCTTTTCTTTTTTTGTCAGTATCTGCCGATGTCGCTAGGCGTCACAGTTTGTATTAATGCTAAACTGAAATTTTTAATAAAATAATTTGGTAAATAAACGACTTTTTAAAGTGTAGCCATCATTTGTCTTTCATCCTTGATTATAAAACATGCAATTTATGTGTGTTGTTATGCTTCCTTGAAAAGAAAGTGTTCATTTTTATCCAAACTTCATAATTTATGTAGTAAAAAAAAAAAAAGGCATAAGGAACGTAATTTTGACATGCAAATTTTTTAAAAATTTAATGAGTGAAATTATTACAATTGTACACAAGAATACCTTAGGATTCAACAGTCAATTGACAGTTCTTTTTCATCTGGGTTGTCTTTCTTGTCAGCTAATTAAAACATACCGTTAGATAAATATGCGTTTGTGTGTGTGTGTGTTTTTTGTATTTTAAACAGGAAAGCACCTTCGGATAACTATACATTTAATTTTGTTAATGGTATACAGTGTTTTCAAGTGAAAGAGTACTTGACTGGTTTGAAACCTTATACATTGATGGTGAACTTTTTAAAAATAGAATTGTATTTATTTTATGCGTAATATTCCTATGTGCTTGTTCCTTTTAATGTGCCTTAGCTCCTTGAGCTGTAACAATTTACAAACAATTTAATGAGATTCTTGTTACATCTGTATAACATTTTGATCATTTTATCTGTTAAATCAACCAGTTATTCCAGAATATAGGCAAAACTGTTGTTTAATTGAACAGTTTGTTTTTAAAGATGTGTATATATATATATTTTTTTGGACAGCTAAGAAGATCAACCCAGAAAGTTTTGAAAGAGGCGAGTACTCGAAGACAGCTTATCACAAACATCAGAAAGAGACAGTCATCATTTTTGGTCATGTTATGAGAAGAGGAAAATTGAACATTTTGTGGCAACTAAAGATTTGTGAAAAGAGAGACAGAGGAAGACAGCATGAGAAGATTCTTAACAGCCTTTTGTGATGGCATGGAGGGGTGTCAACACATGAACTGATACACGCAGTTGTGGATCGCAGATCGTGTACAAGCATGATTGCCCACACCAGTCGGCGAGGCACTTGATGATATTTTTTTGTTATATCTGAATTACTTTTATGATACTGCTTTCAGCACCAAAAGGTAAAGTACATTTGTAAATTGTATGGAAGAAATACATAGCCATATATCAGAAGATGGATAACTTTTTACTCATTAGAACTGTCTGAGAGAGTTATGTATCTTAAAATGGCTTTTGTAAATAAATAAAAATAAAAAAAAAAAGAGTTATAAGCTAAGTTTGAGGTCACTAATATTAAATACACAGAAATAATATTTAAAGTGGAGTTTTATTTACATCAACTTTCTACTTCGTATTTATTATGGATATGTCAAGTAAGAAGCACATGAGGTTATTTACTGTCACTGTAAGTGTCTGGATTATAACTGTTTTAAGTATATTACATTTGTTCATGACATTTATATGTATATATTTGTGTTACTGGCTTCTTGATTATGTCACAGTGTTTGTTATTGTGGCCTACAAATTTAACAAAACCCTGGTTATTTCAACCAGTGAATCCTGTTACTGAG
The DNA here is from genome assembly GCA_905116865.2 of Candidula unifasciata. Lineage (NCBI taxonomy): Eukaryota > Metazoa > Mollusca > Gastropoda > Stylommatophora > Geomitridae > Candidula > Candidula unifasciata. The sequence goes on along the minus strand of CAJHNH020001247.1, from coordinate 329,092 downwards.
ATAGCAGCTTTTTTGAATAATGGGGAGATTATTTGCAAGAGTCTTTTGTCATTTTTACAAAAATACTGTTTGACCTGACAGACAAAGGTTTTATGTGAATTCTCTAACAAAATTAAACCCAAGTAAGTTGAGATTTGTATGCATGTACATGCGTGTGTGTGTCCGTAGTTCCCAAGCACCCACAAACCACCATTGTGCTAAAATGTAAAATTGGAAGCAAGCAATAAAAGTACTTACTGTATCTGGATCACATGGATTGGTACTTTCTTGAATGTGTTCATGATTGGCATTGTTGTTTCTTTGTTGTTTGTTTTAGTATCCAGAAGCCATGAGTTGTTAACCCTTAGGCTTGGTATTATGGATATCGCAACCTTTCGGCCTTGATTCCATTGTAAATACCGTAAATCTGGGAGAAAATGTGGCTTTTCTGCCTACCCCCGGGAGTGAACCCGGACCACAAGGAGTTTGTCACCCGGTCACCGCGCAGTCAGGTTTAGCCAACTACACTAGAGAGCCGGGACTGGCATTGTTAAATGTACATGTAATATATTCAAGAGCATTTCATCAAGATAAAGCTTATTCTGATGCGCAGTCATTATACGAAAACTGTTTTCTTTATGCTGTCAATAAATGGCCCCTTTCCGTGCCTTCAGGCATATAGGGCCAGACTGATATTTTATAGACCAGTGGGCACTCAGTGGGGGATGTGGTCAGCATCACGCTGACCGCCTTGACATAACAGCACTTTACCTGGCACCCACTCAAGGCTGGGTTGACCTTGGAGTCAAGGTGACTTTTGTAGAAAGTCTGGCTTCATTCAGATTCGAGACCATGACCTTCAGATAAACGATGCTAGGATGCACCGACCCCCATTTGTAGTGCCAGTAAATAGCGAAAATTCACATTCTTTCTGGCAGTCACAAACAAACTCTTATGCTAAAATGTGCAAATAAAAAGAAGCAATAAAAAGTGCTTACTGTAGCAAGATCACAAAGATTGGTACTTTCTTAAATGTGTACATAATTGGCTCTCTGGACCCAGCCTCAAATGGGTACCAGGTTATGGTCTGGAAGTAAAGGTGGCCGGCACTATGTTAATTACTTCACCCATTAAGTTGGTCTATAAAAATATTAGCCCCACCGCCGTGACTCTTGCCTGTGAATCTGTAGATCGTGGGTTCAGATCCACTTGGAGCCAAATTTGGTTTTCTTTCCAAACACGACCTTGATTCCAAGGTTAACTCAGCCTGAAATGGGTACCAAGTTCAGGGAAGCAAAGATGGCAAGCGGGATGTTGACCATATCATTAACGAGGACTGATTGGTCTATAACAATTCATGTCTAGATATGAAAAGGACTTATACTTTACTGTTTGAACCACAGTGCTAAAACCTCTTGGTGTGGCTGTAACAAGTGCCCTGATATACATGGAGATGGTCAGGGTTTATAGTGCACACAGTTGCTGGCACAAGAAGAGGAAATCTAATCTGTATGACAAGGACTTCTGAGGAGGGAAAATGTATTGATTACTTCTTGCTCTACACCTGTAGAGCTCCTTGCACTACACCCGTAGAGTTCCTTGCACTACACCCGTAGAGTTCCTTGCACTACACCCGTAGAGTTCCTTGCACTACACTTGTTGAGTTCCTTGCACTACACCCATAGAGTTCCTTGCACTACAGCCAAAGAGTATCTTGTACTACACCTGTAGAGTATCTTGTACTACACCTGTAGAGTATCTTGTACTACACCTGTAGAGTATCTTGCTCTACAATGGTAGAGTAACATGCACTACAGCCAAAGAGTATCTTGTACTACACCTGTAGAGTATCTTGCTCTACAATGGTAGAGTATCATGCACTACAGCCAAAGAGTATTTTGCACTACTCCCGTAGAGTATCTTGCACTACACCTGTTAGTTGCTCTACAATCATAGAGTATCATGCACTGCACCTGTAGAGTATCTTGCACTGCACCTGTAGAGTATCTTGCACTACACCTGTAGAGTATCTTGCAAGAAGTTATCCTTTTCCTCTTAGCATCCACCGGCTGTCAACTCTTGTGGAAAGCTCTGGTTGTTCGTCCAACTCAGGACTTTAGTCTTGTTCCAGAACTGTGCGTGCACATCCTTTTTATACAGATGTGTGTAGTTATATGCAGACTGTTGACTCCTCACCCTTCAGGTAGATGTGTTGCTACTTCAAAGTAAAAATCTCTAATTAGTCCGCTTTTATGACAGGCTTGATAGGGAGGCAGAGGGTATAACTGTTTCCTCCTCAGGTACCCCAGGGAGATAAACTTTCAAAATATATATATAGGATATTCTGAGGATTTTGGAAGCAATGGTCCACATCACTGCTAAGAATACGCGAATTGGGAGTAAAGATTAGCACAGCCAAGCATGAGAAAAACACCGGAAACACAAAAGTCTTGTTAATCAACATAGGATTGGTACTATTAACCGCACAACGCTGATGAATATGTTGAGAGAAGAACCTGAGAACCTATGGATGTGTCTGGAGTGCTGTAAAGATAATCTCATAACTCAAACTATCAATTCTTGTTCCCTTCTCAAAATTCATTCTTGAATAGCTCAGTCCTCAAATTCTTTTCCCAGCAATTTTCTGCCCTATCAACTCTCAAGCCCTGAGACAACCCGGCACTTCCAGTAATGTCCAAAAACATGTTAATGCTGTTTAACGGGTATCTCTACATTGGCGTGTTTACGAGATGTCTTGCGGTGTTTAGGTCATGATTTAAATATGTTTACTAAAAAATAGCATTTAGTTGGGAAATTTAAAAAAAAAGCCACACTGACTTCAAATTTTCTCTGTAGCCTCATTTATAGAGGTCACAGCATAAATCACTGGATAATGTTTTTAGGACCTCTAGAAATGTATTCCATTTAATGCTTTAGTGTGTTAATTTTTTTATTGATTTGTCTCTTTATATATATATATACAGTGAAAGAGAACCGGTGGGGTGGTGTAGTTGCTAGATGCTCTCCTCTGGATTTGAAGGTTGTGGTTCAGGTCATGGACAGTCAGACTTTTTTCAAAATAGACCTTGGCTCCCAGGTCGACCCAGCCTTTAAATGGTTACTATCGAAATTCCTGGGAAGTAAAGGCAGCTATCATAATATTGACACCATCCACCAAGTGCCGATTGGTCTTACAAATGTAGTCCAGCCGTATATGACCAATACACCTGAAGATGTGGACAAGAGTCCTTTACTTTTTTAACTTTAGAGTGAACATATTTTTTGATCAGATAATTTTGTTTTGTTTCATTTATTAGTGACCCAAGTTGTAATGTTTTTAAAAAGGGATTTCCAGAAGTTCATGACCCAGTTTCTTTAGTGTTCCCGGGGCGAAAGGGTTAAAGGAGATTTTTTCATTTTGTTGAGCATATTTTAGCCACCCAGTCAATGGCTGATATTTCGAGGTGCCGCTGTCGACAGACAGATTCAAAGATAACTATGTGAGCTGGACAGTAAAAGCAGGAACAAAGTAAAATCCAAAATATACCAAAAATAATGTGAGAAAGTCATATTATATAAATGAAGAAACTACAGTATAGATCTTGGAGCAAGGCAATGAAGATCCGTCTGTTAGTAAGTGTTCCTGTAGCTAACACTTTTGTAGCCAGATAATAAACTCTTTCATTTCTTTGAATTCCTAAATGTTTGAGGTTTCTGAAAATCCCTAGCCAGATCTTTTAACTGGATAAACAGAACCATCAATGTACACTACTGCATCATCTAGCCCAGCCTTCTCTTCTGTCAGTTATTGTAGCTTTAATTCTGCCATACTGTTACATCACTCCACATCAGTGGTCTCCAACCTTATTCCCCCCCCCCCCCCTTTTTTTTTTATAAAGTACATATATCATTCTCCAGATCAAGCTGACAACACTTTTTTTTTAAAGACTATTAAAGTTGCAAATCCAGATTATAACAACTCGGTCTTAACCATCCATCCATCATTATCTCTTCTATGCTTACATCAGCTAGCACACCTTCAACCATCTGTTACACAAAACAGCAATTCAGAAAGACAGCAAGCTCTTTATTCATACAGAAGCACAATCTCAAAACACAGTTTATGGTTGAAATCTCACACTATGTAGAATCTCTCTTTATCAAACGTCTAACACTAAACAAACAATATGTACTGTAATAAATTATGTTGAAAATCATGAGCTTATTGGTCGAACTGTTCACAATTATCTTTCTTTTCATTTGTATTTTCTCAATGGGGAATATCCTATTGTGTTGTCAGTTATATACTGCTGCCTAGTTATTTACTCTTGTCAGTAGTGTCCTAATGTACCAGCTTACTTTAACTTGATCAGGGACTTGTAGAAACATCAGATCTACCAGGGACTTGTAGAAACATCAGACCTACGAGGGACTTGTAGAAACATCAGATCTACCAGGGACTTGTAGAAACATCAGACCTACCAGGGACTTGTAGAAACATCAGACCTACCAGGGACTTGTAGAAACATCAGACCTACCAGGGACTTGTAGAAACATCAGACCTACCAGGGACTTGTAGAAACATCAGACCTACCAGGGACTTGTAGAAACATCAGACCTACCAGGGACTTGTAGAAACATCAAACCTACCAGGGACTTATAGAAACATCAGACCTGGTGATTACTGAAAGCAAATGGAACAGGTTTGTTGTCTCTTCCAGTTTAAAGTGCAGGAGATTTGAAGAGAAAAATTAATCATGTCACACACATGAAAGTAATGTCTGTATATTTCAGCTGTTCATTATTTATTTACACACTGAATTCGTTTAATGTCTTCATTCTGTGCTTGCTTCATCTTTTCAGTTAAAAATAATAACCAGGAGAAAATGACAGACACATTTCAGTTCAAGTTGTAGTTTAAAAAATTTGCCCTCTCCTCCTTCAGAAGTTTAGTTTAAACTAAAACAAATGATTACTATTAATCGCCTAAAATCTGTAAAAGTACGATTTCACTTGTAGATATTATAGGTATTAAATAATAAAATCTAGATATGCTCTGGTTTTTTTGTTGTTGTTAAAACGGAACTCTCACACACAGTAACACACTAAAAAACAAAAATATTTTTCTTGTATAGATTTCACCTGAAGTACAGTCAATGAGAAAAAGAAGAAATTTACTATGATATTACTAGGAACACAGAGTTGAAAACAAAACTACCTTTACTTTCTATAGAATCACTTTTTATAGCAGCTAGGACAAAAGATCTTGAACCTGAGGATTTATTGGGTCACATGGGTAGAGCATTCGCCATAGACTGTGCAGATTAGGCTTATTTGTGCCCCCTACAGAAACAAAAAAATATTTCCACTAACTTCCCGAGGATTTTAACCTGTTACGCCCGGTATTCTAACCACTCAGCCAGCCGCTCCTCTCACAGACACTGAGAACTGAACTAAATATAAGTCATATTTGTAGATCTTCAAAATAGGAGTCAGGAAAGTTTAGTGGTTAGTTCACTGAAAAAAAAAAAAAAGTAGATTCACATTTCCATGGAAAACCAAATTGTGATTAATATATTTGTTTGTTGTTAGTTTTTATAGTTATTTTACTAAAGAGAGGGAAATGAATTATCAAAGTTTATTTATTAAATCAATATTCATGATATACCTTTTATACTCTTTCTTACTGCCAGACTTGAAAAATTAAGACCAAATATAATACATATACATAGCTTCTGACATGTCATTCTTTCTTTGATATTTGAAAAAAAGAAAAATAGTTAAATTAATAAACACACATATATAATGTTTAATTCCTAATGAATAATTGATTATGATTTATTGTAAGTTACTGACAAGTATCACAAAATATCAGCTACAAATAGTGTATATGATTATGCTTACAGGGTTTTCGTAACACACAGATACAATTATATGTATGCACATACCAAAGCACAGTAAGAGAGAGAAGCACCAGTTAGATACATCCTAATATATTTGTTCAAAACTAAAGTAATCCAAAAAAATTAATAAAACAAATATATTTGTTAATCCTGCCTACTGTTTTAAAGCAGCCCTTGAATTTATTTTGTGTACTTCAATTGCACAATATATATTTCACTTTGTTGTTATTTGTTCCCTGCACCCCTTCCCCACATTTACTTTTATTACATCGATTTTAGTTTTTTTTCCTTGGTTTTCACAACGCATTATATATTTTATAAAACATCTGAAGATAATGCAAACTGTATAATGTAATTTTAAAACCTCAAATGAAAACAAATTAATTACTAAGGTGACATCAAGTACTGTTGAACTGAATTTTTTAGAATTCTTTATCAAAATGAATCTCTTTTTTTTTCCTCAGAAAAGTATCATAAATAAAACACTTTTGATGATCCTAATTTTCCACATGCATTTCTTTTTGTAGTATCTTACCCCCCTCCCCCCTTATTTTGAGTTAAATGCTGCTTCTTTACTTCTGAGTTCCATGAATATTGTTGTGCTATGCTTCACTTATTCAACTGTATCTCTTTCTTAAATCATTCAATATATGCAGTTACAGTATTTTCTGAACTGGTTTGCACAATTATTAAATTATCATGATGAGTGTAAACAGAGATCACACATTCCCCAGATACTGATGTATTTCCACTTTACACATGGCATGCCAGGACTTTTATAAATGGGTTTAAAACGAAAATTAAATTGCTGAAATGGTGTAATTGTTTCTTTATTTTTATACTATATTTGGATACACAGTTAACACATTTATTGACTAAATTAGAAATGTGACATACTTTACATACCTAATTAATTTTTACTTATACAATTACAGGTTTATATGTAAACTTAGCAGATTATTTAAGAAGGTGGGGAAAAAAATCACTTATATAACAAAACATTATAAATTACAATAATTTAAAAAGTATTAAAAAATATGAAAGGCACATTAATTGAGTTAAGGCACTAAGGTATTTCTGTATAAGGAGACCTATTGCCAGATTGGTCTTGCTACCAGTCAAACACAATATTGTTACGTTTTTTTTTTTGGGTACTGCTAGGGCTACAACCTATGAATTTTCATAATTTTTCAGCCAAAAATGAATATCATAAGCCAGGCTGGCATATGGCATAAATGTTGAAATATTCGCAAGTAAAAACTTTGACAAATTCATTATGAAGGTAAATATTACTTTTTTTACTTAAATGTGACATGAAACATTTATTAGGATGGAATACAGTCCAGATAATTTTTGGCAAAAAGGCTTTTAAAAAAAACTGGTTTCGAAATAGTAAATTTATACTCATAGCCATAATTGATGATTCTGACCGACACAAACTGATTTATTAACTTTACAAGTTATTTGTCAGGTGGCTTGTATTAAAAGCTAATATTCTAATAATGTATCACTTCTATTGACCAGAAACCAGAAAAACTATTTATGGAAATGAAAACCGTCACATGTAGCAAGTAAATATAATCAATCAATCAAATAAGAAATGTTAGAGGCCAGTTTGAGATTAAACTAATTTTTCTGTAAAAAGTGACCAAGCAGACATTCAACAGTTTCTGTTCAGATGGCTGTATGTTAAATAAAAGCTACTTATGCCAGAACTTGACGCTTGACCTTGGAGCGAATGACTTGCAACATGATCAGCTTCCTGGCTCCAAACTTATCTCCCAGGGCGACAATGGTTCCTCTATCACGGCTCATAGTGATGTGGAAGACATCCACTCCAGCATTGAAGGCACAGATTTCTTTGCCAGTTTTCAGCTGCCACAGGCGAATGGTGCCATCACGAGATCCAGACACAACGATTTCATTGTCAGAAGAAATGGTAGCACACCAGACCTAGGGAAATAAAACAATCCACATAGTATCCACACAGTACCCACATAGTATCCACATAGTATCCACATAGTATCCACATAGTATCCACATAGTTTCCACATAGTATCCACATAGTACCCACATAGTATCCACATAGTATCCACATAGTATCCACATAGTATCCACACAGTATCCACACAGTAAGTAAAGTAAAGTAAAGATCCCTTTTCACGCCTTTCGGCGCATCGGGCATATGGGCAGAGCGTCCCATATTTTTACAGACCATCAGCGCTCTGTGGGTAATGTGGTCAGCATTACGCCAGCTGTCTTTACTTTCCCAGGACAGCCCATCCTGGTACCCATTTTAGGCTGGGTCGACCTGCGACGTCCCATACCACGACAAAAATCCACGCAGCCTGCAGTGGGTTTCGATCGCGGTATGCTGGCTCACGAGTCGGACTCGCAACGCCTTAGCCACGGACGCCGCCATCCACACAGTATCCACATAGTATCCAAATAGTACCCACATAGTATCCACATAGTACCCACATAGTACCCACATAGTAACCACATAGTATCCACATAGTATCCACACAGTATCCACAGTATCCACATAGTATCCACATAGTACCCACACAGTATCCACATAGTTTGGTGGCTCATAAACAGCATCAAATCTCAGAAACTGAAATATTCTGACCATTTTAAACGTCATAATGTAGAGAGAAATAATAATAATAGAACTTCCTTTTCCCCGTGTGGGTTTCAGGCCTCTAATTTGGAGAACAGAGAATAGAGCCACTGTGCCCCTATCAAATCTTCTTATAGCAGGCTAATTAAGGGATGTGTACTTCAAAGTCAAACTGCATCTGCCTGAAAGATAAGGAACCAACAATCTGCATACAATTAAGCCAGATCTGTAAATTATCTGCACACAAAAATCAACTTCTGGGTCTTTCCTTCTTTCCTTTTAGCTAAATCTGAAGGTACAAGAGAGTTCCAAAAGAGACTACTGATAGAGAGTGAATATTTCTCAAATATAGCAGATTTTCAAAAGCTCCTGATCCAGGTTATACCAAGTGGTGCAAGTCACTCTTTGCATAAGATGCCAGTTTAAATTTTCTGAAGCATACTCTGTGAGTCCATTTTAAGTACAACATTCTGGGCTGTGCTGCTCTCAAGTCATCGGAAAGTGAAAAGCTGTCATTACCAACTCCACCTCGAGAAAATATATTTTGTGTGTGTGTGCGTGCACATATATATTTATATATACACACATACACACACACACACAAACACATATATGAGTTAAACAGAACAAAAGGTGAAAATATAAAATACCTCATCATTATGGCCAGACATGGTAGAAATGTGTCTCTCTGACCCCAAGTCCCAAACCTTGAGAGTTCCATCAGCAGATGCAGAAACCAAGAACCTGCTGTCCTCTGACCTTGCCACAGCCTTGACCTCACGCGAGTGGGCATGTTTGCCAGTGTTTGACAGCAGCTGGCGGTTGGGTTGACCTTCAAAACAGTTTCCAAATGAGCGAATATTGTCACTAAATTCACTTACTGAATATTTTATATCCAGTGTATATTCTACAACAAAATAACTTATAACATGCACTGGCAATGTATCACAGCTTTCAAAAACCTGAACACAAAATTAACTCTAAATAGTATAGTTTTAAAATCAAGATATGTATTTTCAAATCCAATGTTATTTCAGTTTTAACACATGTCAGAGAACGTTGGAGAACCATCAAAGACATGGAATGAAAGTTAATTGCATTTGAAAACAAATGCTTGAGATGAATGTTGAAAATAAAATGGTTCGGACATGTGTCAAGACTACCACCAGATAGTGCACCACAGAAAGCCCCATCACTCAGACATAATGGAAGCAAAGCTAGAAAGCCATGCAAACAATGGTTAGATGGAATATTCGAGGCCATAAATAAAAACATTTATGTAGTGCATAACAAGGCGCACACCCGATGCCTCTACAAAACCTGACACTGAAAGACAGAACAGGATCAGAGAAGAAGAAGAATACAGGAGGGGCGAAAAAATAAGAGAAATGTCTGTGCAACTTTGCAGCCACTGGTAACAACAGCTCTATTGGACACATCCTGATAAGAAACGAGCAGAGAATCACAAAAATGGAAAATATTGGAATTGAGGAATCGATGACCTCCTAAAAAAACCCTGAAATGAACACGAATGAGAGAGGCCAAAGCTGCTGGACTGGATTCCATCCATGATATTAAAGGGATTACAAGGGATAGAACAGAATGAGGAAATAGACTGCAACCTCTGTGTTACATTTAATGGCTCAAGGGATCAATTAAAAAATTTATATTCTATTCATATTTTTCTTTTCAGTCTCCAGATTGGTTGTTTTCAGACAAAAATACAATAGGTGTCACATGTCTTCCCTTAATCTGTACAGCTTGGTTTCACTGGAATACTTAATGGCCAAACCTTGGATTTCCCTACCGCATGTAGAGAGCATGTTTGTAAAAAATATTTGGTATTCTGGGATACCTGTCCACGTAGGGACAGATCTAAATCCACAGTCTTGAATTTCTTGTACATATACCTGCTGAATCTGTTGTTTCCATTTTTCAATCTAAATACGAAATATATATTCATACTGAACCTATTTTATGTCTGATTTATCTCTGATAAATCTTGGAACATGAAAAAAAAAAAGGTAGATCTTGGATGAAACGGAAATATGGTCTCTGATACTAATGTGCGCCACTGTAGCCTGGAGAGAACTGCGACGAGGCAGAGGCAGACCTCCGTGAAGGTAGATATGAGACTGTGAAGAGAGATTGGCTATGAAAGCACATAGGGCTTGAGAATTGGCTAGAGAGAGATGTTTGGGCATGCCAGGTAACATACCTGCAGATTCATTATGATGATCTTCAACGACCAGAGTAACTAACAAGATTTCTGCTTCTTTATTTTTATCTTCTGCATTCATCCAAAGATGTAATTGGGTTGTGCCCATTTACAGCATGGCTGTGATATTTGTGCTTTTTGGCTGACACATCCGACTTCTGCAGGCACTTGTTGACCAGGTTAGTCTTCCCAGTTTAAAAATATGTCATAGTAAAGGCTATTTTTTTATTTTTTTATTCTAACAATACATAACCATCCTGTTGGGGCTTTATACATTAGAAAGGACTCACAGCGTAGTCTTCAGTTCCAAAATATATCAAGGGTAAAGATTTCAGGAAAGATAATAATGTCACATGGCAAGACACAATGTGAGGATATTCACTGTACTGAAGGGCTCATTTCTTTCAGATCGCACAAACAGACAGATAGATGAACAGACAAATAAATATATAGACAGATAGATAGAGTGTGTGTGGAGACAGAGAGAGATTAACAAACACAGCAGATTTGTGTGTGAGATGTTACCAGTTCGCAGGGATGAACAGACAGACAGAGACAGATAAATATATATACAGATAGATAGCGTGTGTGTGGAGAGAGAGAAAGATTAACAAACACAGCAGATTTGTGTGTGAGATGTTACCAGTTCGCAGGGATGAACAGACAGACAGAGACAGATAAATATATAGACAGATAGATAGAGTGTGTGTGGAGACAGAGAGAGATTAACAAACACAGCAGATTTGTGTGTGAGATGTTACCAGTTCGCAGGGATGAACAGACAGACAGAGACAGATAAATATATAGACAGATAGATAGAGTGTGCGTGGAGAGAGAGAGATTAACAATCACAGCAGATTTGTGTGTGAGATGTTACCAGTTCGCAGGGATGAACAGACAGACAGAGACAGATAAATATATATACAGATAGATAGAGTGTGTGTGGAGACAGAGAGAGAATAACAAACACAGCAGATTTGTGTGTGAGATGTTACCAGTTCGCAGGGATGAACAGACAGACAGAGGCAGATAAATATATAGACAGATAGATGATAGAGTGTGTGTGGAGACAGAGAGAGAATAACAAACACAGCAGATTTGTGTGTGAGATGTTACCAGTTCGCAGGGATGAACAGACAGACAGAGACAGATAAATATATAGACAGATAGATAGAGTGTGTGTGAGATGTTACCAGTTCACAGGGATGAACAGATAGATAGAGTGTGTGTGAGGTGTTACCAGTTCGCAGGGATGAACAGACAGATAGATAGAGTGTGTGTGAGATGTTACCAGTTCGCAGGCTCCAAACAACCAGGTCCCCATTTCGCAGTCCAGTGACAGCCTCGTCTCGGGGCAGCACCGCAGTGCATTCTGGGCTAGCATCCAGTCGGAGAATGTTCGGATCAGAAATGTTGTATGATGTCAAGGTCATGTCGAATACAACAAACTCAGCAAAGTTGTCAAACGTGTTGACAAAGCCAGCTATCACATACCGGTCATTCTGTGGAGATGATAGAAAATACAACATTTCTGGGTACGTGTTGTCATGTAGCAAATAGAAGGAAACTAAATTGTTAGTTAGTTAGTTAGTTAGTTGGGTTATCCTCATTGCACTCCGGACATGTCCATAGGTGCTCAGATCCTCCCCTCAGTATGAACCCCAACGTCCGATGGCTAATAGTACCAGTTCTATATTGATTAACAAGTCTTCTGGCGTGTCGGGTGTGCGTCTCGTTTTTTGCTGTGCCGATCTTAATTCCCAAGTCTGCCATTCTGGCGAGTGATGTGGATTCACTGCCACCAAAGTCCTCTATCCTTCCCATTTCTCTGAGGGCATTGATAATATCAGCATGATCCATAGGCTGACCGTCGGTAGTGATAGCGGAAAGCTATCGTCGGTAGTGATAGCGGAAAGGAAACTAATACAAATACAAACTAAATATACACAAACGTAAAGGATCCTTTTCCACGCCTTTAGACGTGTTTGGCATATAGGGCTAGACCTTCAATTTATAGACCAATTGGCACTTGGTGGGTTGTGTGGTCAATATTGAGCTGGCCACCTTTACTTCCCAGGAACACCTGGTACCTACTCAAGTCTGGGTCAACCTGGGAGCTAGGACTTTTTTTTTTTAAGAAAGCGTGGTTTTGTCAAGACCTGAACCCAAGACCTTTTAATATATATAGTAACATTTAATTAAACTACAAATATGTTAAACACATTATCTGATTTCTTTAGTATATGGTGTTGTTTTTGTCGGTCATTGTTGTTGCAGCTGTTGGCACCTTTCCGTCTTTCCAGGCAATAGTGTTACATTGTGCTATAAAGATGCATGGTAGTCATATCCCCTGGTGATTGTGAGTCTGACTAGCAAGACCCGCCCATGTTTAGTAGAGTTTTCCCCAATTACAGTATGAGAATTTAGGACCGTTGTTGCTATCATATGTGTTTAGTGTGCTTCCTCTCAGATGCTCACCTCAGTATGTGTAACTTTACATAAAAAACATAATTTAGCATGGCCATGTTGATTCGTATGTTAGTTGCGTATCCTTTACAAGACGTTGCAGAACCAACCCTAACAGCCCCTTGCTGTTGTGTGGTTTCTCTAGGCAGTTAACGTATAGTAGTTTGCCATTGCTTTCCGGACGGTCGGCTTTCTTGATACCACTGTCGAAACCAACGCAAGGCGCATTGCCCGCAGCTGGGATCGAACCTGGCATCCCGGCATTACGAAGCGAAGCGTTCGCATCGACTTAGCCACAGAGCCGGCGTTGATTCGTATACACGAAGAATATATGTCACTCACACATAAAGGAAAACACATTATAGGAATATTTCCAGTTTTTCCAGAGATATACGAGCAGCACTGAGAGGTGCTGTGGCCAACTGAATTAAAATTACATCATAAAATCACTCATACATAATATTTAACTTTGACAGAAACCTTTTTCTTCTTCTTCACGTACACCAGCTGTAAACTTCTGTAGGAAGTTATGGTTATACGTCCACCTCTGGACTTAAGTCTTCTTCAAGAACCTCGGGTGTTGCATGCACATCTGTTTTACAGATCTTGACTATTTGTATGCAGACTGTTGGTTCCTTGCTTCACAGGCAGATACACTCTGACTTGAAAGAAACCCCTAAAAGTCGACATAGTTGTTGGGGAGACAGTGGGTCTATTCTTGTTTTCCCCACAATGGGGCTCCAGAAACCATACAGAAATGACAGAAACAATTTAAACAATAAACCTCAGGTATGATTCATAAATGTATTACAAGCATCTGATATAACAAAAAGAGCAGTTTTATAAGAAACACAACCAGTCAATATAGCATAGCATGAAATTTTATGCATACAATAATAGTTTCGATTGGCTTTGTGGTAGCGATGATGTAAACTTAATAATCTTGGTCTACAAATGCCACTTTATCATCAAGTTATTGTAAAGCCTTAAAATTGTTTCTAAAACTCAGTAAACTTGCAACAACAACAACAACAAAAAAACCATCTTCATATCACATCTGTAAAAATTTGTGAGGATGGTGAATTAATAAAAATGATAACGTTGTTTTGAGCAAAGCAATGTTCAATGACAGTGAAAAAAATAATTACATTTTTATCTGCAAATGCAACTTACAAATAAAAATGTCATTTCTTTTAACTGGCACTGTACTTTTGCGAGCACGCACACAAACACACACAAAAGATTAAGAATGTGTTCCTCATATTCTTACCTGTGACAGATTCAGGTAACTGATGTAATCATTGTTGCCAACAGGGGCATCATATCTCATCTCCTTGATTGGCTGGTTCCCCAGAAGGTCCCACACAACAATGTTGGACCCGCCTCCAAATTTATCAGATCGACCAAACAAAACCTTCTCGTTATCACTCATCACAGCAAGAGCAGAGCAGGTTTCCAGTTCTGACATGCCCAGTGGTAGTCCGGAGGCAAAATCCCAGGTCTAAACCAGACAGAAGTCAACAAATACAAAATGCTAAATATCTGTAAAATATCAGTTTGTAATATATACACACATATATAATATTTTTACATATTATATATATATATATATATATATATATATATATATATATATATATATATATATATATATATATATATATATATATATATATATATATATATATATATATATATATATATATATATATATATATATATCGCAGTCACCATAGCATAGCGGCTGAATACCAAGAAGGGAACTGTGATTTAAAAAAATAGCTAACATAGTTATCTTAAAAAGATTATCTCTTGCAGGCTAAAGATACCTAGCTTACTGAGCCTTCATGACGGTATTATCTGTATACCAGCAATAAAGGTTTGCATTAATTTGCTTTTTTTTTAATACAAAGTATTAAAATGATTTGAAAATAGTGGCCTCTAGGTTTAGCCTATAATCCCTGAAGAGTTCATTAACTTGTAAATTTGCATTAAAATGGAGCAAGTGAGGCTGCTGGATCAGAGCCAGATTTTAGACACTGCAGATCTTGGGACATGGCTTACACACTGCAGATCTTGGGACATGACTTACACACTGCAGATCTTGGGACATGGCTTACACACTGCAGATCTTGGGACATGACTCACACACTGCAGATCATTGGGCATGACTTACACACTGCAGATCTTGGGACATGACGTACACACTGCAGATCTTGGGACATGACTTATACACTGCAGATCTTGGGACATGACTTACACACTGCAGATCTTGGGACATGACTTACACACTGCAGATCTTGGGACATGACTCACACACTGCAGATCATTGGGCATGACTTATACACTGCAGATCTTGGGACATGACGTACACACTGCAGATCTTGGGACATGACTTATACACTGCAGATCTTGGGACATGACTTACACACTGCAGATCTTGGGACATGACTTACACACTGCAGATCTTGGGACATGACTTACACACTGCAGATCTTGGGACATGACTTACACACTGCAGATCTTGGGACATGACTTACACACTGCAGATCTTGGGACATGACTTACACATTGCAGATCTTGGGACATGACTTACACACTGCAGATCTTGGGACATAACTTACACACTGCAGATCTTGGGACATGACTTACACATTGCAGATCTTGGGACATGACTTACACACTGCAGCTGATGGTCAATGTTAAAACCCAGTCTTCCTGAGAATTCTTCTTTTTCATCTGTTATCTGTTTTACCTTGTTTTGTGGGTTACAGCTAGGCTGTGATATCCATGTCTTTTGGCCCACCATAATTGATTTCCGCACATCCCTAATTTGTTGTCGTCGCCTGAAACATGCTTGTTAAGGAAGGCAGTTGGTCTATTCCCTTCCCCCCCCCCCCCCTCCCCTTTCAACCACCTAAAACACACATAGGGATTCCTGAGAATTTACAACCAATCATTAGAAGCAAAAGCAAAAACTTACAATGTTGCAGTTGCTATTTCTTACCTGGAAAATATAATTGTGAACACCCTTTGGCACCGAGTACTGGTTGACCTCCAGGTCTGCATTGATGGCACCAACCAAAAGACGGTCATTACAGACTAAATGAAGGTTTGTGGAACCTACTGTCTCTCCTTGCATTATTCGTAACAGTTCCCCATTCTGTGGATGAATATTACACAAACTATATTAATCAAAATAATGTTTTTCCGTAATGAATTTAAAAAATGCGGGCACAAACAATACCTTGCACAAATTTATTGCCAGACATATTTTGCTGTATCTCGTCAGGTGCGTTATTACTTATGTTGATGTAACTCTGTAGTAACGTACCTGACAAGATGCAGCAAAATATGCCTGGCAATAAATTGTGCAATGTATTGTTTGTGTCCGCATTTTTTAAAATATTAATGTTAAAAAATAGAGGTAAAATAATAAGCTAATTCAATTAACAATGTAGGCGACATTGAGTGAATAATAATTATAATTCAAAATAAATGCAAAAGGCAACAGGAGCTTTTACAAAAATGACAAAGAGCCTTTCCAGCAAGCAATGATACAACAGACATCCTGGAAAAGACTAAAAGATGATGATATAAGGATCTTACAGTCCAGCTGAGGAGAAAAATGTCTAGTGATGACTGTGATTTTGATAAAATTGACAAATGAAGAGGATGACAGTGGACTCACCGACATATTCCAAACTTGAGGTGGTCCTAGACTAGAGCCCGTCACTACGCTGCGTCCATCATTGGTCATCAG
The DNA here is from genome assembly GCA_905116865.2 of Candidula unifasciata. Lineage (NCBI taxonomy): Eukaryota > Metazoa > Mollusca > Gastropoda > Stylommatophora > Geomitridae > Candidula > Candidula unifasciata. The sequence goes on along the minus strand of CAJHNH020001247.1, from coordinate 312,140 downwards.
ACAACAGTCTACTCTGATCTCCTCTCCCATGGGGCCTGGGGTCACCAGAACATTGGAAGTGCTGCCCGCAGCGTAGCTGATGGGAAAATGGATGTTTATGGGAAATCCATCACATCGTTAATGTAATGGAATACACAGTTAAATCAGATCCATTTCCATACTTTGAGGTGCTGTGTGTGTTTGTAACTCCCTATTTTTAATACAATAATCAATGGGTGCTTTGTTCAATACCACTCTGAATAATCTTTACTGCCAAAACATTTCCTGATACACATTTTTGTGTGTGCATGTTTAGTTGACTGGGCCACCCATGTCAATTTTAAAAGTCTGCCTCAACTGGGGTTTCTAAAAAAAAAAGTCAGATAAGCAAGCTTAACTCTTTGAGTCCCAAGGAACGTATCACACACTAATTTGTTACTAACCAGCCACCCATATGACAGGTTACGCACACAAGTTTTTAATTTACTAATGGCCAGTATAAAAATGTAAACTGCACAACTGAATTTCCTCTCCAGTTCTTTGTGTTTGATACCACATGTTGGACCATCAGGTTTATTTGGAAATGTGATTAAAAGCCTAAAATATAGTAGGTTTGGGAGGTTTACCGAGTTAGCAAGTGTTTGTTTGAAAACAATACGGCCACTGAGCAGTATTATACATGCATGCAACACGATTTACCTCTTTAGAAGCCTAACATTTTAATAAAACATGTGTTTATTAGATTTATCCAAAGTTTGATGGAGAAAATTGCGAAGTAGACTTGTTGCAGTCATTTATAGAGTCAAACTTTGATGAGGGATGGCCCACATATGTACCTCATGCAGAGCATACAATAACAAAGTCAGTTGGTATAAAGAGAGAAATATTAGTGAAAAGGCAATATTCTTCAGTGTCAGTGCTAGTATTATTCCCCTTATTATTTAGTAACGTAGCTACAAAATTCAGACAAACTGAATGTTAATCAACATTGTATGTGTGTGAAGATACTAATTGTTTTGGGAAGTCGGTTTGCTTTACCAAATAATGGTGCTCTGTTATAATGTTGCAAACATTTCTCTGTAGCAAGATCTAATGCACAGAGTGCATTTATATTTTATTTGTACATTACTAAGTGGTTCTCGTTCATTCGTAATTCATTTTGGATATACTTTATCGAGTTTATCTTGAGCTAACGATATTGAACTGACTGAACAGGAGAGAAGGGAAAAATAGAATAGTCTGCGGACCCTATGCGACATATAATGGCACGACAGGATAATGAATGAATGAATGAATGAACGATATCTTGGTCTTTTACCTGTTTCTCCTTCTCATCTCCATGTAACTGATTTTTGTATAAGAACAGGCACATTCTCCGGAGAAATACCTCTGACCTCTTTCTTTATTGCCATGCAGTTTACTTGTGTATAACTGGGTCCATTCTTTGTTTAAATTGTTGAGTGGAGTTTGCATCGTGTCTGCATTATGTCTGTTAAAACACATTCTCAGAGTCTGTCATTTGATGGCTGTGCACTGAAGTACACCTGCTCCTGCCAACAGAAACTGTCACCACTTGGAGGTGGCAGATTTGAATCCATTTCGATAAGTACAGCTTTAAAATTCTTTGTTTTCAAGTGTGTCTCCTGCTTTCAGCTTGTCCCCTCTACTTTCATAAATGATGATCAATCCTTGTAAATTTACCTCCACTTTTGGCATCTCATGATTTTCGCTATCCTCCACCTCAGATCAACGCCTCAAAGAGATAAATTACACATACACTAAATCTTCAATGAACCATCACTCTTTTACTTTTAACCATCATCATCTTCACAAACAAACAAGCTCCTTTTAAACTGTCCACTGATTACTTTTAAACCCCATTGTATGAAGCTGGAAGAGACTGTTTTAAAGAAATGTAGGTTTACAGTATTACAATACATTTATGTGCATTACTACTAGGCCTATTACACTAAAGTTTAAATTGATTATTTTGTAAAATTTAATGCAATATGTAATTTAAAGAAAACGAAAATAATGTCCACAGATAAAACTGGCTGTCGCCCAAAAATAATAATAAATGGTGAAGAAATTGAAAATGTCACAAACTTTGAATATCTAATCTCTATAATAAATAGCAATGGAGACTGACGGAAATGAAAAGGAGGATAGCCTTAGTAATGCAAAGATTAAACAGCCTAAAAAGTGTATGGTTAAGCACCAGCAAGGAGATCAAAATTAGAATTTTGAGAGCATGCATCTTCCCTGTAGCAATATACTGATGTGGGTCATGGACTATCTCTCAGTCCTTAAGAAAGAGAATAGGGACTTTTGATCTGAAATGCTATAGAAAGATTCTCAGAATATCTTGGACGAAAAAGAAGAGAAATAATGACATCTTGAAAGATCTGAACATCAAGGAAGATTGGATAATAAACAGCATCCTGTCTCGAAAGCTGAAATATTTTGGTCATATCAAGCGCCACGATGGGTTGGAAAAAATTATAGCAGAAGGCATGGTACCAGGAAGGAGAGGCAGGTGCCGACCAACAAGAAGATGGACACACGATATTAGTGACTCCTTGAGTGTGAAATTGCCTGAGGTGGGAGAGCTGGCGAGAGACCAAGATTCTTTCAGGCAGACTGTGATAAGAGCGACGTTCTGCAAAGGACCTGCTACATGATGATGATGTATGTATTATTAACTTTTAGGGATTTTGTTTTCATTTTCATCCCAAGCCGACAGTGAAATCTAATTACTGTTCATATGTATTAAATAATTTGTTATCCATCTATTTGGTTATCCGTCACAGCCATGGTCTGGAAGGTGATGGTTAATTGAAGTTTTATCGTATAAACAACAAACAAAAACTTACCCAAGTGCTTGCTGCTGCCCACCAACTGTTTGTATTGTCTTCACAGAATAATTATAATTGGATGACATAGTGGATGTGGAATAGCCGCCGCCTCCAGCTGTTAACGTATTGCTCTGATAGTTGGAATGGACGCCTGGAAATAAACACATTCACTTCTAGAATGTTGCAAAGGATTATTGAATACAGAAAATATAATTTAGTGTGGGGTGCTGGGGTACATGAGGGAAAGACATGCTTCAACAAAACATCTTCTTCTTCTTCTTCTTCTTCTAGAGTTCACCAGCTGTGAATTCCAGCAGAAAGTTGTGGCTGTTCATCAACTTCCAAACTTTGCTATTGTTCCAGAACCTGAGTTTTGTATGTACATCTGTTTTATTTGCTTATTTGTATAGAAATTGTTGTTCCTTGCCTCTCAGACAGACACCTGCCAACTTGGAAGGAAACCACTCTAATTAGCCTTTCGAGACATGCTTGTTAAAGGCTGCCATATATTCTTCTGTTCTTCAATGAATTTGCTGCATGGTGTTGTTCCCACGGTCTGTCTGATAATATCATTTCTAACTTGGTCTCGGATGGTTAAGTTGGCAGTTTTTCTCAGGCATATCATTTCACTGGGGTTTATTTCACATAGGACAATGGGTATGGGTCTGTCCCTCCCCCCCCCCCCACTCCCCACCCCCTACATTATGGGGCCCCCTAGAACCCACACAGGAACAAAGAAATGAACAGTTAAAGACAATGGCCAGATGATACATTCCGGGCCAGTTTGGCTCTAGGACTAATAATATTATTCAAATGAGGCAGAGATCTTTGGATGTTAGTTTTTTTTTTTTTTTTTTGACAGAAAAGTTAATGATGCAGAAGATTAGTTAGAGGATTGTAAGGTTTCCCCACTGATTTATTCATCTCTGGATTTGCCTGAAATGTTATGATGTTGAGTCTTAAAACTCACAAAAGTATATCAAGAATAACCATGTGCATTATATTAACCCACAACTATGATCATCATTAGTTTTGAAACAAGATTCTATTTGTTTGTAATTTTTCCTTCACATTTTCTGCGTTGAAACAACAATTTAGAAAAAAGCATGATGAAATCGATATAAATAACAATTTACAAATGACTATACCTGATGCGACATCATAATCAGGATGAGTAACTCCTCCCTCAAACTGATATGCCTGTGTAGAAGCTCCGCCAGCACCAGCTGATCCAAGGGCACCAGATGTTCCCAGGGTGCTGGACTCAAAACCACTTGAAGATGTAGCAAACTGATGTCTTCCAGCTTTTGGAGTGCCGATAGCAGTTCCTAGTTAAATAAATGATAACAGGTTTTCTATATGTTTTACTTTCTGCAGGCCTGCCTACTATACTTACAACTATGAAGAGAAACCTCACCTCAAGAGCAAAGTGTGCAGAGCAAGATATGGAGAACCAGGAGGGACCTGCAACTGACATGCTTATACACTGAAGCAGTCTATCTGATAATCTGACCTGAGCATACGAAACCAAAGAAAAAGAAGAAAAAGAAGAAATGTTTTACTTACAATTAAACTAGCAAGGAAATCCACTGAATTTTTATTACAGCCTGTATTGATCATATTTCAGTGTAATGTAAGGCAGGGAATCCAAGTATTGGGACAGCTAGCTCCCCTCCCCCTCTTGCAGCAGAAGACTATCCCAAGCAGCACAAAGAAACATCTCACACAAAGCATATTTATAGCCACTCTACGATACTAGTACCAGACGTGATCACTCACAACAAACCAGAAAAGAAAATTAGTAACCATGGAAATGAGATAACTAAGAAGAGTTGCAGGGGTGATCAGAAGAGATAAAAATTAGAATTGAGATCATCAGAAAAAAGTCGGCACACAACCAATTCTTAATCACATACAAAGACAACAAATCAAATGGTTTGCTCACATACAACGGATCAACATCATGACACAAAGGTAGTAACCCATAACTGCTCCTTTCTGCTTCTTACTCAAGCACAAGTCCGAAGAATCTCAGCAAAGTGCATGAACTCCATAGCACCGGCGAGGATCCTGAAATACTTTGGGTAGATTTTCAACTCAAATTTTGCCCGGGCAGTGCGTTAGGCTACTCTTTTTCGATTTACAACTGTCAAGGTATTTTTACATGCGCAACAATACACACAGGCGTCCAGTTTTACTACCCAGAGACCAGGGGAAATTACTAGATGTCCACGTGAAAAACAAATCCCAACCTGTCGAAATTAACACAAGACCGTCTGCTGCCAAATCGCCTTACAGCTGGGATTGAACCCTGCATCCAGACATTACAAAGTACATTTGCAATGCAATGCCTAAGCCACAGAGGCAACTTCAGACGCCAGATAATAACGGTTTTACAGAAGTCTGCCAGCAGACAATAACAGTTTTACAGAAGTGTGCCAGCAGACAGTAATGGTTTTACAGAAGTCTGCCAGCAGACAATAACAGTTTTACAGAAGTATGCCAGCAGATAATAACTGTTTCACAGAAGTGTGCCAGCAGACAATAACCGTTTTACAGAGGTGTGCCAACAGACAATAATGGTTTTACAGAAGTGTGCCAGCAGACAATAATGGTTTTACTGAGGTGTGCCAACAGATAATAATGGTTTTACAGAAGTGTGCCAGCAGACAATAATTGTTTTACAGAAGTGTGGCAGCAGACAATAATGGTTTTACAGAAGTCTGCCAGCAGACAATAACAGTTTTACAGAAGTATGCCAGCAGATAATAACAGTTTTACAGAAGTGTGCCAGCAGACAATAATGGTTTTACAGAAGTGTGCCAGCAGACAATAACTGTTCTACTGAGGTGTGCCAACAGATAATAATGGTTTTACAGAAGTGTGCCAGCAGACAATAATTGTTTTACAGAAGTGTGGCAGCAGACAATAATGGTTTTACAGAAGTCTGCCAGCAGACAATAACAGTTTTACAGAAGTATGCCAGCAGATAATAACAGTTTTACAGAAGTATGCCAGCAGACAATAACAGTTTTACAGAGGTGTGCCAGCAGACAATAATGGTTTTACAGAAGTATGCCAGCAGACAATAACAGTTTTACAGAGGTGTGCCAGCAGACAATAACAGTTTTACAGAGGTGTGCCAGCAGACAATAACAGTTTTACAAAAGTGTGCCAGCAGACAATAACAGTTTTACAGAGGTGTGCCAGCAGACAATAACAGTTTTACAGAGGTGTGCCAGCAGACAATAACAGTTTTACAGAGGTGTGCCAGCAGACAATAACAGTTTTACAGAGGTGTGCCAGCAGACAATAAGGATTTTACAAAGGTGTGCCAGCAGACAATAACAGTTTTACAGAGGTGTGCCAGCAGACAATAACAGTTTTACAGAGGTGTGCCAGCAGACAATAACAGTTTTACAGAGGTGTGCCAGCAGACAATAAGGATTTTACAAAAGTGTGCCAGCAGACAATAACAGTTTTACAGAAGTATGCCAGCAGACAATAACGGTTTTACAGAGGTGTGCCAGCAGACAATAATGGTTTTACAGAGGTGTGCCAGCAGACAATAACGGTTTTACAGATGTGTGCCAGCAGACAATAATGGTTTTACAGAAGTGTGCCAGCAGACAATAACGGCTTTACAGAGGTGTGCTAGCAGACAATAATGGTTTTACAGAGGTGTGCCAGCAGACAATAAGGGTTTTACAGAAGTGTGCCAGCAGACAGCATTGCGGATGTTCTAGTAAATGTTTTCTTCTACTTGCAGCCACATACATGGTGACTAAACTAGCAAAATTATATAATGAACTCTACTATTTTGTTTTGTATTTTTTAATGTGTTACAGTTTGGAGTTTTAGAGTTGGTTAAATGGGCTAGTATTTCTATATTTCTTTGTGTTACAGAGAGCGACACTGTAGAACGTGTCCGGTAAATCTAACCCAGGCAACAAATGCCTGCAGAAGTCGGATGTGTTAGCTGAAAGGCATACAAATTGCAGCCATTTTGTAAAGGGGCACAGGACATTTACATCTTCAGATGAACACAGAAGAAAAAAAGGAAAAAGAAGAAGAAGATGAAGATGAAGAAGAAGAAGAAGAAGCAGCAGCAGCAGCAGAAGAAGAAGAAGATGAAGAAGAAGAAGAAGAAGATGAAGAAGAAGAAGAAGAAAAAGAAGAAACAGCAGAAAAAGAAGGAGGAGGAGGAAAATAATAACAAAGAGTTCAGCAGCTAGTCTATTAATCTAAATTTCTATAGTGCTGAAGCAGACAGATAAAGCCTGCCCATGTGTTTATTCAGTCTACTATGCCTTATCCTGAGTCAAACAATGGTGATCTGTCGCCAAAGTTGAAGACTGATGTAGCTGTAATCAGAGCAAGACTTAGACATCAAACATCGAACAGAAGCAGCTAAAATTATTGAGCAGAAACCAGCCAGTATCAGCACTGATGGGGTACATAGTGGTAAGAGATAGAGAATGCTTTATGGGACTAACGGGAACTGGGATGGAAGACAGGGCCATGTAAGCGTGTTTCAAAATGAACAGGCAGATATGCTGGCTGGACTGGCTCCACTGGAAAATGAGTAGTGGGGGCATTGAAACTGCACAAGGCAAAGGTTATCTCCCACCTGTTGGACAAGGTAACAAATAAAATGGTAGATACTGAAAACCCGTTTCTGGAGTGAATGATGCAGCAGAGAGTGTATCTGAGCATCGCTCCAGACAGGGGGAAGGGCGGGAAGCAAGGGATGTAGTTAAACAGATGAAAATGGGAATCATCAATATGGAGACTGTTCGCTGGACTTTTCCTAAATCCTGCGATGTTGAATCTTTACCAAGATGACTCAGAGGAAAATATGATATTTTATAGGACATAAAAAGGCAGACTAAGAACATCTGACAGAACGTGAGGACAGAGAATTGGCAACCATGATCACCAGACAAGAAGGCAATCATACTAGCAACTGTGCAACCACATGTCCCCCTGTAAAAATGAAGTCATTAACTCTACTACAAGATAAAAGTAATCAATACCTTTATTTGAAAATGTTCCTGTAGCTCGTAAAGTGGCTGAATCATAACTGTCGCTGCGTTGGTGCCCACCTGATGATGTTTGCTGAGAGTAGTAGTAGGCGCTGCTGCTTCCACCACCAGCCCCTCCACCACCACCACCACCTCCTGCACCACCTCCTCCCCCTGCAGCAAAACCTTGAGCCTGACCACCATTCACCACTGTCACTCTGGAGGAGGCACCACCTGTTGTGACAAGAGAGTTTTATATTATCTTAACATTAACTGGTCTATTCTTTGATCTCTACCTTTTGAACTGTTACTTCCAAGACTCATCAAAACAAAAATACAAGGAGGCTTCAAATGAAAACCTTACAAGTTTGACAGAAATTACAGTAATCATGTCATTGTCTTGTAACCTGTCAGTACCGCTGTTAACTCTTTGAGTCCTAGAGGGTTTAGCATCACAGGTTCAAGAGGTAGTCAAGAGAGACGTAAAATCAGCGCATCATGTATTGATTGGGCTTCTAGGCAGTAACCTATGAACGTATGATGCGTTCCTTGGGACTCAAAGAGTTAAGGATGACAAGGATTGGAGACATTAAAGACCTTCTACGTCAACACGTCATGACAATAGCCACTGTTACCCATCAAGCAATGGATTGCATACTGTTCCTCCCCACCACACTTAATGGCAAAAGGGGAATTTGTTGACCGATGAGTTCCATCACTAAATCCTCCACCTCCTCTTCATGCAGCAAAGCCTCAAGCCTGACCACCATTGACCAGACTAACCCTGGACACAGCACTGTTTGTTGTGGCAAGAAAGTTTATAATGTCAGAACACTGATTGGTCTGTTGTTGTCTGGGCTCCCTTATTTAAACATTAGCCCAGTATCACTGAATGAAGAAGCCTGACCTATATCAGGACCCCATGATAGGAGAGGATGGATAACCAACAAAGGATAAAGATCTCAAAGATATACGACAGGATACAGTAACTCAAGAGGACCATTACCAGACAGGATATAAGAACAGTAACCTAATCATAAATAACAATCACACACAAATAACAAAAAGTACAGGCAGGAAGATGGGCAAGCATTATGAAACCCGGACAGGATGACAGAAGCAACAAAAAGTACAGGCGGGAAGATGGGCAAGCATTATGAAACCCGGACAGGATCACAGAAGCAACAAAAAGTATCCAGGCAAACTCAGACAGGGCAACATCATGAACAATTAGGGACATTGAGCCACCACACCCAGCACAACAAACTTTTTACGCCATTAAACTTGATGCAAATAAAATCAGACTATAATTATAACAGTAACTATCTTTGTCTGGTTTGAACATTTTTGCCATTTTTTTTTTTCCAAGGAACCAACCAATCATTACTGAATGAACTCGGTGTAATCCCGACACACATAGAAAGTAATGTGAGGTCCCATACCTGCACTAGCACCAGCTCCTGCCCCACCGGCTGCCGTCACAGCTGAGATGTTGGTTCCTGCCCTATGTACAATGTTGAGGGGTGACCCTACAGGAGGTTTCAGACAGGTGCACCAGCCCGGCTTGCACCTGCAGCAGATAACATGTCAAAGTTCATGCCAGTTACTATGGTAACCAATGAACTGACATTTATGCATTGTGTGTATATCTGTGTGTGTGAGAGAGAGTGTTTATGTATTTATCTGTATGTACTTATTTAGAGTTAATTGTTTTGCCTTGTTCACAAGACAAAATATGAACATCTATGAAGGAATAAACAAATATATCAAAGCTTCACAGGATAATAATGAATGTAGAGACAGACAGACAGACAGACAGACAGACAGACAGACAGACAGACAGACAGACAGACAGACAGACAGACAGACAGACAGACAGACAGACAGACAGACAGACAGACAGACAGACAGACAGACAGACAGACAGACAGACAGACAGACAGACAGACAGACAGACAGACAGACAGACAGACAGACAGACAGACAGACAGACAGACAGACAGACAGACAGACAGACAGACAGACAGACAGACAGACAGACAGACAGACAGACAGACAGACAGACAGACAGACAGACAGACAGACAGACAGACAGACAGACAGACAGACAGACAGACAGACAGACAGACAGACAGACAGACAGACAGACAGACAGACAGACAGACAGACAGACAGACAGACAGACAGACAGACAGACAGACAGACAGACAGAGCCTGTTCTACCATCACAAAAAAGATGATAAAGTGGTTTCTAGATATCGAAATTAACTGTGGATATGTTAAATAAGTTGCCGTGGACTGACAGAGTCAGAGGTCACTGACACGAGTTAATAGACCAACAATTTATAAACAATATTTTGAAACTATGAGCAGGCCAGATGTGCATATTTCCTATTTCTCCTCATCATCTACTGCTACTTTGCAGGGTCTATGGATTCAGACAAAGGCTGTTGAAGAAACACCCTAAACAGACTTGTGGAAGTCAAGGGAACATTACCAGTGTACACATGTACAGCAAATCAGGCTTTTCAATAAATTAATTCATATAATGTGATACAAATCATCATATCTGATAACAGAGCTTTGCAAATGATACATGTCATTTGTTACATGTCATCTGAAATGACATTCTAGCACATTGTTCTGACCCATTTGTGCTTCGTCCTCTGAAATAGCAGCCATCTCAGCCATGATCAGCGTACACAGAAGGAGTTGACTGGCATATCCTATTTCTTTGACCTGCAACTTGTTTCTGCATGTTTGTCCTCATTCAGTACCCATTTAGAAAAGGCGGTTCATCGTCTCTGACTCCTTTGTCTCAACATCACAGGAATGCAGCGCATTCAGTGTGCCGGCCCTGTCCATACTTCTTCCTTTACTAACTACTGCAAATGTCTGTTGGCTTTTTTATTTCATATCACTTCATTGTGTCCCGATGTGTACAGCTAGTTTCTTGAGGAAGTACTTCTTGATGCTGTAAACCCATGCTAGTTAGAGTTTGTCAGTTTGGATGTTGTAAAGCATGCTCATTGTGTCTGTCCCTATCAGTGTGTGAACTGCTGTCTGCTCTGTCAGCCATGCAGTGCCTATGTCTTTTTCTTCCTCTTCGATTCTTCTGTCAGAAAACTTATATCAGAAGGCAGGCAGCCTTTATGAAAGCTATTGTGCAATCCAAATCTTTCTGTGTAGCATACAGCTTTGTCTTCATTGAGGTCTGAACAAGCCAAAATTATGTAGCTATTGGCAATGTACAGGCTAATGCACATGCTCAGCATTTTCTGGTGCCACTCTGCAGGGACATGTCTCCATGTTTCCTATACTTAAAACTTTGAACAGATGTTGGTGAACTCTGTTGTGCCCTATTCTTAGTTTGAATTTGACACACCATTCCTCTAGTGCCCCTGTGATGGCTGCTATCTCCATTGTCATCCTATAATTAGCTCAGCCGAATGCCTGCCTTTTTTCTTGTCATCATCATCATGTAGAAGGTCCTTTGCAGAACAACGCTCTCATCACAGTCTGCCTGAAAGAAACTCGGTCTCTTGCCAGTTTTCCCACCTCATGTACTTTCATACTCAAGGAGTCCTTGAGGGAAGATGCATGCTCTCAAAATTCTAATTTTAATCTCCTTGCTGGTGCTTAACCATAGACTTTTAAGGCTGTTCAATCTTTGCATTGCTAAAGCTATCCTCCTTTTAATTTCTGTCAAACAGTCTCTATTGCTGTTTATTATAGAGCCTAGATATTCAAAGTTTGTGACATTTTCAATTTCTTCATTATTCATTGTTATTTTTGGGTGACAACCAGTTATATTGTAGAAATTATTTTCGATATTATTTTTAGCTTCCATTATGAGTTTCTTGGGATAGTAATGTGGTAGTTTCCTGTTGCTTTCCACATCCACATGGCTTTAGACTACGTCTTCAGTCTTCTGCAACCTATTCAATTACTAGGGCAAGTAAGTGCCCTGCTTCATGATGCTCCTGCTAACAGCAGAGGGCACCCCAGAGGTTTCCACTTATCCCGGCAGATACTCGGTCCCCATAGCTGCGTTGGCCACACCGCAGTGTGTTTACCGTCCTTTACCGCATGGAGTTGCAGTTGGGGTTTTTCCTTCACTGAGTCTTGAGACCAGAATGGCATTTCTCAAAACTCTCCAGTACTTTCAGAGGACTTGTCGTTTTATGTCAGCAACAACTAGGTATGCCCTCACCTAGGCCATCCTTTGTCTAATGACAATGTTTAACAAGTCAAGGATAAATTGCAGGGCACAACATGAAGTGTTTCCTGTGTCACTGAGATCAGTCTTGTGGCTTCGTTTTGCACTTTTCCTAGTCTTTCCAGCTGACGTCTGCTGGACTAAGGAGGTCAATCTCCCAGTCAGTTACTGAGAACACTAAACAACACAGCAAAATAAACAACAGTCAGAGTTCCATCTTTGTTGCTACCAATTACCCTGAACATCGCCAGGCCTTTATTAGCATTTGCTAAATGTAAATCAAGTAAAATTGAACAAATGAATAAAGAACAAATGTAGTTTAATAAATGAAACTGGAAATATAAAGACAATTAATCATGTAATATGTAGGCATGAGCTGCAACACAAAACATACCTATAGAAAGCCCACATAAGACTGCTGGCCAGCGCAGCAAGTCCCAGGATAGTCCCCATGACTGCACCTGCTCTGGGACCTGTTGCCGGCAGCGATGGAATCACTGCAACTTGTGCTGCTGCCACTGGACCTAGAAATCAATACAGTAATATTACTTTTGTGGGATTTCATTTTTTATATTTCACTTCTTAAACTATTGATGCCTACCTACGTAAAAAACATGACTAAACCTATGTATTTTTTCAACTGTATACACAGACTTGCTTGTACTCTGCGCTCTGAGTCTTCTTATGGTGTGATTTGCAAAAGAGACTTGAAGCACTGTGGGATAGCTTCAAAGGGTTTCGACATTAGCCTTTGAGTCCTGTAAATTTAAATCCTTACAAGAATAGACCCACTGCCTCCCCAACAAACACTGTTGTAGGAGTTGACTAATTGGAGGTTTCCTTTGAATATGGAATGCACTTGCCTGAAAGGCAAAGAACCAACAGTCTGCATACGAATGAGCCAGATCTGTTTAATAGATTTGCATACAATACTCAAGTTCTGGAAAAAAGACTTAAGTCCAGAAGTGGACGAACAACCAGAACTTTTTGAGGTTACAGCTGGTGAATGAGAAGAAGAAGATGAATAAATCCTCACATAAATAACATGTTTATTATGAAGAGATTTATTATCAAGAGATGGACAATCATCAGTCTGAAAGAGTGTACAAGCAAGATAAGGGACAGGTGTGTGTTAAAGATCTATTGCAACTATACTTCATTGTGGAGAGAGCACATAATAAATTGACTGATGATATTTGTTATCAGTATCAGATCAAAAGTGTGGGTGCTAATTAGTGGATTTGTCTACACAAGAGACATGTTTTATTAGACCTAGACAAAAGGTTAGTATGAAAAGCTGATGTGGAGAAGTAGGATCACATGTGCCAGATACTGGAGCCGTTGATGATGATGGTGATGATGATGCTGATGACGATGATGACAACGATGATGACAAAGACTATGATGATGATAGAACTTATACACAGAAAAAATAAATAAATCAGGAAGTGGTAGAGAAAAATGTCCATTATTAGATGTGTTTTGTATCTGGAAAGGTTTCACTTGAGCAAGGGTTGTTTGAGGAAGTGCTCTGCTTAAGAAAGGAGACCACAGCCTGGGTCAGAATATGCAGACTGACCTCAATCAACTTTGCAGCTTTGTATAGAGCTTCTCAGTAAGTAAATGTTCTGTGTGGGGAAAAATGTATGTTCTGGGAGTGGTTCATGTAAGAAAGTGCATTTATGTTGTTGTTGTTGTGATATCACTTTTTAACGACTTAAATAAACATTTTGAGATCATTTGTCCCATGACAACTTATGGATGTCAGTCCAAGCTTTTGAATCAAAATGTTACAGAAGAATTCTTATAATGTAATGAACCAAGAAAAAGAAAAACATAGACATCCTTCATGATCTGAACATCGAAATCTGGCACATAAACAGCATCCTAGCGTGAAAGATGAGGTATTCTGGCCATGTAAACATTATAGTGTCCTGTCTGAGGGATGGAGAAAATGGGGAGGGGGGTAATTGAGGCTACAGTTTCTAGAAAATGATAAAGAGAAACAAGACATTGAAGATGCTTAACTATGACAGCAGATTTGGCTGGAGAATTTTCTAGAAAAAGAGAGACTTTCAGGCCTGCAGCAGTGAGAGTGATGTTCTGCAAAGAATGTGCTTATTGATGTTGATATTCCTTGGAAAAAAAGCTGTTTACTACTTACCCCCGCCAGCTGAAGGAAGGATACCAGGCATGATCCCAGATGAGCCTCCGCCACCTCCAGGATAAACCCAAACACTGACACCACTAACACCACCGCCGCCACTGCCACCGCCGGCGCCGCCACCACCACCACCAGAGATGCCACCTGCATTGCCGATCCAGGCAATTCCACCACCACCGATGTCAGCTGGGATGATAGGAATAACTGGTGTTGGTGGTCGTCCAGTTACTGTAACAAAAATAATGATAGAAGAATAACTGGAGTTGGTGGTCGTCTGGTTACTGTAACAAATACAATGATAGAGGAATAACTGGTGTTGGTGGTCATCCAGTTACTGTAACAAATATAATGATAGAGGAATAACTGGTGTTGGTGGTCGTCAGTTACTTTAACAAATAAATGATAGAGGAATAACTGGTGTTGGTGGTCGTCGGTTACTTTAACAAATAAATGATAGAAGAATAACTGGTGTTGGTGGTCGTCGGTTACTTTAACAAATAAATGATAGAGGAATAACTGGTGTTGGTGGTCATCCAGTTACTGTAACAAATACAATGATAGAGGAATAACTGGTGTTGATGGTCGTCTGGTTACTGTAACAAATACAATGATAGAGGAATAACTGGTGTTGGTGGTCGTCGGTTACTTTAACAAATAAATGATAGAAGAATAACTGGTGTTGGTGGTCGTCGGTTAATTTAACAAATAAATGATAGAGGAATAACTGGTGTTGGTGGTCATCCAGTTACTGTAACAAATACAATGATAGAGGAATAACTGGTGTTGGTGGTCGTCTGGTTACTGTAACAAATATAATGATAGAGGAATAACTGGTTTTGGTGGTCGTCAGTTACTGTAACAAATACAATGATAGAGGAATAACTGGTGTTGGTGGTCGTCTGGTTACTGTAACAAATACAATGATAGAGGAATAACTTGTGTTGGTGGTCATGGGTTACTTTAACAAATAAATAATAGAGGGATAACTGGTGTTGGTGGTTGTCGGTTGCTTTAACAAATAAATTATAGAGGAATAACTGGTGTTGGTGGTGGTCGGTTACTTTAACAAATAAATGACAGAGGAATAACTGGTGTTGGTGGTGGTCGGTTACTTTAACAAATAAATGATAGAGGAATAACTGGTGTTGGTGGTCGTCGGTTACTTTAACAAATAAATGATAGAGGAATAACTGGTGTTGGTGGTGGTCGGTTACTTTAACAAATAAATGATAGAGGAATAACTGGTGTTAGTGGTCATCGGTTACTTTAACAAATAAATGATAGAGGAATAACTGGTGTTGGTGGTCATCGGTTACTTTAACAAATAAATGATAGAGGAATAACTGGTGTTAGTGGTCATCCAGTTACTGTAACAAATACAATGATAGAGGAATAACTGGTGTTGGTGGTGGTCGGTTACTTTAACAAATAAATGATAGAGGAATAACTGGTGTTGGTGGTCATCGGTTACTTTAACAAATAAATGATAGAGGAATAACTGGTGTTAGTGGTCGTCGGTTACTTTAACAAATAAATGATAGAGGAATAACTGGTGTTGGTGGTGGTCGGTTACTTTAACAAATAAATGATAGAGGAATAACTGGTGTTAGTGGTCATCGGTTACTTCAACAAATAAATGATAGAGGAATAACTGGTGTTGGTGGTCATCGGTTACTTTAACAAATAAATGATAGAGGAATAACTGGTGTTGGTGGTCATCGGTTACTTTAACAAATAAATGATAGAGGAATAACTGGTGTTGGTGGTCATCGGTTACTTTAACAAATAAATGATAGAGGAATAACTGGTGTTAGTGGTCATACGGTTACCAGAACAAATATAATAGTATAAGAATAACTGGTATTAGTTGTCGTCCAGTTGATTGTTGTGAGTTTCTGTCTGTCAAAAAAATTAGGAGGGAGAGGGTGTTGTTTACTCATTTGTTTATTCTTCTCCTTCAAATTATGTTCATTTATTCATTCTCTGTATCTCTCCTCTCTGTCTCTCTCTTTCTCAAATACAAAATTATTTGTTTATATGTTTTTTCATTTGTTTAACCCCCCCCCCCCCCCCCCCCCCCCCCCACCCCCCCTCCCCACCCCCCCGGGGCCAACATTTGTATAATCATTCTCTCTGTCTCTCACTTTGTTCATATTTTCTTTTCATTTGTTTTCATCTTTTTTTTTTCCATTCACTAATTTATTCTCTCTCTCCCTACCCCCTTCTCAGTTTAAATGTAAAAAAAAAAATCACAAGGAAGGCCAAAAATACTCACTTGGAGGTATCACAGCTGTTGGTGGTGGAGAAGGAGGAACAAAGGTTCTGTTTGAAAGAAAAGGACATTGAATTACCAAACAAACATCAAGCTGATCATTATTATTTGATCCTCCGACAGCCGGAGTCACAAGTTTTTCACTGTTGTTGCACGTGTGTTAATGAAACTGGCATATCTTCATTAGTTCACCTGTGTCTACAGACAGTGTGCTGGTTATGGAGGCGTCTGAAGGTAAGAAATGTTTTGAAACATCTGCTAGTCTTAAAGATACTTTAAAGAATGTTTCCTCTTCCTGTCCATTGTAATGCTTGAAGTATGAAGCATCATCATCAGGTGGCAGGTTCTTTGCAGAATGTTGCTCTCATCACAGCCTTCCTGAAAAAAAAAAAAGCTCGGTCTCCCATGAGCTCTCCTCTCTCTCCACTTTTATATCCAAGGAATCACTTATATTATGTGCTGATCTTCATGTTGGTGGCCTCAGCTCCTCCTTTCTGGTACCATGCCTTCTACTATTGTTTTTCAAATCTGCCGTGTGCTTGTTATGGCCAAAATATTTCAGCTTCCGAGACAAGATGCTGTTTATCAGCCAATCTTCCTTTACTTATGTAATTTTTGCGACTGAGAGATGCAGAGGAAGGACTAAAGATAGCAGAAGAGACTAAACAATTCACTTGTTGTCTAATGTGTCCTGCTTTTTCTAATTCAGTACTCTGTATCTTTTAGTATCCACAAATACATATTAAAATATTATCATCAACATCAAGTGTCTTGCTGACTGGCAGGGGTGATCATGCCTCTCCACAAACTGCAATCTTCAACAGCATGTATCAGTCTGGATCATAGCAACAAGCAATAAATTAACAATATCAACGACTGTACGTACATCGGTTCAAGCTTGAAGGGATGTGGGGCCACTATCACATCACCGATAAACTCTGTGCGCACATTTTCCGCAGCATATGGGAAAATCAGATGACCGTTCACATACAAGCCTGTGTTTAAATGAAAAATAAATAATTAGTTACCCAGAAAAGCAAGGATGAAGTGGCACTATTTTACCAACAATTACAGTTGTTCAGAACATTACAGGCTGAGACATCAATACCTTCCAGGTCTGACTCTCACACCACTGTCTAAAAATATACTCTAAACTGATTCTCCCTATCTGATTTACACTGCAAAACCTGTACATTTCACTACTGCATGATTAACAGGTAAATTTTCTTTGATTCCTCTTCAGTGTTTGTTCTGAAGTAGATAATAGGAATCTTCTGTTGCTGTGCACCATACATTTCATAACTTTGTTGACTGAAGAGTAGCTGGCCAAATGCTAGGCTATAATTCAGGAGACCCAGGACAAATCTTCTGTAAGGTGATGCTTTTTTTTTATGTCGGTGAAAAAAATAAAATCCTAATACCTAGACAGTTTGTGGCAACTGCACAAGCCACACAAGAAATTCTCAGGCTCAAGATCCCCGCCCCCTACTACCCTCAACTGGTTCTACACCACCGAAAATGTGGTAAACACAGTGTTCAAGAGAAATCATCTAAAATTCACTTATCTTAATATCTCAGAAGTTGTTCCTTCCTTCTGTTTTGCAACATTTTTCTAAAAACAAAATCACATCCCCATAAAAAGCTAAAATATCAAAAACACAATATTCAATATTCTTGAATAAATATATTAAAACTTCTGGTAACAATAATTCACTAGACCACCACACTATTATAAACACTAAGCATTAAAAACATCTTGGTCACAAAAATTAATGAAGCAGACGACAGATCAATAGTCACTCCAGTGAGTTGTGATAAAAGCAGCATTCCCCCTCCCTCTTACCCTCTCCCACCCCAAAGAAGTTGTCATAAGAAGATGAGGTTTAAAACAGTGAAATAACCACAAAACACTGACCACCAATAATGCCATGGAAGCCAGACCCGCCAACAATCTTTCCTCCTTGGTACACTCCTCCAATGAATATCTTGCCCAAACGATCAAAGGCATGATGAGAAGCTGTGAAACAAGCACAAATATCAATAGCACAATAAGTACAAAACAAATAGAGCAAACTATTGTGGAAGTTGAGTAACAATGTATCAACTTTCCTGATTTAATTATTCACCTATTAAAAATTTAATGGTTTTTATTTGTTGTCATCACAGTATACACAACAGTTATTGTATTTTTTTGTGTGGTTTTTTGTTGTTTTTTTTTAATTATTTCAGAATTCATATTTTTAACACTGAAATTTCATCAAAATCAGTTACCCTCCCTCCCCCTTTGCACCCAATGTGTTTGTGAGGAGCTAAGTTGTCCTCCTTTACCAAGTGCAGAAGTTAAATATTAAAGTATTTGCATATACATTTCATATTCTTTCAAGTATATTGTTATATTTATTTACTATCAGGCACATTATCATTGTTGTTATTATTATTATTACACATTTAAACTAGGATTAGGCTCCGTGAGTCAAGCCCCCTTTGCCTATACAATCTATAAGGCATGGTGGGAAAGGGTGGAAACCCCCCGCCCCTTCCCACAATTTTCTTTGTATCCGCACCCTTACTCAGGAACATTGAGGGCCATGGAGATGTGCCACTGGTTTTGGGAACACCATCTGTTATGACGGTATGTAAAGTCCTATGTAGGACTGGAAATCTCTGCAACAGTCTTCATACAAATGTTGATACTCTATTATACTAAGGCAGATTTTCTCTCAGACATCGCTTCTTTATAGCTTGCTGTGTTAGTCCTCTTGCAAAAACTGTGACAGTCCGCCTTTCACTGTCTGCCTCCAGAGGAGTTCATCTGCAGATGATCTCTTCCAAGTGTCAGTATCAATATTGATATCTTTCAGGTCAAGTTTCCATTTGATTTTATAGCCTAGCTTTGGTCTTCTTGAAGATCTTTTTTATTTTATTTTCATTATACAGAAGATCCTTTGGAACACTTAAAGAAAGAGTCAACTTCTGCAAGAAATGTTAGGAGTTTGTCACACTGTTGTAGAGTAAAACAAGATAAAAGCCTTACTAAGGTGAGTGTTGAAGTTGACTCCACTATCAACATATAGTGTTCCATTATCCTTTGTCCTAACAAATCGGATGACATGGTAGCCTCCATCACTGACAAACACGTCACTAGTTATGCTGGTAGACAACTTCTGCCCACTTGTATCGTACGTAACAACCGGGTAACCATTTACCTGAAAATCAAGAGAAGATAACTCTGAATTACTAGAATCAAGCAAAAATAACTATACCTTATTAGAAGAAATAACTCTGAAATGCTCAAATCCATTATTTTTTTACGGGGCAGTAGTCTGCTTTAGTAAACTGTTTGTAAATGATCCCTTTATTTAAAAATTGCTGCCTCCGAACGTGCTACGTTTTCTTTCCACTAATTTTACAAGGAGACTGAACACCAACTGAACTCTGTGACCAGGTCTGTGTCCATACCAATTTGTTAATCATTATTTCACAGAGGAGCAGCAGTAGTGTAGTGTCTAGATACTCACCTGAAGGCCCGAGGGTCTTGGGTTCAGATCCAAATCTAGCCAGATTTGTTTAAAAAATGTGTACCAAATAATGTCCCAGGAAGCGAAAGGCAGCTGCCATGGTGTTGACCAAACAGCCATCAAATGCCAATAGGACTTCACAAATATGACAATTTCACAGGCCTCAAATGTTTCCCAACAAATGATACTTTTAGGTTTTTAATTCTAGATTATAATTTTAGATTTTTAATTCTAGGTTACAATTCTAGGTAATATTTTAAACTGCTCATTAAGTGACTTACAGTTATTTTAATTTTATTTTACTAAAAAACATATTTCAATATTTACTTGTCTCAAAACTTACTCATTTTTTAGTTATGCTCTTGTCTGCCAATCCTCTTTCTTACATGTAACAACTTCCTACATCACATATGACTCAGATAAGTGATTTTGTGTATCCATGTTTATAATTGTATCTTTTCATGTCATATGCTGTTTAAACTCTTTACGGACTGGGCCCCACTTTAGTGGCTTTTGAATCCACCACATTCAGACTGAACGCCACTATAATGGCACTTCATAGAGACACTTTAATATTGTTTCGTTTGCTGGGAAAAGGAATTTGTATAAATATGTTTTGAAAAATAGAATTAGCAAACGAAATCCTTTTGTTTCAAAGTTTAATGTGGTGTTTGGGTAACTTTCTGATCTGTTTTTAATTAATTAGATGTAATACAATTTTTATGTTATATTGTATGGACCAAATGATATCGGAAAAGGTCTAGAACTGTTCATACTACTCTTTCATTGATGAATCTCAGCCAGATAGTGACAAATCTTTATATTATGATTGATAATGCATATGCCAAATCTATTGCCGATAATATAGGTTAGGCTGAAGTTGAAAAAAATATTTCAGTTGGATCATCCCTGTTTCAATCAGCTGTGTCAGGTATCAGGCTGTTGTAAAATTTGACCTATCACTGTTATGAAGCAACTGCTTGTAAGGCACCACCTCCTGGTGAAGTGTCTAGCGGTGAATGATTAACACTTCACCTATATATACGCAAATGTTCCCAAGTCGACCTTCTTACGACTAACTGGGTTCTTTACCTGAGAGTACATAACGAACACAGTTCACATAGTCACATCTATCTCTAACACTCTGTCACCAGTATCACGGCAAAACATAAGTCAATTTATTATTCATCAAACATAAGGGGACGACGATTGGTGGCAAACATGTCAATAATAACGTTCACTAAAAATTATAATTCTCCATGGAAATAGACAATACACATGCCCACAAACCAAAGGCAAGTACGCCCTTATTCGTCCGTCATCTATGGCTGACAGAGAGGCACTGCCTCCTTCACGAGTAACCTTCAGCAGCCAACCTTCAGATCTCACAATTCCTGAGAAGCTGCAGTTATCCGTGAAAGTGTAGAACCACTTGTTTAGTGTGGACCTTTTGCACTCGTCACTATCCTCATCTTGCAATGTGGACTGTTTGCACTCATCACCATCAATATTATCATCATCATCTAGCACGTTTAAGACTGGCACATGCGATCCCACCTCTGTAGTCTGGTACTATTGACCATCAAATGAATTCAGCATGCAAAAATCATATAAAAATCATCAAAAAATGCAAAGTATTTGAACTAATTGTTTTGAATAGACTAGCTGGTGCATAACTGAACAGAGGAGACATATGAATTCTCAGAAATAGATAGCAATGTTCTGAACAAGTAAAAAGAAGGGAAGCACTGTTTTTTATATGTAAATAATCTTCAAATGTGTCTAACATCTTTGAATGTTGTAGGATTTTAATAACTTCGTTTTTGTAGCACTGATAGTTTAGATATATTCTACATTTATTTGTCTTTAATTTTATATATTATATGTCCTTATACAGCCAATACTTTGTCTCCAGGAAGGTTTTAGCTTTGTCATGTTGCAGTAAAATAATTCAGCCCAAAATTAATGCTGTCCAAACCCCAGAAAAAATACTGTCCTGAAAGAGTTAAGGCTTTCTAGTCACAATGTTTAAATTGTTGTGTGTGATTGTGATAATGTGAAGTTGACTAGTTCTACTTTTCATCTGGTTTAATATCATTTCAAAACATTTTAAAACTTACTAGTTTAATTTCAATAAAATCGTCTAGAATTCCAGAGATGAGTTTAGCCAGAACGGCATTTTCCTGTTCGGTCATCACCCCGAGAACGATTTCATCGACTTCAGTGTCATTCATCTCCAGTGGAGGGTACCGGTAGACCATCATGCCATGAATATCAGGATTTCCGATTCTGTGAAAGTAGTAGCCTAGTGGCTCTGTTAAAAAAAAAAAGAATATGAACAGGCATTGTTTTGCCTAATGCATCAACAGTTTTTAAAAGCCTTAAAAAAACATGGAACTCTAAACTGTATCGTTTTATAAGCAAATTATACATTTCAAATTCTAATGTTACTAGAATGTTGACATGTGCCAATGAAAGTTAGAAAAACACTAAGGACATGGAAAAAAGTTAAATGCATTTGAAAACAAATACCTGGTGAAAACCATAAACAAATAATGGGATGAATTTCAGAGGGGTGAAGAAATAAAAGAAATGTCTGGGCAACATAAGTGTCAAATTATAAGACAGAGAAGATGGTGCTATATGGGACATTCTGAGAAGAGACGACTAGAGAATCACCAAATAGTCACTGAAAAAGGAAACAGGGGGATTACAGAAAAAAGGAAGTTCAAGAGAAAACCCCTAGGACAAACATAGATGAGAGAAGCCAAAGAAGCTGGACCGGATTCCATCCATGATACTGAACTGACTACACAGAAAAGAATGAAAAGGAAGAAAAAACTCCAAGCCCTAAATAAAAGCACAACAGTACAAAGATTGAATGGATGACTGATTTTGCTTACTGCTAAAATGATCTACATGGTGAAGCAGTCAACCCATTTGCTTCGCTCTGAAGGTTTTGGGTTCATTTTATGGACGGCATCATTCAGTTCATAGGTACAGTTTTTAACTCAATTCACAGGCATAATCACTGGAATCAGGGTTTTCTTTCTCAGCAATGGCACCATTTTTAGGCATCAATTTTTCAGCGCTATTTTAACAGACACTCTGAGGTGAGTATCAGCACTTTTTTGCTACGAAGAGTTCCTTTACTGACAATGCCAGTTTCAAAATGACTAAAAATCTACTTGTTGTTTCTCATGCACATTGAAAACCATCAAGACCCTCTTTTTACTCCCTGCTGAATCAAATGGATATTCTGTCTGCTCCAGTGTCCACTTGATCTCAGAGTACTTTCACTATTTTTACTTCATCATGAAGTAGCTCACCACCCAGAGGCCAATCTATCAGCCTGTTCATTTACTGCAAACACACAGGGAAAAAAACACCTTAACCTGTGGGTTGTGAACTGAATGTCTAACCTTTTCAGATCTTCTTCTTAGTGGAAAGTGGGTTTACATGTTCTTCTGTTTGGATGTGTGCATGGCCAGCTTTCTGTGACTGACCACTTCCATCAATGACAAGTCACAGTTCTGGTGGCAGCTGTTGGCATTGGCAGCTCTACTGACTGCTTTATGCATTTACTGCATGTGAATATTTATGGATTTTGCAGGGACTGATTGTTTGTTCGCTAGAGTTCAAATGGCAAGGTGACAGGCATTTCAAGTAATTTTTACTGGCACAGGAAATTGAGTAATTATGGGGCAAACTGGCTGCGCGTGAGTTGGTTGCGGATATCAACTTCATTTGCGGATAAAAGGCAGAACAAGAAGTGGAAAGTAATATAATAGTGGAGAAAGCAGGACTAGAATAGAAAGACAACTTAAGAAAACAAGAATTGGACTGACAAAAGAGAGAAAGATATTAAAACAAAGTTAGGTTCTTACCCTGTTCACAAGCTGGACCTGCAAAGGCTGTTCTGGAGCAGTCACACCAGGTGGTCCCATTGTTGAGGAAGTCATGACAGATCCCTCCATTCTTACATGTAGTCTTCCTGCAGTGGATCTGGACATCTGCACAATTGACAAGAAGAAAACCCATAGGTGTACATTTGACAGGCAGCTGGGGAGTTGGTCGCCATGTTAGCTGTAGACTTAGTCTCTGGTAGACCTAGTCTTTTGCAGAATTAGTCTCTCGGAGACTTAGTCTCTCACAGACTTAGTCTCTCGTAGACCTAGTCTCTCGCAGACTTAGTCTCTTACAGACTTAGTTTCTTGCAGACTTAGTCTCTTGCAGACTTAGTCTCTCGCAGACATAGTCTCTAGAGTGTTTTTGGAACCAACTGTGTGATGAGATGTATGTGTGATAAGCTGTATGTTTTCATGAATTACTTTAAAAAAAAATGCTAATAAAATAATTAGATGCATTAACTTAATCTTACCCTCTACTTTAGAGTGCAGAGGTGTACGGCAGTCCTGTTGTATTTTGATTCAATTACACAGGAAGCCACTATGGTGTATTGACCAGATGCTACTGGCGGACCCCTTGGTCATAGGATCAAATCTGAACTGAGCTAGACTTTTTTTTTTCCAGAAATGACCTTGGCTCCCAGGTTGACCTAGCCTAAAATGGGTGTCAGGTAAAGTCCTGGGAAGTAAAGGTGGCAGACATGATGCTGACCAAATCACCCACCAAGTGCCCAATTTTCTATTTTAAAAAATATGAATCTAAAATTTCTCCCACCTCTTGATGTCGCCCTTCTACCTCTATCGCTATTCAAGGGGTTTTAGGGGTACCAGCTATTAGTAGTAACTCTGCTGTTTGTGGCCTTTCACATCCTTTGCAGGACCGTTCACCTGCCTTTGGGCCAAGTCTGGCATCCAGCTCTCACCTGTGGCCACTAGTAGCTGCCAGCCTGGGCCATTCCCCCCCCCTTTTCCCCAACCTCAAGAAACAGTTTTGACAGGCCAGCTAAACCAAGTGAGGGTAACTGAAT
This sequence comes from Candidula unifasciata, assembly GCA_905116865.2. NCBI lineage: Eukaryota > Metazoa > Mollusca > Gastropoda > Stylommatophora > Geomitridae > Candidula > Candidula unifasciata. The sequence continues at coordinate 287,173 of CAJHNH020001247.1, read as the reverse complement.
GGTTAGTAGACTTTGGAGAGTCCGGATCTGCATAACCCAACATGCAAAGACGGGACTCAGCTGAATGTGTGGAGGTAACACAGACCTGATGCAGAGTTCTAGCATGTGCTAGGAAGTGTAAAAAACGTGAGGCATGTGGAACACCCTGGTCATCCCCCATACCTGACTTCATCTCTGGCTGTCTCGACCTGTCCTACCACTAAATACAGATGGACAAAGGTGAGAGAGTAAGGCTGATGACTTTGTGCAACTTTTCCTTACTTTAAGCCAATTTCTCATGCAAGTAACTCTTTCATTCATCCTTCCTGGCATATATTGGGCTTATAAGTCACTTCCATATTCACAGATAATCAACTATAGTTTCATGACAAATAAAATAAAGAGAGGTCCTCATCACTTGTGATAGACGAACATCAACAACAACATCACTGTATGTTGTTTTTTCATATTGCTGAAATATTTCTCAAGTCTCTTTTTATTTCCAAGAGCACCTCTCTTTCCATGCCCAGTCTTCTCTGTATCTAACTATTTTAAGACAGGTGGAAAACTGGTTTGACTTACCCTGGCAGTTGTTTAAGATGCCATTAATCTGGCCAGCCTTGTACAGATCTGGGGTGTCTCGGCCAAATGTCACAGAAGCTAAACAACCTCGGTAGCCAGTTTTGGAGGTCAGAAAATCCTTGATGTATTGTTTTTGGAATATAATCTCAGGAAGACCACCTGTTAGCAAAAGCAAAATGAATACACTTTTGGCATATATATTGTAAAAATTAACATATTCACTGTAATGAGAAATAATGGATATAGTGTAATAAGTTGAATAGAAAATAACATCAGGTGATTAGTGTCCAAAAAAAGATGTGTGTTTCTCTGAGTGTGGAGACTTTTCTTTACACCCATTACTGAAATTTTATATCAACAGAGACTGTGTTGCAGAGCTACGTTTTCCATTTCAAAGCTAAAAGAAAACCCAGCAGGGTGGGAAAGACGGATCCTGAAGCTTAAGGAGAAGAATATGTGTAACCAGGTCATGAGTGAGCATAATAAATGTGGTCTAACTGTTCAATAGACCTAAGTTGGTAAAGTTTTGTCCACAGGTTTCAGCTATTTAGTGATTAGTGATTAGAAAGGATTATCATCACAGCACTCTGGACAGATCCATAGGTGCTCTGATCTCCTACTCAAAAGCTCTACAAGTGTAAAACGACTGATGACGCCTGTTCTGTGTTGGTTAATGAAACGTCTTGTCTGCTTAGTGAAATATTCATTTCTTGCAGCTCCAGGCTGCACCCCCATGTCCATCAGTCTAGACAGGGATATGGAATCATGTCCTGTGGCGTGCTCCTCGGTACGGTAAATGCAGCACATGGCATTGATAACATAACTTCTGTCCAGTACTGGGCCAGCCAAAGCAACTGCAGTGTCAGCAAGATGTCAGCTATTTCATTTTCATTAAACTCCAGCTCAGTTACTTAGGAGAAAAATATGAGTGCAACCCCAAACATACTTCACACTAAACACAGCTTATAAAGAAGTGACATTTAGGAATACTGTTATACAACAGTGAGTGTTTGAAAATGAGAGCAGGAATAACACATAAACTGGAGGACTTTCAAAATAAATGTTTAAGGAGAATCTGGCAAAATATTTTGGCCAAATAAGAAGGCCAATGAAGAACTGAGAAGGGAAACAGAATGTTCATCACCAATAAACATTATCGAAGAAAGAAGATGTAGATTGCTTGGTCATGTTTGCAGAATGCCTTGTGACACTTTGGCAGGACAGCTTTCTGATGGCGAAAAAAAGAAAGAAAAGAAACAGTAGAAAGGGAAACGAAGGAGTCGGGGAGTATCTGCCTGAGAGGTGAGGAACTAATACTGCGCACAAGTAAGCCTGATCTGTAAAATGGATGTGCATGCAAAACTCAAGTTCTGGAAGCAAGGCTGAAGGCCGAAAGTGGACAAACAAGTGGAACTTTCCACCACAGTTTACAGCTGGTGAACACAAAGAAGCAAAATAAGAGTAGTGGGCCCTTTTCTCACCATGGCATATTGGGTGTGTGGTGCTAGACTCATAGTTTATAAACCGATCGGCAGTTAAGGGTGATGTGGTCCACATTACATTGGACACCTTTACTTCCCAGGAAATGTTCTGGTATCTGGTTTGGTCAACCTGACAGCCAAGGTTAATTTAAAGGAATAAAATCATACAAATGTGGATTTGAACCCAAGACTTTTGGATCAGTAGGCATGTATTTAACCACTGCACTGCTATGGCTCCATGAGAAGTAAAGGTTATAATTTATGATATGCTGCTGTTTGTTCTTCTCACATCAAATGTATATTTTATGATAGTATACCATATGTTCTTCATACATCAAATGTATATTTTATGATAGCATACCATATGTTCTTCACACATCAAATGTATATTTTATGATAGCATACCATATGTTCTTCACACATCAAATGTATATTTTATGATAGCATACCATATGTTCTTCACACATCAAATGTATATTTTATGATAGCATACCATATGTTCTTCACACATTAAATGCGGCCACTCCCTGTTTGGGTTCCGGGGGTCCTTTTGTGGGGAAAACAAGAATAGACCCGGTGCCTACCCAAAAGCATGCTGTAAGAGTCGACTAATTTGGAGTTTCCTTTGAAGTCGGACTGCATATGCATGAGAGGCAAGGAACCAGCAGTCTGCATACAAATGAATCAGATTTATAAAATGGATGCTCACGCAACACTCAAGTTCTGGAACACGACTGCAGTCCAGAAGTGGATGAACAACCAGAACTTTCCGTCAGAGTTTATAGCTGGTGAATGTGAAGAAAAAGAAGAAGAAATGCAGCCACATAAACACACAAACAGGAAATAGCTTACCTACATACAGAAGCCCTTGAAAGTTCAACTGATCAATTCCTGAATACGAGTACGAAGAATGGATGCCATTCACGGCCATGTTCAACTGATCCTGACCACTGATCTTCTGGTGTACAAGTGACACAGAGTGCCAGCGGCCATCATTAAATCTGATATTTTCTGGGGTAGCCATGTGTAAGCGGGGTTTTCCAGGAATATCAAGCTATAAACAGGACAAATAAATCATTTGTTTTAACTAAAAAATGTTACTACTTGAATAATGGCATCATAAGACAAACACTGCATACACAAAATAGTCCTGCTTTCTTTAATACATTATGTCTTTATTGAAATATCTGTGCATGTCTGTTTCATAACCATTTTTCTTCGTCTAGCTACTTATTTTCTCAACTTCTTTCCTTTTTGTTTTCTTAGTGTTTAGCTGTAAACTCTAGCAAGAAGTTTTGATTGTTCATCCACTTCTGGACTTTGATCTTATTCCAGAACCTGAGTTTTGTGTGTACAGATCTGTAGATCTGTATACAGACTGGTGGTTCATCGGCAGATGCACTCAGAGTCTGAAGCAAACACTTCTATAGGAAGAATTAGTCACTTCTATAGGTCATGTGTATTAGAGGTGTAGTGGATCTATTGTTTCACCATGAAAGGGGAACTCAGAACCCAGATAGGGACTTTTTCCTCAACGAAATTCTGCCCATGTATACTCTCTTTGGTGTCTTTTCCTGTGAAATAGTTGGGCAAAATAATTATAGTCTTCATTTATTTACTACTTTAAACAGTCTTCTTTGATCTGTTAGATGTTTCAGGAATAGCTAACCCATCAGTTTGCAAACTAGATAGTTCTTGTCATTGATTAAATAACAGTACTTCTGGGATATATGACTGTTTATTATGTTGACTTATTCTTCGTATTTGAATATATTAGAACCAAATGATGCAAGAGGCAAAAGTGAACATAGAGGATTATTTTATATATCTCAAGTTTTATATTCTCCCATGTTGGTTTTGGTGCTATATGGGGGATAGACTCCCTGCCCCTTCACATACATGTAAAAAAAAACTAATTGAGAACTTGCTGAAGTCAGATGTGGTGAGCAAAAAAGGGTGGGGGGATTTTTTTGTTGTGTTGTGTTTGTGTGTATCTTTTCCATCCCCTCCACTGAGCTTTCTAGTCACTTTCTGTGTTATATTTAGCATTTCTTGCAATCAGCTTGAATGCAGTCAACTCCATTTACATCACGACATTGTGTTGTAGGCTGTGATATTTCTGCCTTTGACTCAACACATCTGGTTTCAGCAAACCTCTGATTAGTTGCTTTTTATGAAATGCTTGTCATGCAACCCCACCCTCTATTTTCTACCTAGGGCCTTGAAACTTAAACAAGGATACTGTAAGATTTGAAGACCATCCTCTGAATAATGGGCACTAAAGATGGCAACCGCAAATATCCTGACGAACCTCAGTCATGTGTCAATTGCGCACTTACGGTCACGAGCACATCGCGGAAAAACTAGGATTAGTGTCTTTGACAATTTCGAGAAACGGAACAAACCGCAGAGTTAAACTCGCTGCCGAGAGTCTCCCCCGTGCCACTACGTGCGGTGCGGATGAGGCTAAACTAGATGGCTGGGACCCACAAGCAGCAGCTACAGCATCTCCTGCAGCGTCGTCATTTTATTTGCTCGTGTGGGAGGCTCTTGGCGGAGTGTTCGTTGGAAGAAAGTCGGCAATTTACGCGTGAGTGCTATATTTTTCTACGTCAAGCCGCGCCTCGTTCCGATCGTACTTAGCTGAGTTTCAATGGCGTAACAGCCACAAACAGCAGATTTTCAGGCACTATTTACAATTTCTGTGCCATAATTACCAGATATAAAGGCATAAAATTATCGGTAAGTAGTCGATTTGATATAACATTTTTTTTTCCTTATTAGTTTTGACTTCAATTTTTGAATGTTTACAACACATGACACGTGACTGAGGCTCGTCAGGATATTTTGCGGCCGCCATTTTTAGTGCCCGTTATTCGGAGGATAGCCGATTTGAACATTGCTACTGAATTCATTTTTTTATCTCAATCAAAATTTACCTTCATATGAATCCTGCCATCAATCAGCTCCACAGCAAAGAGCTCCTTGTTCCTCCCTTCACTGAATAAAAAGACTCCATTGGGATCATGGGTTCTAAACAGGAAGTGGATATTCAGCCCGGATGCTGATCCAAGGGGAGATAACTGAATGTGGGCATCATTGCTTGGGAATGTCACACTGTTGAACACCAGAGGTGGAATGTTGGGCTCCACAAAGAAAATTCCAGTCATATTATTGGAATCTCCTTGCTGGAAGATGTCGAAGCCCCCAAAGTTAAAGTTACGGATGTATCCAGTGAAATGGGTTGAGGGCAGAGGATAATCAATGTCTTCTTTACTGTATCCAGCAACAAAAATGTCATTTATGTACAGGAAGTATCCATCACCAGGCAAAGTAACTGGTTGGGAGGAAAAGATTTAAATAATTAACATCTTATGGTACCTTTCATAATACAATCTAAAAGATACTCTTTAATTCTTACATGTTGATTTATTAGTATCTAGGTTATCCAATTCATGACCAGCTCCAGATACAAGACCATACAGCTGAAATCCCATTTTTGTGAGGCTGGCGTGGCCGGCTGGTGGTAAAAATTGTTATTGAGCAGATTTATACACAAAGTGAACTACAGTTTAATTAATTTCAACATGTTTTATAATAAAATATTTTGAATATTTTATAATAACCCAATTATGTATCTTCAGTTAAATTGTAATTCAATTTGTGTATAAATCTATTCAATAACAATTGTTCCCATCGACCGGCCGCACCAGCCTCACAAAAATGGGAATTCCTGTTTCAACTGTATGGTCTTATATGTTACATTGAGCCTGTTGTATGGCAGTGAATCTTGGGAGGTGAGCAAACAAATAAAGAAAAGCTTGGAGGCAACTGATATTGGTTCTTGAAAAAAATGATGAGAATGTACACACACACAAAATGTGAACCCAATAGCTTTTAGGAAATAATATGTAAATCATACACAAAAAAAGAAGCAGACAAACAAACAAAACCGACCTAAATAAAAGCTTATTTAAAAATAAAGATGCATCAAATGTTTGCTAAATGTTACTGACTACAATTACTAACCTTCAATCTAGAATGCTTGTAAAGCCTCAGATAATGATCTTTTATTATATATGAATGAAAATGGTTTGACTAAAGTAGACACGTTAAAGCTAGCACTATGGCAGAAATCTAGTAGAAACTAAGCCAATATAAGATCATATTATAAAAGTTTAGCCAATTCAAACAAATTTAAGCTAGCACTCTGACAAAAACCTGCAATGTACTAAGCCAACAGACTAAATCATTCAGACTGAAATGATGATAAGAAAAAAAAACAGACAGGAAAAAATTTAAGCAGATGCAACTTATGCCACAGGAACTGAAAAGTACATAATTTAAGAGGGCTACTGACAAAAAAAAATTATAAAAGGAAAAACTGGAAATTAAATCATTTAAAAATTTATAAGATTTAGTTTTTTGGCTTCACCTGGGATAGTGAAAGAAAGTCGTATTTTCCCATCCTTTACCTTATCTTGGTCTCCAACACTTCCCTATATGTAGGCCTAGTCACCAGTGGAAACAGGGGTCTAACTAAAACCACATATTTATTGTCTGTCTTCTACTTCATCCTTGTCTCCATCGCTGCCTTATCTGTAGTCACTGACCCTAAGTGCACCCGAGCCATCCCCTGTAATACCCTAAGTGCACACGAGCCATCGCCTGTAATACCCTAAGTGCACCCGAGCCATCCCCTGTAATACTAAAACCAGTATTAACAATTTAGAAGACAGACAAATGTATTATTTCAGACACAAATAGATATGTGGTTTTAAAAGATTTTAACAACGAAATATAATTTTTTTAAATTACCTTTTTTTCCAAGGAAGTAAAAGGAACAAATTTTCAAAAGGATAACCAGTAAAAATTTACTTTTGCTGACTGATGCAATAAATAAAGAAATGCACAAACAAAGTCAGAACTGCAGATAAAAATGTAACCTGTGTATTGGTCATGTTTTGGGAGGAGTTAACACTTCATTTAAAATAAACACACAAAATGCTGAAAGGGTTTGTGATTTATAGTACAGATGGAAACATTAATTAAACATGTACTGTAAAACCACTCGTACAAACAATGGCTCTGTTATCATCCACTGTTATATTAACATAAGTCGTCCCCTTGAGGGATGTAATTTTTCTTTATTTTGAAGCCCCACCATGGCTGTTGTTTGGGCTGTAATACAACCTAACAGTTTAACTTAGTTTCCAGGACCTCTCCATGGGTGATCCTCATCCACATGGTGGCACTTTGTGTCACCAGGTGTTTGTGTGATGTCCTGGTGGGTTAAAACTTACTTACTTACTCATCCCTCACGTTCCAATGTTGGCCACAATTTTTTGGTGTTTTAATGCCCCAACCTGGCTGTTGCCAGGGCCCTAATATAACCTAGTGGTTGAACAGGGATTTCTGGGACCTCTCCACGGGTGATCCTTATCAGCATGTTGGCCCTTTGTGTTCCTGGGTGTTTAATGCTTAATGGATGTCCTGGTAGGGTTAAATCTCACTCACTCACTCAATGGCTTTGCATTATTTATTTTTATTAAACACTTTATGACAATCTTACTTTTCTGCTCATTTGTTGAATCATCCACCCAGACGACCATTTGGTTACCACGGCGCTGTATGTAAACAGTGTGCCACTGCAGATCATTCAAGTTCTCTCCAACATAGACTGTCTGAAAACATAATCAACATATTATACAAAACACTTGAAGGAACCCAGCTATACCTGCCTCTTCATGGGGCACCTCGAGCACCAGATACGTCATGTGTATACCGGTAGGCTCCCCGAGCTCTACAGGAGGTATATCAATGATTGCATCAGTGTCGATATGCCCCTACAGGAACTAAATTCATTCATTTTTTCTCTAACTTTCATCCCAGCATCTGATGCACTTCTAGCATCTCACCTTCATCGGTGCATTTTCTGGATCTCACTGTCACCGTGAACTCTATAGGCCTTAGAACCTCATTGTACTACAAGCCTACTGATTCCCACGCTTTTCTTCTCTACACATCCTCCCATCCCTCTTCTTGCAAGTACTCAATTCCATTCTCCCAAATTCTATGCCTCTGCAGACTATGCCAGGAGAATGACGAATTTCACAACAAGACTCTGGAAATGTTGGACTTCTTCCGGCTTCGAGGGTATTCTGAACATGTCCTATCTGCCGCCTTTCACCACGCACGATCTTTCCATCCTGCCGAGGCTCTCGCTTCCAAGCCGAAACATCACAACAAAAATCTAAAAACTATGTTGCTTTGACCTTTTAATAAGGACATCTTAAAATATTTACCTGTAGTTCTCCGCCCAAATTTGTAGTAACCTTGATGCGACCACCTTCCAATTCGGCTCTGATAAAGCCACCATCAGTCCTAGCTTTAGTCTGAAACAACACCCCATCTCTGACCATGGTTTTAAATCGGAAAGAGATGTCATCTACATGGTTCTTCCTCTGGGGCAGAAAGGTCATCTTGTATCTAGTGTCACCGTTGAAAACACCTGTCCAAGCATCTGTGAAAGATTGTTCAAAATTGTATAGTTTCCGTGTTTTTTTTTTTTTTAAACTAAACAATGTTGTTGGTTATGAAATAAAATAATATAAAAACCTTGCCTGAAACCAGATAACACTAAATCATAATCATCAAGTGCCTTGCCCACTGGCTGGGTGGTCATGCCTCTCAACCATCTGCAATCTTCCACAAAATGTATCCCTATATGGGCTCCAGAGCTCTTTTTGTTCTGGGATTGGGGTAGGGGGGGGGGCAGGTGAAAGAGACCCACTGCCTCTCTAACAAGTATGCCATACAAGGCGACTAGTTAGGGTAGTTACCTTCAAAGATTGAAAGCATCTACATGAGAGGTGAGGAGAAAAAGAGTCTAGAAATAAGCCTGATATGTAAAATGGGTGTGCATGCAAATCTCAAGTTTTGAAACCAGTACCAAAGTCTGGAAATAAACAACTGACCTGAACTTTCTGCCAAAGTTTACGGCCAGGGACAGCTAAGAAGCCGCCCCAAGAACTGCATGTGTCTGGTCTTATGGTGACAGCCCTTCATACAACGACAGAGGGCTGTCAGCCCAAGAACTGCATGTGTCTGGTCTTGTGGTGACAGCCCTTCATACAACGACAGAAGGCTGTCAGGAATCATCTGGCATGTCTTCCTCTGTCTCTCCCCCCCCCCCCCCCACAGATCTTTCTAGTGGTCACAATATGTTTCAGCTTCCCTCTTTCCATAACATCACCAAAAAATCATGACTGTCTCTTTCTGATAAAAACTACATACAACCACATCAAATTAGATGCCACACAAAAATAGATAGGCCCTATAGTAACTTAGTATTGCAAGTGGTAAATTTGTTGTGATTTTTTTGTGGTTTTTTTTTTAGCAGATACTTTCTTATATCAGTTTTAACATATTTTAAAAGGAATTTAATAGGTCAAGAAGGAATAAGCAAAGATAGAATCAATAAACCAACATTAAAGAGAAGTTTGGAAGAAGATTGTGAATAAATTATATCGAAATACAGAGAAGAAAGGGGTTTGGCTTTCTAGTGAGACCAAACTGTATACAAGACCTGCAGCAGAATATCTGGATGGAAGGCACGAGGAAGACCAGACCAAGGAAGAGATGGATATACAACCTAGCTGAATCCTGCAAAAAAGATGAACAAAACAACTACTCAAGCCCTCTGAACAGTGCACAGAAAACACAGAAAAACTTGAGTTAACTATCAGACATCTTTTTATACTTGGGTTAATTGTCAGACATCTTGTTATACTCGAGTTAACTGTCAGACATCTTTTTATACTTGAGTTAACTGTCAGACATCTTTTTATACTTGAGTTAACTGTCAGACATCTTTTTATACTTGAGTTAACTGTCAGACATCTTTTTATACTTAAGTTAACTGTCAGACATCTTTTTATACTTGAGTTAACTGTCAGACATCTTTTTATACTTGAGTTAACTGTCAGACATCTTTATATACTTGAGTTAACTGTCAGACATCTTTTTATACTTGAGTTAACTGTCAGACATCTTTTTATACTTGAGTTAACTGTCAGACATCTTTTTATACTTGAGTTAACTGTCAGACATCGTTTTAAACTTGAGTTAACTGTCAGACATCCTGTTTTACTTGAGTTAACTGTCAGACATCCTGTTATACTTGAGTTAACTGTCAGACATCATTTTATACTTGAGTTAACTGTCAGACATCTTTTTATACTTGACTTAACTGTCACACAAACATATAATTCTTCTGAAGACTTTAAATGACCAATGACATGAATCTTACGGTTCTGGCACTGATCTCCTGAGTAATCTGTAGCTCTGCAGTCGCAATAGTAACCATCCCAATTGTTAGAGCAAGAGCCATGGACACAGGGAGAAAGGAGAGAGCACTGCTGCGATGACGCTAGACATCTTCGCTCAATTCCTCCAAAGGGTTGCTGGAGGGGTATTTTACAAATGTAGGTACTTGAAGTTCTTGCTCTAAGTCACAGTACATTGTTACATAACAGTTGTCTTAGACAGTTCACAAAAATGAACACCAGGTTTAAGAGAGACAGAAACAACAGATAGTATACAAACAAGACAATAAAGAACAATATTGACAGAAACAAAGATTTAAAAAAAAAATACAAACAAGAAAGAAAGAAAGAAAGAAAGAAAGAAAGAAAGAAACAAAGAAAGAAAGAAAGAAAGAAAGAAAGAAAGAAAGAAAGAAAGAAAGAAAGAAAGAAAGAAAGAAAGAAAGAAAGAAAGAAAGAAAGAAAGAAAGAAAGAAAGAAAGAAAGAAAGAAAGAAAGAAAAGACAATTTTCAGAAGAAACCTGATATACACTTGTACAATATCTTTCTACAGCCTGCCTCTCCTCACTTGCTATGTACATGCACATATGCGCACGCAGACACACATATGCACGCACGCATGCGCCACACATGTACACACACACACACACAAATCCTAGGTAGGTAGTAAAGTAGTAACAACAACAAAAAACTGTTACATAGGAAGATAGGCAGTAAAATAGAACAATGGTTAGCCAGTTTGCTTTCCTAAAGTTGCATGGAAAGTAATACTTTTATAAGCTTTTTCCCCCCTTTATCTTGCTAGCATTCACCAGCTGTAAACTTCAGTGGACAATTCTCATTTTTCATCCAATTCTGGACTTTAAGCTTGTTCCAGAACTTGAGCTTTCTGTGCAAATCCATTTTTCAGGTTTGTCTTATTTATGTGAAGACTGCTGGTTCCTTGCTACTCAGGCAGATACACACCGACTTAGGGGGGTAATAGGTCTATTACTTTTTTTGGAATCCAAAATGGGCCCTGGAACCTACTTTTTTTTCTTCTTCAGCATTCCAAGCCCTTGAGGTTCATTGCTGCAGATATCACATGCCTTCATTCATCTTTCTGGTTGGCTTTCTCTTTCCAGTTGGTGACATCAAGTGTTTGCAGGTCTGTCTGGATATTATCTCTCCATAATCTTCTGGTCTACCTCGTGGTCAACGACCATTCAGCTCTCTTGTGTATATAGTTGCTACCTCTCTGTCATCTGACATTCTTTCAGTATGCCCTAACTATTTCAGTCTATTACCTACAGGAGGGAACCTACAGGATGGTGGTGGGGGGGGGGGGGGGGGGGGGGTGTTAATCTGACTATCCCAGTATTTGTTAACAAACAACTCTGAAACACAGGAAGTGGATTATTTACACACCTCAACTTATGTATCAAGGTCGTCAAACTGACTAAATAAAATTCACTATTGACCACAACACCTGATATTATTCCTCATTCTTCTTCTTCTTTTTACCCCCTTCCTCCAGCTGCTCCAGTGAAGTGTCTGGGTGGAGGGCAGAGGAGGGTTTGTGAGGATCGCCCGTGTGCTCTTTCTAATGCACTGTGTAAATTCATCTGCATTTCTCTCATCAAGGTTGTTCTAAATGCAATCATTCAATATTCTGTGAGTTCTTCCCCTAGCTGTGTACTCATTATGTTTCTCTTTTTTCAAAATAACTCTCTATGTTAGTTGGTAACAGGGCAAAGTAGCTCATCTGTTGCTCTTTGATGAACTGAATGACCTGGTTTCAGTATTATGATTTTCCCAAAGTTGGTTCCGGGGCTCTAATTTTGGGACAAAAACTGCTCCAGAACAAGCATGACATAAAACAAGGCTAATTAAGGATTTGCTGAAATCAGACGTATTGGGCCAAAAGCAGCAGATACCACAGCTTTTACAGTAAAACACAGCACAAAGTACCAACCACCCTTATAAAGATAGATGCAAGAGAAGATGTAGTCTAATTTTTTCTTTGAATTTGATTTGTATCTATTCTGTTACCTCACAAGCTATACTAAAATTTCTCATCTCTTCTGTTATGATTCTCCAGTCATTAGTTGTACTAAGAGTTATGTTTGAAACCGGCTAAAAGTAGTTCTTGTGTTTCGATACTAGTATCTTTATTTGTCAGAAGCAGAAACTTCCCCAGTACCTGACTTGCCTTTGCACATTTCATGTTAATCTCGTATTTCCGGAGAGTGAAGAAACAAACAAAAGTGAACTTAATCAAAGCTTTAACTCTTTGAGTCCCAAGGAACGCATCATACGTTCATAGATTCCTACCTGAGGCCCAATGAACGCATGATGCGCTGATTTTACATCTCTTTTGATTTACCCCTTGGGCCTGTGATGCTAAACCCCCTGGGACTCAAAGAGTTGAAAAAAAATACACAAACCTGTGTCTGCACATAGCCATGAAGATCAATCACACGGCCATTAATCTGGAGGTCTTCTATGCAGCCTTGGTATCCATTACGTGCCCACGTATGCCAGGGTAAATTTTCATATGCAGAAAAGCCACCAATATTCAGGGAACCTAAATTGACAAAAACATATAAGATTTGTTAGATGGATGCATCTTTGTAAAGTTAAAGTTGTGAAAATTGACTTTATTTCATCAGGTTACCCCATAGCAAGTCCTAGAGACCGCTGACTAGCTGTTTCTTTTTTAAATCAAATAATGAATCAAAAATTATAATTTTGCTCTACTGAAAAGGGTAGGCAGTCCTTACTGTTTATCTCTAAATGTTTTCAGTTTTTGAATCAGATCTGCGTTGTGATTCCTTTTATGCTTTTTGGACAAGCCACCACTAATCTTTCATTTGACATTCTTTGGTAAGTTAGCCAGTTTTCACAAAGTTTTTCAGTTTTTTGTTTTCACAACTTGGAAAACATACAACAGAGTTTTTAATGTAAGAATGGCCAATTAACCATTAGGAAGTTTACTAAATATGCTAAATTTAAAAAAATAGAAATAGTGAATGCCGCTTGGCACAAGAAATAGATACATTTGTAGACAAATAGGTTGTTAGGTGAGTCAGGTAGCTAATGTGAAGTAAATAAGTGAAAAAAGTTAGTTAACTTTGAGTCCTGAGGAACGCATCATTAGTTCATAGATTCCAACCTTGAGGCCCAATGATTGCAAGATGCCCCGATTTTACGTCTCTCTCGACTACCCCTTGGGACTCAAACAGTTAAGTGATGTATTTAGGTAAGTAAAGTAAGTAAAGCCCTTTTATGGCACTGGTATGTCAGACTTATTATCCTAGCCTCATATTTTTACATACCAAACGCATTAGGTGGGTAATGTGGTAAACATCATGGCGGTTACCTTTACTTACCAGGACGTTACCTTGAAACCATTTTAGGCTGGGTTGACCTGGGTAAGGTAGGAATTGCTAAACATAAATGTGACTGTGAAGTTCAAAGGAGGGAATGGAAAAGATGCACACAAACACAACCAAATGTTTCAACCAAAGTCTTTATCAACGGAATACTTAATAACTAAAAATCTGGGAAAGGCAGGTCAGAAGACTAAATTTCATGCAGAAATATCTTCTTCTTCTTCTTTGCATTCACTACCTGTAAACTCTGGTGGCGGAAGGTTCTGATTGTTCATCCACATTTAGACTGCAGTCGTGTTCCAGAACCTGAGTGTTGCATGTGCATCCGTTTTATAGATCTGACTCATTTGTATGCAGACTGTTGGTTCCTTGCCTTTCAGGCAGATGCATTCCAACTTCGAAGGAAGTTTCCAGTTAGTCGACTCTTACAACATACTTTTGGGTAGGCAGTGGGTCTATTCTTGTTTTCCCCACAATAGGGCCCCGGAACCCACACGGGGAATTCAGAAATGTGATTTTGCACGCAGGCTGATTTCAGAGAGCCAGCAGGCAGGTATACTGTTGGATAGGTATTATAGTCAGACTGAAAGGATCAGATTTATAGATGACTGATTAATTTAGCAGATGGATGGACAAATGGAAGTTTGGATGAACTGACGGTTGCACAAAAAGTCTAGGCTACATTGGTCCTTTAAGCTGTTCTATACATCCCCAGCATCAAGTGCCTTGCCAACTGGTGTGAGCAACAATGCTCATTGTTGTGTTGACACACTCTTCATGCCAAGATAAAAGATCATCTTGTATTGTCTTCCTCTATCTCTTTTTCCACAGATCTTTTAAGAGTTCATAATATGTGCTTACCTATTACTAATGCTCGATGCATAAAACAGAAACAGTGACCTACCGAGACTGCGAGGCAGTTCTTCATTAGCATCAATTCTTATCCTCACAGCCTCCCTGTCCAGACTGAGAGCTACTTGGCTGGTTAAGAATCTGATGTCCACCTGTAATTAAAGTTTATAATTCCCAGCAAAGTTACACAATTCATTAATATCTACAATGTTAATATCCAGCAATATGTTGACCCAAAAAATATAAGATTTCCAGCAATGCAAACAATGACATTTATTAAATTTCTTTAAGACTTGTCATTTTTTAGGGGCAGAAATTGTTGCATCTTCTACGTTAATCTGTTATTTAAATTTTTAAGTGAAATAAATGCTTTATTTATTTATTTATTTATTTATTTAAAACGAATCACAGATCAATTCATCAATATCATGTGTCATACCAATAAGAGTGGGCGATTTCACTCACCATGTTAACCAGAATCTTCAATAAGATCGCTGTTCTTGACCTAATTATGTCATGTGGTTATATCTGTGAATAATGCTCCTAGATGGAGTGAGAGAGAGAGGGGGGGAGGAAGAAAGAGATAGAGAGAGGATGATCGTAGAATTTTGTGGGCAGTGCATCCATATCGCTGCTAAGAAATCAAAGATTAGAAGTAAAGATTAACACAGCTAGACACCAGAGGCACACCAACTGCATGAGAAGTCTTGTAAACCAGTACAGAAATAGCAGTTTTAACTGTGGGCCACTGATGAATATTTTGAGCAGAGAATTAGAGCACCTATGATGTCTCTAGGGTGCCGTGAGTATAACCCAACTCATAAGTCGTCCATGTCATTCTCTTCTTCTCTTCCCTGTCGAGTTGCTACTCAACTTTCAAGCTGATTTCTCCTCATAGCATGCCCAAAAACATTTTCACACTGTCTATGTAACATTTTGCTAACTTATTTACAGCTTTAGATATTTCTTGAAAGACCATTTTGCTTGTTTGTCTGTCTGTCTAGACAGCTGACACCCCCCCCCCCCCCCCCCATTTGTACAACTTCCTTTTAATCGTTAAACAGATATCTAAGGCTCAAATTATGATGGATTTAAATGGACAACCCTTGAACATTAAAGAACCACTAATTACTTGCATCAGGAGAGCTAACAGACTGCAATGGTTAGGGCATTTAGATAGTGCGGCAGATAACAGAGACTTAAGAAGCATGTACACAAGAGATGAATAGAGTTAGACCAGGAGGCAGAACAAAAGATTGTGGAGAGATGCTGGGACCAACTTGAAAGAGGAGATCAGTCAGGCAGTTGGATAGAGATGGGTGATATCTGTATCAGGGAACCTCAAGGGGATGCTGAAGAAGTGTCTATCCATGGTATTTTGTTCATTTTGCTCAGAAACCAAATTCCACAACGTATCAGCTGCTAAACTTCAATAATCCATACATACATAAAAGATGCTACTTCTTTCTTATCTTAATTTCTTTCACCTTTTCTTTCATACGCGGCGTCTGTGGCTTAGGCGTTGCGAGTCCGATTCGTAACCCAGCGTACCATGATCGAAACCCACTGCTGGCTGCGTGAATTTTTTTATCATGGTACGGGGCGTAGCAGGTAGACCCAGCCTAAAATGGGTACCAGGATGGGCTGTCCTGGGAAAGTAAAGACAGCCGGCGTAATGCTGACCACATTACCCACCAAGTCTGTAAAAAATATGGGCGCTCTTCCCATATGCTAGATATGCCTAAAGGCGTGGAAAGGGATCTTTACTTTCTTTTATACATAAATATTCTCAATCATTTTCCATTCTCTCTTTCACTCTCCTTTCTCTCATTCTCTGTGTATGGATAAAATAATATGCCAACAACAGTTTTCTTGATTATTTTCTTCTTCTTCTTAGCCTTCCCTGGCTGTAAACCTGTAAACTCTAATGAAAAGTTCTGGTTGTTCGTCCACTTCTGGACTTATGTTCTTTTTCCAGTACAGGACTTTTGTACTCACATCTGGCTTACACAGATCTGGCTTATTTGTATGCAAACTTTTGGTTGTTTGCCCCTAAAGCAGATGCACTTTGACTTCAAAGGAATGAACAACAGTAAAGAATAATGATCAAAGTGACAGTCTACAGGACAGTTGCTGGTTGAAGGTGAAAGGTTAACAGAAATGACAAAGGTAACAAAAACAGAGAGCATTCAAAACCATTACCTCATGTGGCCGCCCATCGGAGACTTCTCTTTCAGAAAACAAAGTCCTTTTTGTCTGGCCTCCAAAGTTGTGGATAAAATAAAGCTTGCCATCATAGATTTCTATACCAATAAAGTTTTTTCCATAAATATTGCTTGTGGAATACATGAGCAGGCCATTCCGTTTGACTGTTTGGAACCTGAAGTTCAGTGACCCACCATTCTGTATCTGGAACTGATATGGAAGCAAATTTTTTAAAAATCTAATAATGTAACAAGAAAGTAGAAATGTAACAATATTTCATGTTGTTGGTATAATACAATTCACAACTCTGACATTGTTAAAAATAGCTATCTAATTAATAAGACGGCAGTTGTAGCATTAATCAATTTATTACAGAATGTATCAGTTCATTTATTTGTCTAATAACCATCCATGATTCATTTTTCACAAAATGGTTGAAGAGTGAAGTCCAATCCTGATCAAAATATTCCTCCAAGCTTACAAAACAAGGGATTGATGAGTAATGCCGTCGCTGGATATAAAAGACTGATTAATAAATGATAGTGTTTATGGTTAGGGTTTCTCCTATCTTGGACATGTAATGAAAGGTTATGGCAGAAAAATAAAAAAAAATAATAATAATACAGGAAGGACTAAAACTGTCTTCAATATGATGTGAAAACAACTGACAGCTAGAGAGTTAAACAATACATTAAAAATACAAATGGTCAAATTGTATGTATACTCAAATCTACTGTATGGTGCAGAAACCTGGAAAATTAATAAGCAACTATAAAATTGAATTGTCTCTGGAAATGTAGATACACAGAAGAAAATGTATTTTATTGAAACAAAAGCTTTCAAATACAGAGGTTCTGAGGATGTCAATAAAAAGAGAGTTACTGAAAGAAATAAAAAAGAAATGATCTTTTCTAGCACCTTGCCAAAAGTATTTTCTAGGGTGATAATTCTGAAAACACTGAGTCTGGAATAAGCTATGCCTGGTCTAATATGCTTTAATTCTACACGCTCCATTTTTCGCCTGACTCTCCGGGCTCTGGCTCTCCTATTCCTATGCTTCTTTTTCTCTCAATTTCTTCCTCTTTCCACTCTCTACATTGCCACCTGAAGATGGTATCAAGCACAGAGCACGTACATAGGTCTGGCAATGATTCTTTTTATTATTAGGTAAAAAATGCAAAGAAAATATTCACCCTAGTATTGCCTGCTTGCTAGGAAAGAGGCAGGGTCTGTCCTGATGGAGTCCATACACCTGGCCCCCCCTAACCCGCTAACCAGACGTTCCACGTTCATGACTGTATAACCTCCAGTCATTCAGCCAATAGGCACACAGGTCCACTGTAGGCTTAGGGTTTTTAATCGAGGTTGTCTCCTCTAGATTCGTTGTATTTTGTGCCTCTTCAGTCATGCACAATTGCCTTGACTCTAGGAGGGTTTTCCTGATCAAGTGACTTAGTTCTAAGTGTGCCCCTTTTACTCTAAAGGCACACGTACTCACAGGGCTAGACCAAGCTCTCAAGGCAGAACAGTTGGTGTGCTCCACTGCCAGAGAGACTGGACATCTACAGTCCTGGATCTTTCTGATTCTTGTGTATTCCTGTACACATTAATCATGGGTGGCCGTGTTCGCTTATATTTCGTCCATGTTGCTAAGGGCGCTAAGGACTGACGTATTGCTGGTTGCAAAAACATCAAACAATTAATAACTACACAGTATATAACAAATATATTAACTTCCCTGCAGCATCCAGCGGTGGAACACATTGCCGTCATGTGTTTGAACTGATAAGAGGTCTAATTTAAGTGATGAAAACTGATACAATGCGTAAACTTCTCGCCTTGAAATATTCATGGCGGTTAGCATTGCCACACCGGAAGCGGAAAACCCTGATAAATTTGGACAAGGAGAGGAGTGGGTCAAAGGAAGTTTCGGACTTAGGCCTATGTAGGGTTCTAATCCCTTTAGGTCATGAGTGCAGGGACTGGCCAGTTGGTGCTGCAGAATCAGAAGATCAACAAATGATTCATGACAATTGCCGCCCAAGTGATGTGATTATCTATACAGATGGCTCTGTGTTGAGAGGCAGACAAAGGGATGGGTGTTTTGCCTTAGTAAAAGCGAATGGACGTCTCTTAGTGCAACAAAGCCTTGCAAATGATACCACAACGTCTAGTCTGAGAATGGAAGTGGCGGCACTCACTGCTGCCTTTCACTGACTTGAGAATCAGCCGAACATACATGTTGTAATTGTAACTAACTCACAGAGAATGCTGAGAAGGCCAAGACAGACATGCTTTATGTAGAGTGGCAAGCATCACTTCAAAGGTCACGGGTGGTTAGCATTCTTTGGATATTTTCTCTAGGTCATGCTGGTGTTTTGGCAAATGAGCAGGCAGACAGACTAGCTGGCTCTGCACCACTTGGTGGTGAAGTGATGTATGACAAGACCGATATTGTGAGGGCCCTTTGTGAGCCAGTGAACAGTGTGGAGGCACAGATAAATCATTATGGTCTGAGGAGAATTGCGCTGTGAGGTGTTACCAAGTGATCTGGCAGACACTCAACACTCATCGCAAGAGCAAGATGGATATAGAATCACATAATTACTGGTGCCATCAGAATTGCAATTCTTTGTTTGCTGCTGAAGATGGGGATGGACCTCTTATGGGGATGTCCCAAGTGCTGTGATGTTGATTCTTGACTCAACATTCAATATAAAAGAAATGGAATATTTTGGCCACATTAAAAAAACATAAGTCTTCTAAAAATCATACTGGAGGAAAACATTGTAGCCAAGAGAGCAATAGGTAGAGAATGATACAAGTGGGAAGACAACATCAAGAGATGGATGGACGGGAGTCTGAGAGAGTGTACAACAAACAAGACAAAAACAGAGAGAATTAGAAATCGATTGCATTCAACCTTCATTCTGGAGATAGCTTGCAAGTATGTGGTGCTGTTTGTGCCCTTGTTATTATTTAACACATACTTTATTTCAACAGAGAAATATCCTACATATGCACAGCTGGTAGATGCCAGTTTGGTTTGCTCAATGTCAAATGACCAAAACAATTACTTATTTATCAAAAAGGACAGGATTATTTTACCTCAGGCACAATCAGGTACACTCTTTCATCTTTGATTGTAATAGATGTGAGGCGGGGAGCTGGTGTTGTCCTGGGAGCAAGAGTAGTCCTCCTTGTCTGCGGGACTGGCACAGTAAAGGAAAAGTTGGGTGGCCAGATAACAGTCTGAATATCAATACCAGGGCGTTGAACCTCTGTGTTGCCAATCTCTGCTATTAGGTTCACTTCATATCTGTACGACTTGTTGTCTTGCAATGTTTCTGTTTTGTAGAATACCTAGGTAAATCGAAACAAATCAAATATAATATATTAATCACCTGAGAAAGGGCAATTCATTATAACCAGGGCTGGATTTAAGCTCGACAAGACCCTAAACTAAAGCCCTAAGGCCCCTATTCTTTTAAATTACACGAGCTAATTTAAGAAAACTTTAAAATAAATATACAAATGATGGAAATAAATTGTCGTTTAATTTTTTTTTGGGTTAAAGAAATAATAAAAATGTGTCAGCAAAATCACGTAAATTATATCACATATTTCTCTCAAAGGCTCTGTTAAATGTAAATCACATTTGTGAACAACAAATTCCTAACACCAAATAGGAATTTGTTGAGGCCCCTGCCTATCCTGAGGCCCTAAGCTGTAGCTTAGTTGACTTATGTCTAAATCCAGCACAGATTATAACCCAAAAAAGGCAGTTTATAATCATCCAGAAAAATACAACTAATCATGTCAGAAAGATGTTACATTTATTTGTATCCAAGTTTACTGAACGTATTCACTTTAATCTGACATTTCTCTGTCAAACGTATTCACTTTAATCTGACATTTCTCTGTCAAATGTACTCTGTTCATTATTGTGTTTTTACACTGAGTTGAACATTATGCATTGGAACTGGGACTAACAACTATAGTGGACATGTCCTTGCAATTTTCACCAGACACCTGGACATCCTAGAGCAGGGTTATTCAACTAAGTTTATTCAGGGGGCCAACCTTTTGATGATGGGAAATGTCTTTGGCCGGAAGCCCGGGATGTAGTTGCTGACCACATCACCCATCCAGTACTGACTAGTCTATAAAATATAGGTCAAGCCCTATATGCCAAATAGGCCCAAAGGTGTGGAACAGTGTCCTTTACTTGGCTTTGAGAAGGAACAGATAAAAAAAATTGTGACACCTGGCAAGATTGATGGGGGGAAAAAAGCCAGGGAAAGACAAAGACATAATTATCTGGATTCCTTGGCCACATGGATGGGCAGGACAAGACCACTCACCTGATCCATGATTCTAGGGATAGTGTGGGATGGCAATCCACGACTACTTATGCTTAACGTCATGGCCCAGGATAATGATGATGATGAAAATAAATCATCTTTTTCCATTTAACTGTAAGTTTATTCTAAAATTAGTAATTTACATCACCTGTGCAAGACCGCCATTGAAGTTTGGTACCACTCGACCATCAGTAGAAGCATAAGTGTTCTGAGTGCCGCCAAGATAAACTTCTGCTGGCACTAGAAACTGGATGTCTCTGGCAAATATGTAGTCTTCTTGGTGGGCGTTGTCCACACTCAAACTAATCTGTTGAAGACAATCATGCAATTATACCTCCCTAGTTATAATCGACTATAGGCATCCCCATGTGGGATGGCAATTTTTCGTTATTTGAAGCCCCACCCTGGCTTCTGCTGGGGGTTCTAAATGTAGCCAGGCCAAAAATATTGACTAATGGTCAAATGGAGTTTCTGGGAACTCTCCACATGTGATCCTCATCCGCATGGTGGCACTTTGTGTCACAGGGCGTTTATCGCTTAGTGTGATGTCCTGGGGGACCTAAATGTAGCCGGGCCAAAAATATTGACTAACGGTTAAACGGGGTTTCTGGGACCTCTCCACATGTGATCCTCATCTGCATGGTGGCACTTTGTGTCACCGGGTGTTTATCGCTTAGTGTGATGTCCTGGTGGGGTACAATTTACATACATACAGATATAAACAAGCAATATTTTTTGTTTTTGACAAAGTGATCGTAAAGCAGCTAAAGTTGCAATGTTTTATAATGATTTTTCTTTTTTTGTCATCAAGCATTTTCAATTCTTGTAGATATCTGCTTAAATCTTCTAGATCTGACCACAGATCACAAATAAAAGGAGAATTTCAGCCTAGCGCACAACTGTCTGAAGCTCTTGTGATGATTCAAATGTGACTGATTCACAGCTTCACAAATATTATAAATATACCTTAATTTCACTTGATTTCATTTGTTACTTTAACTCAGTTTGTCCCATAAATGTATTATTTTAACTCAAGAAGACCCGTAGATGGTCAATTTATGTTAGGAGATGTTGAACAAAACAATTGACTGGACTGAAAGAGTTAATATTTCCAGATGCCCAGAGATGTTTACGCACACCCCCTTTCCCCCCCCCCCACACACACACAACCCCATACATACAACCACACATACACAACCACACACACACAACCACACACACACAACCACAACCACACTACCACACACACACACAACCACACAACCACACACACACAACCACACACACACACACACACAACCCCACATAAACACACACACAACCCCACATGCATGCATGCATGCACGCACGCACGCATGCATGCACGCACGTACGCATGCACGCACGCATGCACGCATGCATGCACACACACAGACACACACATGCACACACAGGTCCTTAAATGTTTCACCTTTGATACACTTACGGTCATATTTGATGGGAAATGACGATGATCTTTAAATGAACAATGAACAATGAACATTTAAGAAGCTAGCTCCCTCTTACAGCATAAGGCAGTCCCAATTAACACAAACAAACGTCAAACAGAAAGCATATTTATTCCCACCTTGCGCTTCCAGTGCCAAACTTGGTAACTAACAACAAGCCATAAAAGAAATTTAGTAACCATGGAAATGAGGTGTCTGAGAAAGGCTGCAGGAGTGACCAAAAGAGATAAAATAAGGAATGAAGTCAGAAGAGAAACCTTGGCAGAACCAATTCTAAATTACAAAGAAAGACAGCAAATAAAGTTGTTTGCCCACTTAGAAAGAAAATTGTGTGACACCACAGAAGGAGGCATAGTAAAAGAGGAGATAGATGTAGAGCACGAGGAAGACCAAGAACAAAAGTAGAAAGATAACATCAGAGAAACTCTACAACAGCTTGATGTGTCTATGGTCGAGATGGCCAGAAGAGCAAGAAGCAGATCTTTATATCTCCACTGAAACCCAAAAGTGGTAAAAGAGGAAGTGAAGGAGAAAAAAATACATTTAATGATCATCACTTTTATTTTTGTAATTATTTATTTTTTTTCAAGTATCCAGAAACTATAAGTAGTTAACCCTTTGGCTCAATACTATGGATATTGCAACTGTTAGCCTTGTTTTCCTAATAGAAACTGTAAATCTGGAGGAAATGTGGCTTTTCTGCCCACCCCCCCCCCCCCCCCCCCCCCCCCCCCCCCCCCCCTCCTTCCACCCCACCCCGGAGTGAACCCGGACCACAAGGTGTTCATCATCCGGTCGCCATGCAGAGGGTTTTAACCAACTAAGTCATACGTTGAGTCGCCGTGGCCAAGCGTCTAGACGCCCGCCGCGGATCAAAAGGTCGTGGGTTCGCTTCCTGGAGGAGCCGGACTTTTTTCAAAAATGACTTTGGCTGCCAGGTCAACCCAGCCCTAAGTGGGTACCGGGTGCAGTTCCGGGAAAGTGAAGGCGGCCGGTGTGATACTGACCACATCACCCATCTTGTGCTGATTGGTCAATAAAATATAGGTCTAGCCCTATATGCCCTTTATGCTTTAAGGCGTGGAAAAGGGTCCTTTAATTAATTTTGTTTAAGTCATAGGTCAGTTTGTCCATCTTCAGCATGTACAATACCTGTGAAAGGTTCACTTCTTCAAGACATACGCTATCTAAGGTAACTGGCCCTATCTGTCTATGGGTAGGCTCCTTATTGCACCAACAACTTTGGGTAGGCTTTATGGCCTACCTTTCTTTATATTTGTAAATTCTCTGAGATTTGAACTCACACAGGACTCTCTTGGGCTTTACCTTTGCTCTTCGCTAAGATGGACTAAACACCCAATTTTACTACCTGAGAGATTAAAAGAAAGTGTACTATTACTTGAAATCAATGATTTTCATCAACAAGTCCAGCCTAATGATAGAAGCAGATGAGTTAACTTCTGAGTTGGAGGGAAATACCACAACCTCTCAGCCGTGTTACCCCCTTTCACTCCACAGCTCCTCCATTTCATATGTACAGTTATTGTATTTTGAATATATATAGTTATTTATTTCCTGGCATATTGTAGAAAGAAAACTTTAGTAAATGAAATCAGCATAGCTTCAGTTTTTGTATAAATTCTAAAATGTACATCTCAACAGAAGATTGAGGTTTCTGCAAACAAAATATTCAGGTAGTTATGCAAGTATGCAAATCAAACCTACTTTGCGTCCGCGACGAAGGAGTCTGAATAAATGCCACCTCCTATCATCAAAGCGAGCTCCGTCACGTCTGCCAATAACAATTTCATCTGGAGATCTCGTTCTGTCATCGTTGACAAATATCAGCTGGCCATCCTGAACACAAGCATAAAGAAAACAAACTGAAGTAAAAACACAGATCCTATAATGTGTATGTACAACTCATTAACAACAATGTATGAAACTATTAACTGAAGGAAATAGTCGTGAATGACAAGAATTAATAAAAACAGCAACTGAAAAAACAAAATCAAATGATCAAACTAGTAATGGATATAAACAGTAATGGGTGAAAATAGTAATGTAAAAAGAGTAATTGATAAAAATAGTAATGGAAGAAAATAGTAATCGATGATAATGATAACAGATGAAAACAGAAATATATTAAAACAGTAAAGGCAGAAAACAGTTTAGCATTAAAATAATAACAACCGAACTAATCATTAAAGATGGGTTCATGAAGCTCACAAGCACTGGAAAGTAATCCCTAAATGTGAACTTGCCTTTCTTTGAAAAAAAAATCATCACGTTCAACTAGCATCCAGAAAAGGGGGAACTTTAGGTTATAACTGTGACTAGGTTATGTGTGCCTTAAAAAATGGCTTAGCATTGCTCTCCACCCATACATCCAGGCATCTTCTTGTGAGATGCAATTTTTCGTTATTTAAAGCCCCACTCTGGCTCTTGCCAGGGGCCGCAATATAGCCCGACCATAAATATGGTCTAATGGCTGGACGCGGTTTCTGGGACCTCTCCACGGTGATCCTCATCCACATGCTGGCACTTTGTGTCATCGGGTGTTTATTGCATATGGGATGTTCTGGTGGGGTAAAAATCTACTACTACTCTCTACGCTCTGAAAAGGACTCTTGTAGTGTTGATGCGATCAAAAAAGACAGACACAAATACAGTTCCAACCGGCAATGAGGTCGTCTACTGGCGAGCCAATGGGCAACCCAATCGTTGATGCTTAAGGTAAAGGTCACTCACATTGTATGTCAGACTGTGTTGTGGAAGTTTTTGGGAGGCTGAGGCAACAAAGACTGGCAGCAATACAGAGACTGTGGACAGGCAGAACTCATGAGCCAGGAAAGACAGTCAGCTGACTTGAATAGCATGAGATCGAAAACGATCCAAAAGTCATGCTCCACTTCAAAAATCTATAACTCAGTAATCATTTGGTGTAAACTGTTGAAATCTGGCATACTGTTGGTTGGCACCTTTCCATCTTTCCAGACGACAGTATTGTGCTATAAGGAGGTGTAGAAACAGCAACCTAAGGCGGTGGTCAATGTCAATGTCGAGGCCAGCACGCGACAAGAAAAGTTTGTCACAGTGACTGCATGGGAATTCGGGACCATTTTTGTCATTGCATGTTTTGTTTCTTCTCAAACACTCATCTTTAAATCAATCAGCAAACTGCAGATTCCTGATTTGATTCACAGACCGATTAAGGCCAGGGATGGAGTTTCTTCTCTCTACAGCACGGAGCTTGGGCAAAATTATACAGACCATGTGTTTCTCCTCCTCCTCCTCCTTCTTTTTCTTCTTCTTTAATTGTGCTCGCTAGCTGTAAACACAATTGGAAAGTTCTGGTTGTTCATCCACCTCTGGTCTTTTTTACAGAACTTGAGTGTTGGGTGCACATCTGTTTAACAGATCTGACTTATCTGTATGCAGATTGTTGGTTACTTACTTCTCAGGCAGAAACACTCCAACTTTGAAGGAAGCCTCCAATTAGTCGACTTTTACTACATGTTTGTTGGGGAGGCTCTAGGTCTGTTTTTGTTTTTCCCACAGAGAGGCCCCTCAACCGCCTGATTAATATGAAACGAAATATTCTCACAGCACATACCTTCATTGCAAGATACATTTTGCGATAGGCATCTTCATGAAGCCAGATGAGGCCATCCGGCTGGTTGGACAGAAAATTGAACTGGAACTCTTCCATGTCAGCAGGTCGAAGGTATTCACGAGGTAAGCGACTGAAGTTAAACTGAACATATGACTGGCCATTGAACTGGATAATTTTCACTTGATTAGCTACAGGTGAGTCAGTGTAATATGGCCGCTCTGGGTATATGGGATACTGCGTTGTGATTCTTCCAAATTCTGAGAAATGAGAAATTAATGCCCATGATAACAAACATTAAGCATATTCAAGGACCCACATTTTTTTGGGAAATTCTGTGTATTCGGATAACAAAAGAACATATCGATAAAACCAGACACTAGGATTAAACTTTAGTCCCAGTTAAGTTTACTTAACCTTTTCCCAGGGAAGGAAATAATTAACATTGAAAATTGCAAGTTTATAACTGCAAAAGAACTAATTGTACAGCTGACATGAACACAGAGAAAGCCAGATTTCTTTCATATTCTCTGACCAAATGTATATATTTTGAGAAAACATCATGTGATAGCTGAGATTCAAGGAGAAAGAACAACACATATTGCACAAATTACAAACAACAACTCTATATTAAAATAGAATTCTTATAATTCCTTAGACAACTAAGAAGGGCAACCTAGATGTTTTGAAAGAGGCGAATGCTCGGAGACAAATTATCACAAACATCAGAAAGAGACGGTAATCATTTTGGTCATGTTATGAGAAGAGGGAGAATAGAACATGTTGTGACCACTAGAAAGATTTGTGGAAAGAGAGACAGAGGAAGACAGAGTGAGAATATTCTTGATAGTGTTTTGTGATGGCATGGAGGGGTGTCCGCACACGAACTGATACACACAGTTGCAGAACGCAGATTGTGGAGAGGCATGATAGCCCATGCTAGTCAAGATACTTAATGATGATGATTTTGAAATGTTTAAAAACAAAAATTGTGATTTATTGTGAAAATTATGTTATGGTTTCGAAATATGAGTATAAAGACATCTGCCTGTTTTTTTAAAACAAATGTTCAATGAGAGACCATAAATATAATCATTGGCGAGATTGTAAATGTTTTATATGAGTAGGTTTTGTCATTTGAAATTTAGTCTGCACAGCTGCCGATTTTGCCTGCCCTTTGATTTTCATATACTGGAGGTCTTTTATCATGCATAACATACACATTGATTTTCTGAGGTGGAGATGTGGTTTTATAGACGAATGACGAGAATGCCTTGGACAGATAAAACGAGTAATGAAAGTGTTTTGAAAAAGACTGACTCACTTGGAGCTCATTGCCAGCATCAGAAGGAGACAGTCTACATTCTTTGATCATGGCAGGAGAAACTAATTTAGCAGCTAGAGCACCAGAGAATTGCTACCGGATCGTATACTGGAGAACTTGCCGACCTTGCAAGACTGATGTGAAAAAGATAGGGAAAACGCAAAGAGATAAATTCTCTTAGATGGTTTGGCATGAGACAAGACAAGAAGACTGACCTGCTCAGTGATTCTGGTGATCACATGAGATTACAAAACATGATAGCTTACATATAGCAGCGCGCCACCTAAGGATGATGACGATGACGCCGACAACGATACATAAAGCAGCAATGCCCCATTTGGCAACACCACCTCAAGTTAGCACCACAACTCGACAAATGCCAAATTGTTCTTTCGATTTACAGACCAGACGAACAGTATGTTGGGACCAATACTATATTAGTGGTTCGTAGTATCAATTGTTTGTCATCCTGGTTGACAGTGGTTTAATATTCTTATAATAATCGAATCAGTTACATGGTCGCGGAAATAAATATATATATAAAGTACAGGACACCTTATGACGCCATAGCTCCAGCAGACATATTGTGCTGCACTCGTAGTTGTATAGACCAATCAGCGAGTGGTGTCATCAAGATCTTGACAGCTACGTTTACTCTCAGAAAATGTCCTGATACTCATTACAGGCTGGGTCGACATGGGATCTCTGGGTCAATCATAATAATCTTGACCGATGTGGATTCGAACCCAGAGCCTTCGGTTGCGCAGGCAAGCGTCTAGACCAGTGTGTCTCCAAAAATTATGTGTGCATAGCCCCACCTTAAATGCTTTTCTAAAATTCTTAACGCCCCTTATGTAATTTAAACTCGGAACTAATCCATTTTCAAACTGACTCCCCCCCCCCCCTCCACCCCCTCTCCTTCTTTAACAATCATGTCTTGGACGTACGCGATTGTTTACTTTTTCTGAAACATGTTATTTCCTCATACGTTTATTGGGCAGTTCAAGACCATTAGGCCTACGCAGTTTTGACTTTCTTCTGTCAGAGACGGTCGTTAACTTCACGTGTGGTTTGGAAACCCCATTAAGGAAAAAGGGAGAGGGGGGTAGACACAGTGTGGCCTTATAAATGTGTCGTAAAATGCGACTAGTTAAGAATGTTTCTTTTAAAGTCGGTCAAAATTATGTGCCAGGTCTGTAAAAACGGAAATGCACGCAAAACTCAGGTTTTGGAACAGGGCAAACGTCCAGAAGTGGATGAACAACCGGAGTTTACATTTGGTTAAAGCTAAGAAGAATGAGAAAATTGGGTTAACTTATTCCATGCATATTGTTAGTTTGGGCGCCTTCAGTGCCACACTGCTATTATTTTAATTTCTTTGGTCCAAACGCCGATTTCCTTACACAAGAACCTCAGAGACAGAAAATATAAAAGTAATAACAGGCTGATATTGACAATGTGAAACTTGACCTTTAACTATAATCGCAGAGAGGGAGAGAGAAATATAAAGGAGGTGGGAGGTTCAACGCACACAAAACCGCAGGGCTGTTGCGCCCTCAAACCTCAAACCCATCAAAACACCAACAACAACATAGTCATAGAAGCTAAACCACTTGGCGGGAAGATGAGAACAGCTTTCAGAAGTATCCTTGAAAGGTGAAAGGCGCTATGATAAAGCCTCTGATTAAACAAAAATACTTCATACCCCTGCATCCCACGAAAGCCAAAACTAAATATACAATTTATAAAGTAAAAAAAAAAAACGAAAAAAAAAAGACTAAAGTAGATATTTTAACTGTGAATCCTGGACAATCGGTAGGCAGGCAAAACCATTTCTTGAGGCCTCAGAGATGTGGTTTTACAGAAGAATGCTTAGAATACCATGGACAGCCAAAAAGAGCAACCAAGAGGTTTTGAAAGAGGCGGGAGCCCGAAGACAACTAATTACAGACGTCAGAAGGAGACAGTCATCATTCTTCGGCCATGTTATGAAAAGAGGGAAAATAGAACATGTTGTGACCACTGGAAAGATATGCGGAACCAGGGATAAAGGAAGACAACGAGAGAAGATTCTTGACAGTTGTTGCATGGCATGGAGGTGTGATACATGCTGCAGGAGATCGCAGACTGTGGAGAGGCATGATCGCCCACGCCAGTCGGCAAGGCAAGGGTGATGATGATGATGAGATATTTTAAAAACAACAAGTTGTCGGCCGAGCTTTATAAACTTTTGTGGGTGTTTAGAAAAGATATAAAAACAAGACAGAGACGTTTTGAGGCATGGGCATGCGCGAAATAGACAGGGAACGCATGCATATACATGCACAGACCACAATTTAAGACTGATTTTCCGACTAACTGCCTTAACATTCAAATGTCCCGATGTTTGCTTTTAAACATGAATGAATCATTAGCGATAAGTTACACCTGTTATCTCCCGTCTGTATGGTTTATCAAAAAAGTAAAATTCTTTCGTTGAAAATTTGCCTCAAGTTTAAGGCTCGCATGATATTGTCCAAAACGTTTGTGTTGACTAATTAATCTTTGCTGAATCGCCTGTTAAAATTTCAAAACATTGATTTTATCGCAGGCAGGTGTAAATTTGAGCTAATGTTATCGATAATTTACATTGTTATTTCTGTGAATGGTTGTGCGGGCAGGGGTGGGTGCAACTTTTTGCAGGGAAAATAGAACATGTTGTGACCACTGGACAGATCTGTGGAAGGAGGGGTACAGGAAGACAACGAGAGAAGATTCTTGACAGTCTTGGTGCATGGCATGGAGGTGTGTCGGCACATGAACTGATACATGCTGCAGGAGATCGTGGATTATGGAGAGGCATGATCGCCCACGCCAGTCGGCAAGGCACCTGATGATGATGATGATGTTTTGCTATCACAATCGACGTCTTTGCACATTGGGCATCCCCATGCGTGCTGAGTTCTCAGATGCAGCAACCACTCCAGGATACCTCTATTGATGGCTCCCATGGGGAGCTGGTTATAGTATCACATGTCTTTATCTTAAAGACGGCATAGATGCGCTTCACCAAACTTAACTCCTCGGTCATGCAATCGTGTTATCTTTAGAGATTATCCCACAACCTAGTCTGTACAGCGCTCGCGATATCAGCTCTGTCCATGCTTCTTCCCTCTTGCACTGGTGCATTATTTGCCAGCTGCTCAGCTCTTTCATTACCATTTACTCCTTCGTGCCCAAGTATGATCCAGATGATGGAAGTTAACTGCGACTTCCGAATGCTTTCTATCCATTCAGAGCGTAGATTCATTGTAGCGATTTTCAGAAGCATGTTTTAAAGTTACACAGTCTGAAAGGATTGCCACTTGTGTGTCCGCTTGTTATGTGACCCATGCGAGTGCACAAGGAGCAGCAGTTATCTCCCTTGACGTAGTTGTGTAGTAAGCACCACTATCTTCCTTTGTTTCCCCCATCTGTTGTCCTGTGTACGCCCATGCTGATTTCGACCCGCGTCTTCAAAATTCCGCTCCATGTTCAAACTGTATTTTTATTTCGCTTCGTATGCCGCCCTTCCACTTACGGTGCCGCCTGATGCGGCTGAATATCCTAACACTGCCTTGCATGGCACAAGTGGTCTAAGCAAATAAATAGGACAACAGGAGCCACTCCCAGCTGACCTTCACGGGTGGTGTGGAGAATACACGAAAACATTAGCGGAATATAAACTTATCATATCAGTTCACACAAGTGAGAACAGTTGCAGCATAAAGTGCAAACTCAGCGCAATCTTCCCCACAGAATACCACCAGCAGACGTGAATCGGCGCCGCGGTGAGTCAACCGCCAAATATTAACTACAAGAAACAGAAGTTTGCCGATACTGTGCTCGCCAACAGTTTATGTATATCTCGGGGCGCGGTGGCGATCCTGGGAGAACTAGAATGTGAGGCGAAAACGAAGTGGAAAAAGATTATGTTAAGTTTATATATCTACATATATATATGTATGTATGTATATATGTGTATGTATATATGTGTGGGTGTGTGTGGGTGTGTGTGGGTGGGTGTGTGTGTGTGTGATTCAAAATATAAACAATAATAAACCATAAAATAAAGTTCTTAAATCGAAATTAAAGAAAGAAGGTGGAAAATAATGTATATTTGTATTCATTTCCACTATATATTGGAAAAGTTTCACTTAAAAACATAAAAATGCCAAATCTGTGATCAGACCCTGAAACTAACCTTATGTAGCACATTTGCTTCTATACTTAATAGAGATAATGCATCCAGTCTGCCTTATTGCAGTTTTTGTTCTGGTTGGATTTTTAAATATATTTTAACGGGTAACAAATACACGCTCAGCTCTAATGGTGTTGCAAATGTTTGTGGTGCCTTAAGCTTGTGTTTAGTGTGTGTGATGGTTAATACGGCCCTTGAGAAGGCAACGGACAGACGGGAAGAGCAAAGACACAATGCATGGACTATAAAAAGTTGGTGGTTAACTGAATATCCCATTTCAATGGGACGAAATGTTTCGTTATTTCAAGTTTTTATAAGGAGTAGAAAATTATAGGGAAGAGAAAAAGTTGGTAAGAAACAACAATTAGTTTATGTTAGCTTTACAAAATCGATCACAATAAACAAACAAAGGACATTGCGGCGATTAGCCTTCATCAGCACATAAAGGACAACACAGTACACATACACAAATAGGCTCTAACTATGAAGTGACTACATAGGACTCTAATGTATAGAATAAACGATACTCATCTAGTGTCCCTGGCGAAAAAACTTCGTTCAATGGAATGACGGTCAGCCTATATACCTCCAACGCGCAGGTAGGGGCAAAAAAGGGACGGGTTTGACGCCAACAGCGTACACTGAGTGTCTAAGGAGGGAGGGAGTGGATGGCCTATAGGGCGCCACCCAAGGCTGTAGACGGAGGCCCCTAATATAACCTTACGGTTGAACAGGTTCTGCGACTTGTGCCGGCTGATCCTCATCCGAATGGTAACAATTTGTGTCACTGTGTGTTGGTCACCCGTTGTACGGTCCTGCGCAGTTGAATATCACCATTGATGACTGTTGCTGCTTCTGCTTCACTGCTTCATCGATCCTTCCGCCAGCGAATTTTATTTCAGGAGGCCAGTAGCCTTTGTGTGAGCTATCATGCAGTCCAAATCTACCTTGTACCATACAACTTTGTCTTGGCGGAGACTGGACCTGTCCAGATGGCTTGTTGCTTAGCAGCAAATAGATGGCAATGTAGGAGTACATGCTCAGCATTTTGAGGTGCCAAGTTGCAGGGACTTATTCCATGCCTTTTAAAATCTTAAGTGTGGTGTGTAGAGATCGTTTAAACCCGGGCAGGGGTTTGCATTTTTGTCTTTTATATTTTATAGCTAATAATAATAATAATAATAATAATAATAATAATAATAATAATGTTAAATGAAACTTACCATTGAACAGCGTCAACAAGAGACAAAGAAGAACACTGGGTTTCATAAATCCAACAGCGTCCTCCATGCTGGAACCAGACGTGAGTTACTAAGTAACTCAACTACCTTGCCTTGAGCAACCGTAACAGCTCTCAGAATAAAATCCAATAACCTGAACGGTTCCGGGACTAAACTAGTTCCTCTTTCGCAATAGTATTTTGTTAACGGTAAGTAAGTAATCACAGTTTCATAAAAACATCACAGTGAGTTGCAAAATATATTCGCATGTTAACTGCTCTTTCTATAAAATAGATAAATGCAGATGTTATCTCAGTCAGAAACCTAAACAAACAATATGAAGATCTCATTCACGTATTACAGTGGTATGGTGGATATCGCGTGGATATTGTTTTTTTTTTTTTTTCTCTAATAATGTCACTCTGGGGCGCGCTGCATTAAAAAATTTTCAGAATGTCTACTTGTATGTTTAAATTCTATATTTATTTCCTACTAGGCAACGAACCACTCATAAACTAGACATATTTCAGAATAAATGTCTAAGGAGCATGCAGACCACACCCACGCCGGACTACAGGTTACTTCGTATGTGTTTTGTAGTGCCCCAATAATGTGACTTGAGGTTGACCGGAGTTTCCTGACTTTGCCGTTGTTTTATTGTCATCCTTGATATGTTTGAGCAAATCTAGATGGGTACAACTTGAAGGGGGAAAATGTCTAATGAGAATACTGGGAATGTTTTGGCCAGGCAAGATAGCAAATGATGAACTTAGGAGGAAGACAAAATGTTCATCATTATCAAAGGAACAAGATGGAGATGTTTGCAGAATACTTCGTCACAATTTGACAAGGACACCTCTCCGATGGACGACAAATGGGAAAGGGATGCAGCAACGCAGCAGATGGAATATCAGCAGTGAAAATCACTTGTGAATGTACTGTGTTTCAACCGCGACATGAGAACAATATATATTCAGACAAAGTAGCACATTGCTGGTCACCTTATACAGTACAGAATATTCTAGAGCAACTAACTAGCAGGGCTGGGTGGGGCGCTAACGAGGGATACTTGCCAGTTATCAAAAGAGGTCACCACTGGAATGCGCCTGGGAATCTTTGCAGCAGAGATTTTAATAAATAAAATTATAGTAGAAACGACAAGTAAACGGACAAGTTTGCGCGTCAACGGGCAAATTAAGTATATGCTGTTATTCAGTATTTTTAGACACATTGACATTAGATATGTGGTGTGTGTTATCTCAGCGGCCGTGTTTATTTCTCAGGAAACTCGTTGACCACTTAACCGCTGGACTAGCAACAACAAGCGCAAGGGCGTAGTAAAAGGGGGAGGGTGGTGTTGAATCGCCGCGATAAAGAAAAACATCGCCTCGCATGCGTTCTGTTTAAATCTTCCTGGAAGTTGTACAGTCACATGACCACTTATATAAGCCTAGTGAGATGTGTAGCAGCAAAAATCGAGTGCCGTGCATGTATCAGATAGTAGTTTGCCAACAATCTACGCTTCATTCTACTTCCAATTTATCTGACTTCCATTTTACTTCATTAATTGTCTAACATCAGGGGAACTCTCCCATGTAGGACAGCAAGTTACTTTATAACTCTAGCATGTCCCAGTTTAACGTATGTGTTTCCTTTACAGTTGAGCAAAGTGTATGGGGTTTATTGGTGACAAATTCGCACTTAAATAGTGGGATTTAAAGTCAGGACTGTGGGTGGGCGGGTCTTTTGTTCCTTTTTTTTTTAAATCGAAAGAATATTTGTGTTTACTCATGAAAAAGCATAATTGTATCTGCACGGTAACTCTTACAATGGTCATCTGTTAGGTTAGTTGCGTATCCTTTACAGGACGTTGCAGGACCAACCCCAGCAGCCACTGGATGTTGTGTGGGTTTTCGAGGCAAATTTACGTCCAGTAGTTTGCCATTACCCGTGAACGGTCGGCCCCCTGATACCTCTGTCGAAACCAACGCAAGGCTCATGGCCCACAGCTGGGATCGAACCCGGCACCCCGGCATTACGAAGCGTTCGCATCGACTTAGCCACAGAGCCGACTAGTGATCTGTGCTGTGTTGTTAAATTAATTATTTTTTATACCCAAAGATATACAGCTGTGTTTTTGTGTTGTTTCAATGACAGTCAACGGCGAACCATTGAACATGCAAGAACCGAAGC
This sequence comes from Candidula unifasciata, assembly GCA_905116865.2. Classification (NCBI taxonomy): domain Eukaryota; kingdom Metazoa; phylum Mollusca; class Gastropoda; order Stylommatophora; family Geomitridae; genus Candidula; species Candidula unifasciata. The sequence continues at coordinate 251,953 of CAJHNH020001247.1, read as the reverse complement.
GTGATATCTTGAAAGAAGGAAGTGTATCAACATCAAAAAGGCTCTGATTGTAAAGCTAGACGAAGGCCTAGATTTTACTAGATATATTTCATAAAGAGTACACACAGAAACAAGCGAGCGCAATGATACATTTGTTTCTGACTGACTGACTTTCTACCCCACTAGGACATCACACCGATGAACACCCGATGACACAATGTGCCACCATGACCAGGCTATATTGCGGCCCCTGGCAAGAGCCAGAGTAGGGCTTCAAATGAAGAAAAATTTCATCCTTAAAAGGATGGGAAGTAAAACAAACATTTGTTTCAGTCAAAAATGTCAAATCCATATAAAGCTTATTAGCAAGCATAGACCACACATCATTTTCATATAACATATACAGTGGATACCAGCCCACTGTGGTATTCAAGGAAATGAGAGAGCAGATGACTTGGCAAAAGCTGGGAGTAATCTCCTACAACCTCATCCACCACACAGCTACAAGGAAACCAAAACAGCGCTAAAGCAGTCTTTCAAGCGGGAGTGGCGAAGGCAGAATGGAGATTACAGACCAGAGAGTGACAGCATAAACAAACTCAACAGGAAAGAACAAACAACAATTTTTAGACTTCGGACTGGACACTGTGGTCTTCGAGCACACCTGTACAGGATAGGCATAAAAGAATCTGCTGTCTGTGACTGTGGAGCAGAAAGACTGACCCCTAGGCACATATTACAGTACTGCCCTTACCTCTCCCAGCAAAGACTGTGGATCTGGCCCAAGGGAACCACATTGAAAGAGAAGCTATGGGGGAACGGTGGCGACCTTAAGCGCACAGTCCTATTTGTGACCCAGACGGGACTCAATGTTAAGCATGACTGATGTCGAACGCAGAAGAAGAAGAAGAAGATATAACATATGCTTCGTTGTTTTTTTTTAAATAACTTTCGTGAGAAAAGCAGTTAGTTTTCGCAGTCAGTTAACACCTTATGGTGTTACGCTGAAAACAAGCTTAGAAGGGTTAAGTTGATGATGTCATTCCCGGAAGTAAGGTGAGTGCAGACTTGATAGGTACAGGTGCGGTGAGGTGAATCTAAATCTAGCTTTTGCTGGCATTGTGAAGTAAGTTTGGAACTTTACTCTAGTTAGATAGTTAGTCAGTCCAGTCGACAGATTGTACGTCGAACGATTTAGTCCATACGTGTTAGGATTCCCTCATCAGCAAATCCCGCAGCGTTTATCGGCTGAGGACAGCCCAGTTCTGGTTTATTTTTGATTCTTCCTTTGCTTCCTGCAGTCTGGTTACGGTTGCAGAGTCATTTGGTTTAGCAGCCCAGACTTTGTTGTTGCAAATAGGCAACAGGAATAAGCCACTTCGACTCCATGATCAAAGTGAACTCGTCACTGGCTTCTACCCCTAGGTAGGTCACACACCTGCAGTGAGGCATGCCCTCGTATGTTTACTTTTTCTGTTATTTCCAACGGAACATACTCTCTCCAGTGTAGGGCAAGCTCTTTGTATTTTTCTTCACGACTGGTTGTACTTTGGAAGTTTAAGTTGAGGTAGCCAGCATCATGCCAACCTTCCTTAGTAGCTTCTTTTGACATGCAGGCCATGTGATATTGTTGCTATTCTTGCTTCTATTCTGAACCCCGGCAATCCGCAAGCAAGAACTTACTACAATTTGAGTTAAATCTCCATTAAGATTCTTATCTATTATGAGCATAGACATTTTCAAGTCTTTCTGGGAATCGTGGAGACAATGTAAAATTTAATACGAAATATTTCTAAAAGCTGACGAAATCAGTTACGGGGAGAAAAAGTAAAATATCCAAAATACCAGCCCTTAGATGAACATGTCAGCGACCCTAAACAGAAAACATGATATCTAAACGTCGATGTTTTCACCAGAGATCACAGATTACCAGTTCAAAAAACAAACACTGTGTCCCCAGTAATATGCTAACTTGTAAACAGCCACAACACTTTTAGTTTGACCTAACACATTTTAAAACAACAGTAACATATTTTAATACAAGTAGGTTTTTTTTTAACAGTAAACTAAACTTCGTTCTTTGCGGTCAATAAATGTTACTATTATTTTTTATGCCCATCTGAATTTAATGTGATTTAACAGTGCTGCACATGTTCGATTCCAGACTCACTGGCAACAGGTCGCGTTTATATTTATACCCTAGGATAAGTAAGAAATCATGTATTTTTTTAAGCGGGTGTGCTTTCAGTTATTAATCACGTTAGCGAATATCTACCTCAAAATAAAGCTTATGAGTAATTAAAAACGATACACCAAAAAGATATTTAAAAAAGAAACAAACTGAAATATTCAGATTGCAAACACATATGTAAATAACACTTTCTCTATTGCAGCAAACACATAGTGAATATTTCTTACTGTGTGGAGTCAAGAAGCGCGGTGTTTACCACAAATACGGTAGGTGAGCCCAGACTGCTAGAATCTGTGACTCACATATTCGTCCGCACGCACAGATAACGTCAGAATGCTCACCTCAAACCAGGCAGGAGCGCGAGTTAAAGTATTTCCCTCTTATCCATCTAGTTATCGGTCTTCGTTTAGAACAAACGTCAAGGCACCTTCTCATCCAAATACAAAACACTGGCAATGATTTGCCGTACGCTGCACGACAATACAGACAACTTCGTATTTGTGTGTGTGTGTGTAAACGATGGTTTTGCCGCTGTATAACTACACAGAGAATACATGAAGCTTTGTCTAGAAGTGGTCGCAGAATGGGAAAAGTTTAGTTATCTGCTGCCATACTTGAAAGCAAACACCATTACCCATAGTTAACATATCATAACAGAGTAACCGATGAAGAACTAGTAACAATGATAGACACAGCAAGTTAAAGATTTAACAGAACACACAAAATCAAATGGTTTGGACATCTGGTCAGATTGGAACAAAATCTGCCAGCGTGGGGAGAATAAAACAGACACTTCAGAAATGTAGTATTGCATTACCACAAGCCATGAAACCAGCCCCACACACAAGCGCACACACACACACACACAATCATCGACCACGGAATGGTAATAGCCATTGCTACCCCTCAAGCAATGGATCGCAAACGGTTCCTCCCCACAACGCTTAACGGCAGAAGTGGAAATTGATGATGATGATGGCATTGTCACCTAACTATAACCATTTGGGCTGAATCAGTGTCTGTGGTTTAGTCGGTGCAAGGTTAGATCCCAGCTGCAGGCGATTTGCCACCAGACCGTCTTGTGTTGATTTCGACAGTAGTAGCGAGAGCCGACCAATGAGTAAGCAGTGGCAATCTGCTGAAACGTAAAATTTGGCTAGAAAAACCATAACAGCTGGGGTTCGCTCTGCAACGTCCCGTAGGGGATACACAACACCATTTTAAGAAGATTGAAATGAGGTGTCTGGGAGACTTGTCCCTCTTGATTTTACATAGGATGGTGAGTATATCTTTCTTTCTATCTTCTTTTACCCCACCAGGACATCACACAAGCGATAAACACCCGATGACACAAAGTGCTACCATGTTAATGAGGATCACCCGTGGAGAGGTCCTAGAAACCGCCTTCAGCCATTAGATCATATTTATGGCCAGGCTATATCGCGGCCCCTGGAAAGAGCCAGAGTAGGGCTTCAAATAACGATAAATTGCATCCCACAAAGGGATGACAAGAATGCTATGTCCAAAATGTGTGAGTAGCGGTTCGTAGATAAAATCAGTGGCAGAACTGCTTAAGAAAATCTGCAGTCGTTGTTTTAAATTGTTTAAATCACACAAGCACACACACACACACACACACATACACACAGAGAGAGAGAGAGAGAGAGAGAGAGAGAGAGAGAGAGAGAGAGAGAGAGAGAGAGAGAGACGGAACGGAACATATATATCTAAACTTCATAAAATCCTACACAATAATTATGCTAATATCATAAGCTATTACAGCTCAAGCTTGATTAATTCATTAGAAAAAATGAAATCAACCCCCCTTGTTTTATTTCGCACGAAAAAAAAACCCAGGTTGGTCGACACTGAGTTTGCGACAGTACCCACTACGCCTTATGTGCAGCTTCTCATCTCAGAAAGGCGCCCACAATAGCCAAATAACGTGTCGTTGGAACTGTGAAATGTGCAGCTTCATTTAACGACTTTGTAATTTTTTCATGAGCTAGAGAATGGCTACTGATATCAAGTTTCAGGACTGATAAGTGTACACAATTTAACAAATAATATTTATCAGTAAATGAAAGCTATTGGAAAATCAAAATCCTCGGCAGCTAAAAGTGTGTATGGACAGGAAACACCTGGCACTTCCGGCTCCTATGTGAAAGCCTCTTTCCAAAAACGACGACACCTTACAAAAAAGGTGGTGTTCTAAAATTAGAAGCAGGGCCGGAATGTGCGCGCAAACGGAGTGGAGTGGGTGAGCGGTTAAAAAAAAAAAAAAATTAGTGACTTTTTCGTGGGATGGGTGGCTGTATGGACTGGTGTATAGCTGAGTCAGTGACTTGACTGACACTAGCGTCACAAGGTGAGAGTCAGTACTGTATCGTTAGCTAAACTTGAAAACTAAAACATATTTATTAATTTTCACACTGGGGTAAGGGGGCCGAAATCTAGAGGATAAAGCACACACACTTATCTTGCGGCGAGGGTTGATGAGGGGGTGGGGGGGGGGTGGCAGCTTCCGTAAATTTGTAATGGACCTAAGCCCCCCCCCCCCCCACACACACACACACAACTTGAATAGATGTTCTCTTGTACATTTTTTTTACACACATAAAGGACCCTTTTCCCGACCTTCAGGCGCATTAGGCATATGGGGCTAGACCTACATTTCAGACTACTCGACATCTGGTGGGTGATCTATCCAGTATCACATCGGCCGCCTTTACTTCCCAGGACTTACCTAGTGCCCAATTAAGGTTGGGTCGACCTGGAAGCCATAGTTATTTTTTTTTTTAAATTCTGGTTTCGTTGGGAACCTGAACACACAACCTTCCGATCCGCAGGCAAGCGTCTAGCCGCTAAACCACGGGGCACCCGTTTACACATACATTTTTTTAAACATTATATTTGTTTGCCGTTATTCAGGAACATTGTCATTATTTAAAGCACATAAACAAGGCTTCTATCCCTTAAGTCCTTAAACCCCCCCCCCCCCACCCACCTCTTTCCTCCTCCTTTTCCCACACTGAAGTTTGAACAACGGATCAACATCATGGCACACAGGGTAGTAACTTATAAGTGCTCCATTCTTCTTCTCTACCTCAAGTCTGAGTCCGAAGAAGATCCGCACAGTTCACTGGCTCTGTAGCACCGGCGAGGATCCTGAAATACTTTGTGTAGATTTTTAACTCCAAACTTTTGCCCGGACAGCGCCGTTACGCTACTCTTTTCGATTTCCAACTGCCAAGGGAGTTTTGTTTTACGTGCCCCGTTTATTTGTGCCAGCGCCTCTGAAACTGAATACCCAAGAAGATACGAGCAGATGATTTCTGCAAGTGTTAAAAATGATGATGTTTAGTGGTGACTCGAAGTTCCTCACAAAATGAGAAATGATGGTAGTCAGAATACTGGAGCAAGACGCATTAACGCAGGTGATAACGTCAGTCAACCATACACAAGGATGGTGTGCTGGTGAGTAATTGCGCGCACACCTTGGCAGGAATGGGGGATGGAAGGTTGTTTACCTGGGAGGGGCTTTGAGCTATGGGGAAACACTCCCAGCTTAAAAGTTTTAAGGCCGTGGGTACTTCAGTTTTGGTGAATACAATTGTTATTTATTATTTCCTGTATTCTGTACTGAATTTTATGACGGACTGCAGTTTAATATGGAGTCTGGTATGCTGTTAATTTTAGAATGTAGACAAATAAATAAGGAAGAACTTGGAGGCGGCGGAGTTGTGGTTTCTGGGAAGAAGAAGAAAAGGAAAAAGAGGGAAAAGAAGAAGGGACAAAGCGTCTAAGCAGGGGGAGCGAGAGCACGAGAGAGAAAGCACGAGAGAGAAAGCGCGAGAAAGAGAGAGAGAGAGAGAGAGAGAGAGAGAGAGAGAGAGAGAGAGAGAGAGAGAGAGGACGAGAAAAAGAAGGTGGAAATGCTGATCCCACATGTACGCTGTCCAGATTTCAGCAGAGCACATGTTAACAAATGTCAGACCCCGCCAGCCCAAACAACGCTCCAGCAGAACTTTAACCTCCCTTGCCATTTCCTCTCTACAGCAAAATCCCTGAGTTAAAAATAACATCACCTAGGGTATGGACGATAACGAGAACTAGCACACACAGAATTCGCTAGCTGGATTTTTTCTTTCTTTCAAAGTTGACACGGGATAAACTCAGCTGTTAAGAACAGTTTTAATGTTCGTTAAAAGTGGTTGCATACATCTATCTTCTCAAAACACATTAACACGCAATGCCAAAAGTGATTTAAAAACAATTATTATGTGTGTGTGTATGTGTTTTGGAGGGGGGGGGGGGGCGCTGGTTAGTTCTTTTTAGGCCTCGGATTTTTGAACTGGTCTGTCTGTCTGACTGCCTGCCTGTCTGTCTGTCTGTTTATCTGTATGTATGTGTTTGGGTAAGTGGGTTTGAGTGCGTGTGTATGCGGGCGCGAGTGTACCGCTATGCTTTTGTGTTTTTGCTTGATATTCATAACATGCATATTATTATATGAATGGGGTTGGTTCTGCAATGTCCGGTAAAGGATACCCAACTAACTTTAACATAAGGAAATAATGTGAACACTTATTCCTTATTCCGCTGGTAAATACTTCATAATTTAATTATAGGTTAATGTAATGAAAATTCGAGTGCTGGAGGTCCAAGGTTCAGACCCCAGTGAAGGCTGAGATTTTTTTCACGTGGACTTCTAGTAATTCTTTGGGTAGTAAGATCGGATTGTATTGTTGCGCACGTAAAAATCCCTTGAAAGTTGGAAATTGAAAAGAGTAGCCTAGCGGCACTGCCCAAGAGGAATTTGAATTTAAAAATCTACCCAAGTATTTTTAGGATTCTAGCTGGTGCTGCAGAGTGCGTGCACTGGACTGAGATTCTTCAGACTGCTTGAGGTAGAAGTAGAACGGAGCACTTATGGGTTACTACCCCTGTGCCTTGATGTTGATCCGTCGTTCAAACCAAACCATCACACAACTTATCTGCTGATAAGGAAATGCTTTCTAGTGTCCCCATGTGGGTTGCAAAACAAATAAGAAGAAAAAAAGAAAGAGAAGAAGACATCTGTTGAAAGAAATTCTACCAACATAATGTCCTGGAAGGTAAAAGCGGCCAACCTGATGTTGACCATGTCATTCACAGAGTGCTAAAACTCTGATTCTATCATCATATGCTCCACATGCCAAAAGAAGTAAAAAGGAACCTTGCTCACACTAATTTCTGATATTGCAGAAGTGGAGCGGAGCAGTGCAACACAGTCCCCATGATGATGCTTAGGTGGCAGGTAAGGAGGCAAGTGTCTACACCAGCCTCACTCATAGGTGCAAACCCTTTTCAAGGTTCATACATCCTTTATGTAAATTCAATAGATGAGTAACAGTAAATAATGTCATAGAACATCAAAGAATCAAATGGTTTGGCCATCTGGTCAAAATGGAACAAAATCAGCCAGCAGCTGGAGTGTACTACATGAGAACAGCAGGCTACAGGGCAAGAGGTTAACCGAGAAAGAGTTGGAAGGAGGGATAAGAAGAGACACTACAGAAACGCGATATGACATTATCACAAATCGAGACTATATATAAATCCTCTCTCTGACACTCTCTAACCAAAAAAAAAAAAAAAAAGACTAAACTTCAGAGTTTAAACTCAGACTTCAAGAGGATTCAGTAACAATCAATCATTAATACACAAATCATATGAAACCTGACATTAAAGTGAAAACTAAAATAAATGTGAAAATTATTATTAATGTGAAAATCATGTTACAAAATGAAAATGGGTTATGTTAATAAGTACACAAACAGCTTACCGCCTATGAGTGAGGTGATGAGTCCTTCTGTGGGAAGAAACATACAACATAGGATGCTACATTTTAGCACAGACTACAACAGATAGTTATGTACTGCACTTAAAATTACACCTAAAACCAAAAAATGTACAAGCATGCAACTAGGACATTTAACAATTATGTTAATCTATCTACTGTTTTGCCAAAGTGTGTTGTAAAATAAAATATACCATTGACATTTGAATAATCTGGTAAGGAAAGACAACTTAAAAAAAAAATTTTTACAGAAGCTGAAGTTCCTAGGAGTGAGCTCAGTTTTCAAAACGTAAAATTTCGTAGCTCTTTCCACACTAAGAAATGAATTACCTCCCATTTGTCCTCCTCTGTTTCGATATATTTGATACTGAAAAAAATCTGGCTACTCAGATTGTAACATTCATCTTTTTATCTTCCCAACAAGACTTGATGAGCTTATTTTGCTTTTGTGGGTTTTTTAAAAGAATAACTGAAACCCATGAACTGGAAACACATGGAAACTCTGTTATGGTCCAAATGAGAGCTCATCATGCAGTATAATGGTTTTCAACCTGTGAGTCACGACCCTTTGGTGGGTGGAACGGTTATTTCACAGAGGTCGCCAAAGACCATCGGAAAACACATATTCACTGAAGTTATGAAGTATCAATGAAAATAATTGCATGGTTGGGGTTTGCCACAACATGAAGAACTGTATTAAAGGGGTTGCCACAACATGAAGAACTGTATTAAAGGGGTCGCCGCATTAGCAAGGTTGAGAGCCACTGATGTAGTAGATCCTTGTACAGAACATGCTCTCATCACCTGAAAGAAACTCAGATTCTCTCTAGCCAATGAAAAAAACAGATAATAGTTCATTTGTTAAATCCGATGTCATAAAATTACAATTTCAAGCTGATCCGCCATCTTCTGCTGCTTGCAGGCAGTTAGAAAACTTCTGCAGTGATATGGTACCCGAATCATGCAGCCACTATTTCTGGCAGCAGGAGATATTTACAAATCTCCAGGGGTATATGGAACACCAGTTGAAGAACAATGAATTAGAACATCTATCTATTAATTAATATGTCTGAGTAAATCATTCCACAACAATACATCACTTTACAAAATAAAAACCTTTGTCTAAAAAAATTATAAACATTTATAATGCACTATTCACAAAAGATATTAGTATCACACATAAGTGTAACAGAAAATCAAAACATTGGTCTTAGTTTGAACAGCAGAAAAACAGAAGTAATGCTAATTACAAAGAAGTTGGACTCTCCAAAATGCAACACCAAAGTAAATGGGACAATCCTTAAGGAAGACAATACGTTTTGAGTACTTGGGTACCTGGGATACGACACTTTTATAAAAAACCTTACTAGAGGGATAGATGGGCAGCAGACTGTCAAAGTGTAGACCACTTAGATTGAGAGACACAGTATTGGAGACCCCCTGCTGTCAGTACTGATTGCGGTCTTAGGTGACTTTTCTGTAGCTACACCTTCAACCCTCTTCTAGTTTTCTGGATCCAGTAAAGGGGAATAGTGGTGTTGAGCGGGTCAGTTGTGGAAGTAAATTTGTTTTTTCATTCAGTGCAGTGCTGTCAGTATTTGGAGGTGACAGTTTCAGCTCTCAGTTTGATAACTATAACTTTTAAAATGATCTAATGTGTCCTTCTGTCTTTACTTTGTATGATCAGTATATGTCTGTTTGTTCATGATATTCTAGATTCAAGGCTGTTAGTTGAACATTGAGAAAATGCTTCACAGAAACAGAGAAACGAGTGTAGGCAGCATCAGTAAATAGCTCTTACCATTTGAGGTGGTAGGTGGTGGTCGTGTTACTGGTGGTCGGGTTGGAATGTAGGGTTGAATCTTGAGATAATCATCCTCAGGTATGTAGTCTCTATAGGCTGTCCAGAACTCAATATTATCCACCCCAGTGTTCGCGTATGTCTGGCCACCCTGTGAACAAGCATATATTCTTGAGATATTGTTATAAATGCAGGAGAAATAAACAGAATTTGAGTATTGATTACAGCAAAGAAGATCTTATAGAGTAATGATAAATTCAAGCCATTTACTTGATTGAGAAACAGATGAAATAGTGTAGTGGCAAGATAAAGCATTTGTTAAAATGGTAAATAACCTTCTTAGTTGAAAGATTATTATTACTGCATATTAAACTATTCAGTTCATAATTATTCAGATCCCCTCCTGGGTAAATCTCAAAGCGAGTAGCAGCTCACGACACCAGTTCTGTGCTGGCTACTTATTCATCTTTGGCTTTCTGCATTGAGCTCTTATCTGGCCACACCCGCTTTAACATGTTCTTGCAGTCTGGTCATGGTTGGAGATTCAGTTACCACTTGGTTCTGGCAAAGGCCACTTCTCAAAGCATTTAGTATACAGGCCTAGTCCATGGCTCGTCCGTCCTTCACAGCAGCCTCACCTGCAAGTCTGCTTGTTCATTACCTTGCACGCCTGCATGTCCTGGCACAAAAATGCAACTAATCTTTGCCAGCTCCAACCACCTCAGAGACACCAACCACTATCTTTTGACCCAGTCCATCTCAATCTTCCTGAGCATACTTATTGAGTCACTGAGAAAGTCTGTGTCTCCAGCCATGTTATTGCCATGGTTACTGCCATGACCTTGATAGTCAGACTATCTGTAGTCCAGGCAAATTTACTTCACAACTATACCCTCCAACCTCAGCCATAAATGCCCACAAGATTCTCACATGGAGAACAACAGCCCTATCTGTGCAAATGACTGTATCCCCCTCATCAGATTCTATGTCCTCAAGTGATTACACCTGCAGAATAATGTCTTTGGCCGGACACATCCACAATTTTCCTCTTTTTAATATGCCATTTTCTTAATTTCACTATTGTACTGTGCGTCTGTGTTGACTCTGGGTTAAGCATGTGCTCGGCAAATTTGTATTCTGTCCTCCATTGGTGGAAAATCAAAAAGGTAGTAATTGCCCTGCATGCTGTATCTTTTGAACACCCAAGTATAAATTTAAAAAAAAAACATACATTAAATAATCAGATAATGATCTGATAGTGTAGTGAAAAGTTTAAGCATTTATTCTAATGATTATTCCTGTTAAACAACAAACAGCTGATATTTTGTATTGTAGTGACAAGATAAAGCATTGATTCTAATGATTATCCATGTTAAGCAACAACTGATAATTGTGTATTGTAGTGACAAGATAAAGCCTTTAATCTAATGATTATTTCTGTTAAACAACAGCTGATAATTGTGTATTGTAGTGACAAGATAAAGCATTTATTCTAATGATTATTCCTGTTAAACAACAGCTGATATTTTTGTATTGTTGTGACAAGATAAAGCATTTAATCCAATGATTATTCCTGTTAAACAACAGCTGATAATTTTGTATTGTAGTGACAAGATGAAGCATTTATTCTAATGATTATTCATGTTGAACAACAACTGATAATTGTGTATTGTAGATACAAGATAAAGCATTTATTCCAATGATTATTCTTGTTGAAAAACAACTGATAATTGTGTATTGTAGATACAAGATAAAGCATTTATTCCAATGATTATTTCTGTTAAACATCAACTGATAATTTTGTATTGTAGTGACAAGATAAAGCATTTATTCTTATGACAAACAAACAGGAGAATATATGATATTGTAGTGAAAAGCTGAAACATTTATTCTAGGGACAAATAAATAGATGAACACTTGACAATGACCTTATAACCAAACATAAATTATAGGTTAGAGAAACACAATTATAAACTGTCCAAATGTTGAAAATCATTGAGACTTTTGTCAACTGAATGGTACTGTTTTAAATAAGCAATTGTGTGAACTCATGACTTACTAGGAGTGCTCGACCAAAGTAAGTTCTCCAGTCAGCTGGTATCTGCACTACCTGGTCTACAGCGGAGACCTGGTAGGCCACCCTCTGTCCATTTATATACATAATAAGACCTTCCCGTGGGTGCCAGGTCAGCTCTACCTGCAGACAAGTGTAAACAAAGTTTCTTCAGGTGTTGGTTATTTGCAGTCAGTGGTCATAAGAAGTCAAAACATTGTGGTCACTCTCAATAATTGATTCATCACTCACAACAGTTTACTTGGTTCACTCATAAATAGCTATCATTGATTGTAATGGGGGATATTGTCACCCTGATTGGGGAGGTTGGACTCGGATTAAATGAGTTTTTCAAGATAGGGGACGACCAGGAGTTATCACGTTGAAGTAAAGGAGAACGACCACAGGTCGCCACGTGGAACCCAAAAACAACCACGTGTTGCCAAGTGGAACGTACACTGGGTATAGAATCAGACCCCAGTTAGTATGAGTTAGTATGTGTCGACCGTCACAGCGAAAGGATGTGAGAGTGTTCGGGAAAATGACAACGTGAGACTGGTTGTTGAGAGAGGAAGACCAGTCGATAACATCCATCGATGCCAAGTCCAGCCAGGCCAGTCTGTGTGAAGTCGGTAATAACAACCAGATCCACCTGTGCGAACTCTGGTCGATGATCGTGTGAGAAACCAGCATGTTGGAGACTGATAACTGTAGTGCGTGTAAGCTGGAAATTAGGACATGGACAGGACTTTTATGTAAGTGATGAGATGTCAATAAATTGTATCGTACTTTGAAGTCGGTGTCGGCTTGTCCCAGTTATGTCATCGTAAGAATGTGTGCTAAGAGCATTCACTAGACACATCATCTCCTAGACAACGAATCATTGCAATTGTACTCTGACACCGTCTATATCTTATCAGTCCGCCTCTTGTCTCCCACACCCCTGTCTGTCTCCCACACCCCTGTCCATCTCCCACACCCCTGTCTGTCTCCCACACCCCTGTCTGTCTCCCACACCCCTGTCTGTCTCCCACACCACTGTCTGTCTCTCAGAAATATATGGTTTGACTCACTCTAATAACTTATTTAGTTAGTCAAGGTTCCAACTCCTCTGTAGATGGGTTTCCTCATCTCTGTAGATGAGTTTCCACATCTCTGTAGATGGGTTTCCACATCTCTGTAGATGGGTTTCTAAATAAGTGATCTTTTCATGTGCCAGTGGAGATCACACAAAATGTTCTTTACTGTCCCATTTTAAAATTGGTGAACAACATGTCAGTCCCAGCAAAATCTTGAAGCTCACACAGGCAAAGTATACTGCCCCCACCCCCCCCCCCCCCCCCCCCCCCAAAAAAAAAAAAAACCCACATAGTTTTCAGCTGGTGTGATTTTATTAGTTTGTAAATAAAAGATTGTACTCGGGTATGTGAAAAGCAGACTGAAATGTTGTTTTTCGTGTTCAGTGGACATTTGGGCATGAATTGCATAGGTTTTTGCAGTCATTACAATGCAGTGGTCGGTTGTGTTTAAGACCATATATGTGAGCATAGCTCATGATGCGCCCATGAGAAAGCAACACGGTTTGGGGTGAACACTATTCACTGCCTATGAAAGGGTAAAGCTACACCAAAACATTCAGTTCGTTTTCAAGCAGTCACAAATGGCGCCTCTATTAATAAATTTAAGGAATAATTGCTGTTGGCCAATTACAGGCAGGAAAAAGTCAAAGTCAGGTTGCCAGGCATCTAAACTTTTATCAGAGTATTATCAGTCGATCTTGGCACCAGTTTCAACCACTGGTTCAGTTGAAGACTGACACTGCAGTGGATGACCCTGAGTGACAACAGAAGCAGATAATCATTTTATTTGGCTTCGTCACCTCAGAGACAGGTTTACAACAGCTTCCTCAACTGCACAGACATTGCCGCCAGGACATCATGTGTCTGATCAAACTGTTTGGAATAGACTGCATGACATTCAACTTTGGGCATGACCACCACACTAATATGACTTTAGCTTCCGGGTCGATCCAGCCTTAAATGAAATATGGTAAAGTCCTGGGAAGTCAAGGTGGCTGGTGTGATGCTGACTATATCACCCTCTGAATCCCGAATGGTCTATAAAATATAGGTCTAGCCCTGAAGGCCCAATATGCCGAAAGGCCTGGAAAGTGATGTTTTAATTTATCCAGATTTGAAATATTTACAGCATTTGTGATTTTGGTGTGACCTTGTCAGCACTAAGAGTAAAGTAAGGCAGCATCTGTGGATTAGGCTTTGCGAGTCCGACTCGTAATTCCAACGAACTGCTATCGAATCGCACTGGTGGCTGCGTGGATTTTTATCATGGTATGGGGCGTTGCAGGTCGACCCAGTCTAAAATGGGTACCAGGATGTATCTGGTAATCTGGTAATCTGGTAATCCTAGTTTCAGCATCATAGCAAACGGGTCACCCCATTGTTGCTCCGCTCCTGTGCCAACGAAAAACACTCGTAGCTCACAGTGTCACACCATGCACTCAACTCAGAAGCTGGGTGACGAAACTATATCCTTCCAGTCTACAAATGGAGCAAAAATGCAACGGCCACCGCCTGGCAGAACTGCCACGGCTAAAAAAAAAAAAAAAAAAAAAAAAAAGTGGTCGTGCCTAGTGTCCACTGTGACTTGAAGCATTATGTGAGGGGTTAACAAATGGTCACCCCAGCAGTACCCTCACTATTAGCTGGGAAAGGGACTTAGGACATTACATCCACCAGCAGGCGTCGCCCCTACAACGACCTGACTGCCTTCGTTAACGACTGTTCACCCAACAGCCATGCAGTTCTTTGGCACGAAGGAGACACCTTGAACTTGGGTTTCAGAATACCGACTTCCTATAAAATGTTATTTTGTGTTTTGTTATCACAATCGACGTCACTGCACATTGGGCATACCCATGCGTGCGCAGTCCTCCGAAGCAGCAGCCACTCCAAAGTACTTCTACTAATTGTCCCCATGAGAAGCTGGTTATATTGTCTCCTTTCTCGGCCTCGCAGACGGCAAAGACGTGCTTCACCATGCTTAACTCCCATGTCACGCAATCGTGTTAGTGTCAGGGATTCGATATTATCCACTAGCCCAGTACGTACAGCGTTAACGATATCTGCTCTGTCCATGCTTTTTCCCGCAATCATTAGTGCTGTGCTTGCCAGTTGGTCCGCTCGCTCATTTCCCTTTACGCCCGCATGACCCGGTGTGTAGATCCAGGTTACGGAAGTTAAGTGCGATTTCCGAATGCTTTCTATCCATTCAGAGCGCATACTGCCTGTTGCTATTTTCTGAAGCATATTCATTGAGTCTGAGACAATTACTGCTTGTGTGGCGGTTTGCTCGGATACCCATGCTAAAGCTCTAGAAGCAGCGGCTATTTCCATGGTCATGCTTGACGTGGTTGTCTGGTAAGCGCCGCTGTCCTCATGTATTGTTTTCCCCCTTCTTTGCGCTGTGTATGCCCATGCTGACCTTGATCCGCGCTTCACGGACCCATCTGTGTAGATGATGATATCTTCTGGGTCTGAATGCTGATCTATCAGTTCCCTTACTTCTGTGTCTATGGCCGCAGGAATCTGATCCCGACAGTACCTTCCTAGTGTGATGACAACCTTAGAGATGCCATGCATGTCTACTGGTGTATTCATCCATTCTTTTCCGTGCCTGATAACGCGTAGGTCACATACCTGCTGGATCAAATTCTCAGCCTTTGCCATCCAAGAGCGGCCTCTTTTGAGACGCGTTCCTTTTGTGTCGTATATAGCTTTGTGCAATGGGTGGTTAGCGTCTGCCGATACCCTCATGTAAGCCTTGACTTGTGCCACTTTGTAACTGCTAGTCATCGTTGGCAAACCCAGGACATAACGCATGGCGTTGCAGGAGGTGTCTTTTGTGCAGCCGAGTATGAGTCTCATGGCCTCATTTTGTACTCGGTCCAGTCTTTCTAGCTGGGTTTTGCTGACAGTGAGGAGGCCAAGACCATAGTCAATGACGCTAAGCACAAGCCCTTGATAGAGAAGGAAAAGTAGGCGTTGTTCAATATCAGCTGCTGCTAGCACCTTGAGTGCTGTCAGACCTTTTCTGGCTCTAAGTATGACGTTGTCTACATGGCATTTGTATGACAAGCATCTGTCAAATGTCATACCCAGGTATTTCATGGTGTCCGTTCTCTCAATGTCCACACCACATATGCTTACGACTGGCGTTGGTGTATTGACGATGTGAGTATTTAGAGAGAACCATGTTAAGGAGGCTTTGGACGGGTTCACTTGAGCTCTTGATTCCTGGCACCACTCACTAAGTCTGTCCAGTTCGTGTTGTAGTGTGGTTGTAATTTCCTGCCTGTTTTTACCTCGACGGTAAACAAGAATATCATCTGCATACGACATTGTTCTACCTAGACCTACGCGTTGTGCACTAGTGACTCCTGCTGTGTACACATTGAAGAGCACAGGCGACAGTGGTGATCCCTGTGGCAGACCCATTAGGACTCGTTGAGGTTCGGATGCCCATTTACCACATCGAAGCGACACTGTTCTTTCAAAAAACGCTGCTGCTATCCAGTTGACCAACTTTGTCTCTATCTGCATATCCAACAGCAGTCTGATGAGCATGTTGTATGGGACGCTGTTGTACGCATCTTCTAAGTCAATAGCGGCTGCAGCAGTTTCCATTCCCTCCTGGAAACCCTCATATGTGTCGTAAGCAAAAAACTGCAGCATTGCACCATGTATCTCTTCCTGGTCGGTAACCTCCTAGTGTAGCGGGGAATAGACCACCCGACTCTAATTTTTGGGTTAACGTTCTGGCAACGATTTTTTCCATGAGTTTTCCTACCGTGTTCTGAAGTGTTATGATCCTATAGCCATTTATTCTCGTGTGGTCTTTTCCTGGCTTAGGAACTGGTCTGAGATAGCTGTGGAGCCAGTCATCAGGAATAATGCCAGTTTTCATGGTGTTGTTAAAAATCGTGGAAAGTTCATCCATATCTGTCATATCGAGGCTTTTGAAGTCGCTGTATCTAATGCCATCAGGACCTGGAGCTGTGTCTGGACAGGTCTTCAGTGTTGCTTTGATGCAGTCCGTTGAGATGTATACTGTATCATCGTCTTCCTCGATTTCAGCTATCTGGATATCATGTAAATTCTGTTTCATCTGCTCCCTATCTTCCCTGTCTTTCTTTTCCGTCTGCAGGAGAAATCTGTGCAGGATAGCCTCCCCTTTGTCTTTATCCGATTTTAACACCACCCCGTTGTCCATTTTTAGCTCGGGCATAACAGAGGTTTGTTTGCCTCCGTTCATCTTTTGGTGGAGCCGCCAGAATTTTCTGAGAGATTTTTCGTAACCTATTTCTTGACAAAAATGTTCCCACATTGTGTGCTTAGACTCCTTTGCGAGTTGTTTGAAATGTTCAGTGAGTCTGTCTTTTTTTTGTGTTTAACGTCTTGTTTCTGCGCCTCAGTAAAATTCGAAGACTTTCTGCATTTCTCCCAGTCTTTGGTGGCACCTCGTTTCTCTGTCCAGGCTTCTGCGACTTCAGGAGTCCACCATGGGGGTTGTTGAAAGATAGCTTTCTTCTTTCCCGGTGTTCTGCGTGACCTGTCTCGCAGACGCCCAATTACATCAGGCTGATTTGCAGCATACTGGAAAGAAGTGGCTGGTCTCTGATACCTTGTGCAGATTGTTTTTTTGACCAGAATCCAACATGGAAGGTGGTCGCTTCCATGATGTCCCAGTACGCCCCACTGGCAAAGTGCACTTATACTGGGAGAGACCAGCGTGAGATCAAGGGCACTGTCAGTATCACCTTCTCTGTCGGGGATTCTGGTGGGTCTGCCATCATTCAAGCAGATTAAATCCGTGTCTGTTAGTGCTTCCTCCAGTGCCTCGCCCTGTTTATTGACCGTCAGATTGCCCCATAGACGCCCTTTGGCATTGAAGTCCCCACACATAATGATGTCGGTGGTTATCTGCTCGCATATGTCACTTAAAATTGTCCACTTTTCTTTGTCAACTTTATCATTACAGGCATAGATGTTGATTAGTGTGAAAGGTTTACTTCCGTCTACCTTTACGGCCTGAACCTGAATTTCGTTGTTGTTCCATGCACTCGTGTCTACAACTGAGGATGTTATTCCGCGCCTGACCAGGATCGCTTGGCCTAGGTGTTTGCTGTTGTAGTACGTTTGGAAGCCTGAGACATTCAGAGCTTCTTCTGTATTCAGCCGGGTCTCCTGAAGTGCGATTACATCAGCATCATATATCAGTTTCTCCAAGATTGGGCCTCTCTGTCGAACACTCCTGCAGTTCCAGCAAAGAATGCGGAGATTTCCCTTGCCAAGGCGTTCTGATTTAGATTGGTTTTTGCGTGCACCAGCACGTCTATTGCGCCGTTTTCTACCATGTTGTCCTCTTTTCCTTCTGTAGCGTGTAGATGCTGCTGCATCGGATCTCAGTACGGACGCACGAAATCCGTAGCTCTGGCGAGGATTGAATTCATAAAAAATGTCTACCATATTTAATTAGTGAGAGTTTATTAACGTTACCCCAGTGGTGCCGTCGTGCTGGGGAAGGGGCCAGAGACGTAACGCCCATCAGCACAGTGTCGCCCCTGTACGACATAACTATGTCTGTGTAGCCTGATGAGATGTCCTCGCAAAGAAAGGGGTACTACTTGTAAAAATAGAACTCCAAATGTCTGTAATTATTTCCTCTTCCATTCGCGAACCCGACCTACCACAGCCAGTGTAACCAACGAAGTAACAAGTAAGGAAACCTGATATTCTCGAGTATGCAGCGGTGGAAAACATTGCCGTCAGGTGTTTGAATTGGTAAGAGGTTTGATTTGAGCGATGAAAACCGATTCCAGGATGTATGTCCTGGGGAAGTAAAGATGGCCGGCGTAATGCTGACCACATTACCCACCTAGTGCCGATTGGTCTGTAAAAATATGGGTGCTCTTCCCATATGCCCGATGCGCCTAAGGTGTGAAAAGGGATCTTTACTTTTTGCGGTGTCCGTGGTTTAGGCTTTGCGAGTCAGACTCGTAATCCAGTGTACCGTGATCGAAACCCACTGCTGGCTGCGTGGATTTTTATCATGGTATGGGGCGTCGCAGGTCGACCCAGCCTAAAATGGGTACCAGGATGGCTCTCCTGGGGAAGTAAAGACGGCCAGTGTAATGCTGACCAAATTACCAGTGCCGATTGGTCTGTAAAAACATGGGACGCTCTTCCCATATACCCGATGTGCCTAAGGCGTGAAAATGGATCTTTGTCAGCACAGTTTACATATACTGTTGACACTCTCCTTGTGAGATCAATTAATGGAGACTGAGCACTTTTTAAGACATCCATGTACAATAACAGTGATTCTTAACAAAGCCAAACAATGTAATATCAAAATAAATATCTGAATTACCCTCTGCCAGACACCTGGTCTAAATTCTGGTGAGCTCACTGTCCATAATTGAGTGGCTGTTTGAAACTGGCCAAATAATCGACCATCTTTGTAGTAGAGTCTCACTGGGAATGAGTCAAAGTAAACCATGCCATCTTGCAGATCTGATGGTCGAAGGCCAAGTCGAATTGTTGCACCTTGTTTGCAGGACTCCAGGTCACCTGAATATAAATCAAAGATAATTAAATCTGATCAAAAGAAGTGAATTCGGTTTCAGAAACATGGATAAGAATATATTCAAAATGACTCCTTAGAATACAGAGTGCATATGCCTGAGAGATGAGGAACCAACAGTTTGATTACAAATAAGCCAGATTTATAAAATGGATGTGCATGTAAACAGCAGCTTTAAGAATAAACAACTGTTTAGGTACATTTCAAAGCATAAAGAGGGCCGTACGACAAGGATGTGTACTGTCACCTGATTTGTTTTCAATATACAGTGAATATATTATGAGATCTTTAATTGATATGCCCGGAATCGTGGTTGGTGGGCACAATATAAACAATTTACGTTATGCTGATGACACAGTCTTGATAGCAACAAGTCAGAAAGAATTACAGGAAATGATAGACATTGTGGTGTTTGAAAGTGGAAGAATGGGCCTCAGTTTGAATAATGGGAAGACAGAAGTAATGGTGGTATCAAAGAAACAAATTATTCCTAAATGTATAATAAAAGTCAATGGTGTTATTTTAAGACAAGTACAGAAATTTAAGTATCTGGGCACATGGATAACATCAGATGGAAGATGCATAACTGAAATAAGAAACAGAATTGGACAGGCAAAAACTGCATTTTATAAAATGAAAAACATCTTGTGCAATATATCCTTGTCATTGAGAGTTAGAAAAAGAATTCTTGCTTGCTACATACATCCAGTTTTAACATATGGATGTGAATCCTGGACAATCGGTAGGCAGGCCAAACAATTTCTTGAGGCCTCAGAGATGTGGTTTTACAGAAGAATGCTTAGAATACCTTGGACAGCCAAAAAGAGCAACCAAGAGGTTTTAAAAGAGGCGGGAGACCGAAGACAACTTATCACTGACATCAGAAGGAGACAGTCATCATTTTTCGGCCATGTTATGAGAAGAGGGAAAATAGAACATGTTGTGACCACTGGAAAGATCTGTGGAAGGAGGGATAGAGGAAGACAACGAGAGAAGATGCTTGACAGTCTTGTTGCATGGCAGGGAGGTGTGTCGGCACACGAACTGATACATGCAGCAGGAGATCGCGGATTATGGAGAGGCATGATCGCCCACGCCAGTCGGCAAGGCACCTGATGATGATGATGTGCATGCAAAAGTCAAGTTGTGGAACACAACTAAAGTCTAGAGTAGATGAACAACCAGAACTTTCTACCAGAGTTTACTTCTAGTGAACACGAAGAAGAAGAAGAAGAATTTTTATTTTTAAGAAATGAATTTTATGTGATGAGAATTATTGTATATCTGCTACTTGTCCCACATTTTTGCAAACCAGTTTACACTTATTGTTCGATGTAATCTATTTGCACCAATAATCTTTACATTCCAGAACAATTCCTGATGTTCTTTTAGACCGGGTTGACTTGGAAGCTGGAATCAGTTTTTAACTCTGCCAGCCTCATGCATTTGTTATTTAAAATGATTCTGTCCTTAACAGTTTTTACTTTAAACCAACAGAGGATGCGTCTAAAGAGTTCAAAATAATACCAACATTTGTACTAATTCTATTTGCACTGGTTATAATTTTCAAGTATACAATTTATATCTCCATATGCCTTGAAGATAAGGCTCTGTAGTTTAGAGGTTTGTGAATGTTATAATCCTCAAGTATCATGGTAAACAGACCATTCTCATGGCTACCAGAGTGGCACACGTGTTGCACCATTGAAGAGAATAGGACCACACTATGTAAACTTTATTAACCACAGCTGTTGATGCACTGTCATCAAGTTCCTCAGCAGTGACATCACTAGAAAAAAGTCTTCAACGGATCTGTGGTGGCATAGTGATCACTTATCCCAACCAGAAAAACTCTTCGGCTGACCTAACTTCATAGAAATGAGTACCAGAAACTTTACCCAAATTTGTCTGGGATAGAAAAGTGATCAGGAAGGGAACTGGCCACTCCTCCTCAAATCCTCAAATGCCATGACTAGAGTATCTGAATGCCCAACATTTCACACCCACCTGCCAATATCTAATATGAGGTTACTTTTGTTTTGTATATTATCAAAATTGTTTTCAATAAAGACAATCTGAAACGGCTGTTTTATCAGATTTAACAGTATGTGAAGACTCGAAAAAAGTAAAATTCACTTTAATATAAGGGAAAAGAGTTCATATAATTTATATGAAGAATTAGAAGGTCTGCTGTAGATTTGTAAAAAAGCCTACAGTCTGCTGGCATGTCTAGTTTGTTCTTCCAAGACACCTCTCTACTGTGTGTGAATCAGATAGTCTGGACAAAGATGAAATAGTACCCGAGATGAAAACAATTTCTATTTAGGTGATCTGCAGGAGCCAGATGTACATAATGCTACTTGTCTGTCAGCAAAAGGTCTTGGGTTAGAATCTGCATCTGGGCACATTTTCTATATTGACCTAGTTCTCCAAGGTCAAGCAAACAAAATGGGTACCAGGAGATGTCCTGGGAAGTAAAAGTGGCTGCCGTGATGTTGACCCCAATGCTCATCGAGTGCTAATTAGTGTATAAATATATACGTCTAACAGCACCATTTGCCCACCACCATATGCCTAACTGAAAAGAGTTTTTTACTCACTAATTAGGTTTACAATTCAGAACAGTGGTAACTCATATCCCTAGTTTAAAATCTGAATTTTGCTTACAGACAGATTTACTATGTGAATGTAATAATTATCTGAAAGACAATCTAGAGAATACAAAATATCTAAAAGTAAAAAGTAAGAAAACATAAACATCCAATATTTGAAAAAATCTAATAAACAGTATATGTTTCAGTTAAAATTCAGAAGGATTAGACATGATATTAGTGAATTAGTGGGGTTTTACAGAAGAATGCTTAGAATACCTTGGACAGCCAAAAAGAGCAACCAAGAGGTTTTGAAAGAGGCGGGAGCCCGAAGACAACTTATCACAGACATCAGAAGGAGACAGTCATCATTTTTCGGCCATGTTATGAGAAGAGGGAAAATAGAACATGTTGTGACCACTGGAAAGATATGTGGAAGGAGAGATAGAGGTAGACAACGAGAGAAGATGCTTGACAGTCTTGTTGCATGGCATGGAGGTGTGTCGGCACACGAACTGATACATGCTGCAGGAGATCGCAGATTATGAAAAGGCATGATCGCCCACGCCAGTCGGCAAGGCACCTGATGATGATTATGATGATTAGTGAATATTTTTATTACTAATAAACAGCATCTTCTCCAGAAAGTTATTATATTTTGTCAGGTCCAGCACAATGGTGGTCAGGTCCAGCACAATGGTGGTCAGGTCCAGCACAATGGTGGTCAGGTCCAGCACAATGGTGGTCAGGTCCAGCACAATGGTGGTCAGGTCCAGCACAATGGTGGTCAGGAGAGAATGGTGACGGAGGATGCAGTTTCTTGAAAAAGAGGTAGAGGCTGACCTCCTCAATTGTTGATAGAGAACATTGAAGAGGCATTAGCGGTAAAAGTACACAGGGCTGGAGAAACTGTTAAAGAAAGAGAGACTTTGAGGTGTCTTGTGAAGAGAATGAGAGACTTTGAGGTGTCTTATGAAGAGAAAGAGAGACTGTGATGTGTCTTGTGAAGAGAATGAGCTTTTGTAAAGGACATGCTGATTGTTGAAAATAAATTAATATCCTTCATGTGTTAACAGGAAGCCATAAATCTTATGAAGATGGTGGTGGTGGTGATGATAATTGGTGATGATGATGACGACATACCTCCACAAGTAAAATTTGTTCCAAGATCCAAATATCCAGTTGTGCCCAGCAGATAAACAGCTCTGGTGTTTTCCCCTCTACCGTGGGCAACTCCCACTCGAATATCCCCATATCCCCGGATCTCCCTATCACGTATTCTCATAATGTTGTTTTGGAAATCATCAAATGTAATTGTCTGTGGCACCACTTGAACTGAGCAAAAGATTTCAGAAATCTTCTTTCACAATTCGTAAATACATTAATAATTAAACATGGCATACTTGTAAATGATAAAAGCTGTAACAGGTTACAGATAATCTGGTGTGAATTCTTAGGCCTATTGTGGGCTCACGAGCCATATTTTCAGGGGGAAAAAGAATAGAACCATAGCCCTCAACAAGTATGTCATTAATGATGACTAATGATAGGTTTGATGAAACTCTGTGCTGGGCTGAAAGGCTCATATTTCAGGAAGTAAAATAAAATGTCCATGCCGGGGGCACATAGGGCATATGAGGCTAAACGCATATTTTGTATAGACCAGTCAGCACTAAGTTTTGTGACGTCTTCAACAACACGCTGGCCACCTTTGCTTCCCAGGACTTTACCTGATACTAGTTTATCATATATGATAGCTTCGCTGTAAACCTCAGTACAACATGCGAACTTCACTTTTAAAGAGGACTGCAGAAGGGGAAGAAAATTTAGCGTGAATTTCTTCAGTCTTTTTCTTCTTCTGTTTATCTGAAGACGTAAATATGCTGTGTTTGTTTAAAACATGGCTGCAATATTTGTGCCTTTCCGCAGACACACATGACCTCAGCAGACATTTGTTGCCCAGGTTAGCCTTCCCGAGAATTTCTTCAATCAAACCAGTGCTAGCTCTGATGACGTCACTTTTTTTGTTAATGAAATAGTTATGCATAACATCTGTTTCTTCTGTTGTCTTTGTGGTTTTCTTTTTTGCTATGGTAGTCATTGTTCTTATCTTGATAATTTTGCCTTTTTGTAACTCAAGAGAATAATAAGATTTTTCTAGTCTTGACAGTTAAATGTTGGCCTTTGTCTGTTGACAAAGAAATAGTTAATACCTATAGAGTAAACACTGTGTGAAATCTCTAGTCCCAACCAGTTTATGCTGAACCATGACCTGATTACATACATTATATTTCGTTTTTGCAGAGGTGAAGTTCAAGTACTGGTCTTGCACATTCTGCTACTTTCTAAGCTTGCATTTACAAAAGAGAAGAGCTCTACAACACTCTCCTAGCACCCCGTACTTTCGATCTGGTCTGAAGAAAAGTCTAAACACTATCTGTAAAGAATATTATGGTGATGGAAAATTCCAAAATTAGCACAAGGAAACCTAAATGGTAGTTGTTTTCTCTTATAATTTCATCTTTGTAAAGGCATAAAGAGTCTGGTGAATTTTGAAAAGAATTTTTTTTTTAAAATCTTCCAACATTGATTAAACATGTTTTCATTAAACAAATCAACCTCTTCTCTTGTTTGTGTGATCTATGAGTGCAGTGCAGACCGGTGCATTTATAGGGAAATCTGTGTGGAAGCAAGAGATCCTTGACCAAAATCCAGCTTTAGTGAAGCCACACCAATGGCTGGCTGATTCGACTATCAGAAGTTACTCTGTGCTCATTGTCCTGTTTTGCCATTTTATGTCAAATGGGGCTCTCAAACTATTCCTTCATTCCATTCTATCCTGTGCAATCAATTCAATATAATGAATAGAATCTAATCTAGCACCTTTGGCCTCTCTTATCAACATTCATTTTAGGGTTTCTTTGGGGCGCTCTCGCTTTCTCATTCCCTTTTTTTTCTCCATTTTAGTGCGTTAGGGGATTCTCTGCTCATTTCTTTTCAGGATGTTCCCAGTTTAGCGCCATCTTCTTTGTCTTTCTTATAACTGTTGTTAGTTGTGGTTGCCCAGACATTTCTCTTCAGTTTCTTGTCTGTGCTGTCAAAGATTATCATAAATCAGACATAAGACATGAATGTTGTGTTTGTATATACAGTTATGATGAGATAATTTTAACTTTCTGATGCAATCATTTCACTGCCAGATTTGCTTGTCACATAATTATTAATACTCCAAAATTACACACAAAACAACTAAGTAACTACAGGGCTAGTAAATGAGTAAGCAGAACTAGGCAGACGTATAAAAGACAATATAATCAAAACATAGCTACAACAAGTTACTCTAACAGTTAATTATTTAAATTAGTAAATTATTTAAGCACTATTGTATCATTTATTAATTATATTAAGGATTAATACTATTTTTTTTAAATAGTTTTTGTTTTGTGAATGCATTTCATTAGGTATACAACATTTAAATTTACTATAAGCAACTACAAAGTTAAAATATAATTAATATGGCACCAGGTAATATTAGAACAGAAATGTTAAAAATAAACATGAGCTGAAGTTGACATTACAAACAAATATTAATGGAGAAGAAGCATAGTTTACATATCACAATTAGTGCAAAAGTATATTTTACTATCACAGTTGAAACCCTCACTAATTCAGTACAAGCTTTGTATTACCACAAAGATTACCTTTGTTTTGCTAATTCAAAAAATAATATGAAAATGATTTATGCTGACAATTAGTGTCATTATTATTTGTAAAAAAATAAATGTTTACTTTGAACTATTCTCTCGAACTAAGTCAAATTTTTATTTACAAACTTCTGAGTTAAATTTACAACAAATAAATTATTAAAGTATTTAGTAGGTAGAGATATAATCAAGATTCAGCTAAAACCTAATATGGAACTGCAATTGACTTAAACTGACAGTTATGCTAACAGGCACTGATAACCTTTATTGTTAATAGCCAGAAACTATGTGTTGTTTAACCCTTTAGCTCGGTACTACGGATATCGCAACCCTTCGGCCTTGATTCCATGATAGATACCGTAAATTTTGGAGAAATGTGGCTTTTCTACCTACCCCCGGGCGTAAACCAGGACCACAAGGAGTTTGTCACCCATTTGCCGTGCAGTCAGGTTTAGCCAACTGTGCTAGCAAACCGGAGTTAAACATTTAACTATACAAAAACCAATATACTGAACTCAATTTTTTTTCAACTTTCTAACAGTCATAATATTTAGGGGAAGTTAAAAAAAAAGGTACTTTTATTTTAAGTAATTATAGTAATGTATTATGCTATTTCTTCATTTTTTTCTTTATAGGAATAGTTTAATTATAAAGCAATACACCTGGAAACTATTGCTAAAACACTGCTCAGAAACATTACGTCAATTATTATTAATATCCCAATACGTGATAATAACTAGACAGGCAAAGGATATAAACTACGGCCACATACAAGTCGATAATTTGAAAATCAAATGAACGGAAACATATAAGTACTTGGGTGCAAACTTCAACTGCTCCTACATGCTGAGAGAAGAAATACAATCTAGAATACAATCTGGAAATAAAGTATACTATGCCCTTCAACATCTGCTAAAGTAAAAGCGTCTGTCTCGCAACACAAAGATCAAAATATATAAAATGTTGATTAGACCAGTTGTGTTATATGGCTCTGAAACTTTGAACACAACTAAAATAGATGAAGCCTTATTACAGGTTTTAGAAAACTGAGTCTTACCATGAATCTTTGCACCCATCAAAGATGCAAACAGGGGGGGGGGGGGGGGGGGGGGGGGGGGGGGGGGGGGGGGGGGGGGGGGGGGGGGGGGGGGGGGGGGGGGGGGGGGGGGCGGAATGGAGAGTGAAAAGCAACAATTAAATTCATAATCTATTTAAATCACCACTGATCACTGACATTAGGAGAGCTAATAGACTGAAATGATTGGGGTATACTAAAAGAATGTCAGATGACAGAGAAGTGGAAACTGTATACATCAGGGAGAGGTATGGTCGTAGACCACGAAGCAGACCAAGAAGAATATGAAGAGATCATGTCCAGACAGACCTACAAACACTTGGTGTCACCAACTGGAAAGAGAAGGCCAACCAGAGAGATGAATGGATGCGGGGGATATCTGCAGCAATGAACCTTAAGGGCTCGGAATACTGAAGAAGAAGATTATTAATATTCCTAAGCAACTTTTCGTTGTGTTTTGATTGTTTATTAAAGTTATATTACTATTTGATTTCAAATGTAAAGTGGGATCTTGATGAGTTAGGCTATCACAAATAAAAGTAGTGAATGTTTTTTGGGACCTTTCAGTCTTCAGGCTTTCATTCTATCACACACAAAATCAAGTACAAATTGACAAAATTAGAGAACACATATACGATGAGATAGGGGCATTGATGAAAAACTGTATGGCTGGAGAATAATTGTATGACCGAAAAGATCAGAGGCAGACATGTAGAAATAATACTAGCCAGTAGAATGGAAAACATTCATCATGTGTATTCTTCCAAAACAACATGGTTTGAGGACTGTGGAGAGACATGATGACATGGTTATTCAAATAACTTTAATGACAAGCCAAAATTTTGAAAATAAGCACTCATCATTGACCATTAATACAATACAACTGGCAATGACCCGTGGGCCACTTGCTAGGTCTCTGTGGGCCAGATTTGGCCTGTGGACCACTAGATGAATAGCCATGACCTATGAGATCTAACAATGAACATGATGATGACTATCAATTCACTGATATATATATATATATACTACAAAACAATTATACATTTTTCTGTGTTGCAGTAAAGACTGCTCAGAATTGCTAAAATGGGAACATTAGGAGTGACTTACCCTTGTACTGACCAGTATTACGCAGCTGATCAAGGTCATCATACCACACTTGAAACTCGTCTGCCAAAATGTTTGCTGTGATTCTATCAGAGTCTAAACTGCGACCTATATAAACATGTTCTGATACAGGCTGTTCCCTTTGAGCACCCTCTACTCCTCGTCTGTCTTGTCCCATGAGTTCATCGTTAATGTACATGGTCAGACCTTTCTTTGGGTGCCAGGCCAGTGTCACTCTCTGCCATTCCTCGCGAAGCAGACGTGAGGTTGATGTCGTCCATGTCTTTTTCTGGCCGTAGAAATGTGACTGTAGATTTCCATCATTGTAGAACAGGTTGTAAGTTGGTGTCGACAGAAATGTTTGTCCATTCTGAAGTTGTTGTGGATTAATCCATATTGACAAAGTCATACCATGAGTGCAGAGGTCAATGTTACCTAAGCACCTGTTGAAGTGTGTGCCAAGGTCAACAAACTGACCTTGACCATTCAGTGAGACGGCATTGCTGAATCTTCCTGGGACAATCCTGGCACCATTCACAAGCAGTACAGTATACTTAGTGTGAGTTATCCGATTACCGTCGGCAGAGTCCAGAGAAAATCCCTCGTAGCCAAGAGAATCTGTTGAGGTTAAAAGTTAATTCACAGATAAGGAAATGTCTATCATGCAGGACAATGCACACCAATATTGATTAACATCTGCATTTCAAATTATTACATTGTACATGATTAAGTTATAATTATATGACAGTATTTCATGCTACAGACAAATGGCACAGGAATACAAAGCTAGTCTTTCATCAAAAAACTGTTTAGAATATATCTCAGAAATTACATTTTAAATGTTACATTAAACTAACTGCTGAATCATTTTAAAGTTTTTTTAAATATCTTCTTCTTTTGTCTGAATTAAAACCTGTTATAATATTTTACAAGCCACTTGTTTTCATATGCATTTAATTAAGAATTGTTTAATTGGAATATTAATGTTTGTAGTCAATGTCCTCCATCTAGGCACTGGGCGGAAGTCTGAGGACAGATAAAATACCTAAAACTAATTTATGACCAGGCTGCATCCCTATATGCCTCTCTGCAGATATGATGTTCCAGTATCAGTCATGCACACTCCGCTGATTTATCAAATTGGAGAGGAACATAAGAGCTTTGCAACAGCAGTCCCATGGTGGTGACACTTAAGTACAGGAGGCAGGTAATAATTCTTGATTTGAATCTCTGATAGGGTCCACCCCCCCTCCCCCCAAGTGGTTTCTGGGGCCCCATTATGGAGAAAACAAGAATAGACTCACTGCCTCCCTAACAAGCATGGTATAAGAGTATACTAATTAGGAAGTTTTCTTCAAAGTCAAAATACATCTGCCTGAGAGGCAAAGAACCAACAGTCTACATTCAAACAGGCCAGATCTGTAAAATGGATATTTTGAAACAGGACTAAAGTCTAGAAGTGGACAAACAACCAGAACCTTATATAAGAATTTACAGCTGATGAATGCAAAGAAGAAGAAGAAAAGTTCAAGCCCTTTTCAGGATTCCCATGGCCCTGAATGCAGCAGACAATATCAGCTGTATCACATCACCTCATATGATGCAGCCAAAACAATGATCACTCATTTAAAGAGGAAACTGTTGCTCAACCAACAGAATCCATTACTAAATAACTAGAAGCCATGCTTTGTGTATCAAGAATACATCATCCCTAGATTACACACAGGACAACGTTGTTACTAGACAGGCCTCCAAACTCAGGTGAGACAGACTGGACTTTTTGCTGGCAGCACCAACACCTTTGTAAAGCACAGTTTTTTCAGTACTTCTATAATAGACATTTTATGCTGTGTACCGACACATTTTTTGTTCTAGAAAATAGCCCTAGTCTGTTTTCTTCACCCTTAAATTTTCCCGTCAGGTTTTCAATTGTAATGAAGTTTTAACTTCTACTGACAACATTCCCAGCAAATCTTGACTATCCGAAATTGGTGGTTTCCAAAATAAAAATGTCTGCCAGTTGTGTCACTATTTTTACTCAATAAGTTGTCACAAACTTTCTGCAAAAGTGATGTTTTTATTTCTGAGATTACTGATTAATTTCTAAATCATTGTTTATATCTTAAAAATAATAATGTAATTTTATTTGTTTTTATATTATTATAATTAGATTTAATATAGCAGCTCTGGACCAGCATACATTTTAAGTGTTTCTGTTGCCTTGACTACACACTGTACATTGGTGTTAGCTTATTAAGTAGCTGGATACTGACTGACAGACTTTGTTGTTCATTTATTTCATGCATCATGCTTTCATGCAGTATACTTTAGTGTTAGTAACTCTTCGACAGCCTTGCTATGTTCATTTTTTGTAGTTAGCACATTATGTTGTTGTTTACAGCTAGACAGTAATTTTTATGCTTTTTGGCTTGACACATCCCATTTCAGCAAATCTGTAACTAGTAACTTTTTACAACATGCTTATTAACTCTTTGAGTCCCAGGGAGTTTATCATCACAGGCCCAGGGGGTAGTAAAGAAAGTAATAAAATCGGCGCATTATGCGTTCATTGGGCTTCTATGTAGGAACCTTTGAAGGTATGATGCGTTTTTTGGGACTCAAAGAGTTAAGAAGCAGAGGGTCTATTATTGTCCCTTCCGAACTGACGATGAAATTTAGTGGTATTTTGACCTTCTGCTTAAAGAAAATGATTCACCTCGTGAATTTCATAGCTGGCAGGAAAGGCAATAACTAGCTTGAAGTCTAATCCTCAATTCCTTTCTAGGCTATGTAAGTAAGTAAAAAGTAAAGTTCCCTTTACACGCCTTTCGGTGCATCGGGCATATGGGCAGAGCGTCCCATATTTTTACAGACCATCAGCACTCTGTGGGTAATGTGGTCAGCATTACGCCGGCTGTCTTTACTTTCCCAGGACAGCCCATCCTGGTACCCATTTTAGGCTGGGTCGACCTGCGACGTCCCATACCGCGACAAATGGGACGGCTATGTAGAATATATATATATGGGTAGAGATTTGATGTCACAATATTCAAGACAAGACCATATTAGCTGTCTCCATCTTAAACAGCCAGCAGTCACCCCTAACTGATGGTACCTGTTTTCATCTGGTTAACCACTTATCTTGCCCCCAGCCCTGAGGTCTTGAGTGAAGCCAAGAGACCATACCTCCTGTTGCATCACTGTCTCCAGGTACTGATATATATATATATATAAAATGGATGGAATCCACTCCAGCATCTTTGATCTCTATTATCAATGCTAATCTGAGGGTTCCCTTTGGATGACATCTCCCCAGCCCATTTGTTTCCCATTGCAGTTAGGTGACTCTCTGTCTGTTGCTTCTCAGTAACAAGAGTTTACCTCCAAAATGAGTTATACAGTGTAGACCATTTATAGCCATCTCGGATGTGGCAAATTTCTGTTGTGATGGCAATTTTTCTTGCTTGAATTCTTATCTGGATAAAAGGAATTTCTGATAAGAAGAAGAACTGTTTCTTAGGTCCCAGTGAGTTCTCCTTATCAGGACTATACAGTAACTAGATCAGTAAACAGAAACAATTATAATTACAGTTGTGGCAATAAAAGTAATATTAGTGGACCAATGTAGTATCTAAAAGGAGAAACATAAATAAAGAAAAATAGATCAGATCATGCAAGTATGAATTATGATATGATTTATTATTGTAATTACTTACAACATGCATAACCAGTGTCAGCTTGTGGCTGGTTTCAACATTCCATGATTGTTGGAGCATGCCACCTGGTCATCACCAGCTGCAAACACATGCCACTAGAGTGTGTGTGTTGAAGAGAAGAGCAAGCTTTGAGCTAAGAGATATTACTGGAAAATATGTGCACAAGATAACTGTTACTTACTTAACATGTCTATAATTAGTAGTTACAAATGAAATATCAAAAGTTATTTATACATCATGCTGGTATGAACATCTGCCTTCCCCCTCCTGCTTTCTCTTAGCCTTAGGATATGTCTTATTAGAAAAAGCCTTTAAGAATCAAACCATACAGAAAGCTTTGGAAGACCAAAGGGAATTCACTCTAGGACAAAAAGAAGTAGATTATCTAGCTGTCTCTCACTCTCACATTACAACATAAAATCTCTCTTCTGTCTCTCACTCACTCTATTTTTCTCTTCCCCACCCCTTCCCTCACCCCCCCCCCCCCCCCCGTTTCCAAATCCTAATTTACCAAACTAAATGTAAGTAAGATTTCCACAAATAATCAAAACTCAAATAATCAAAATACACTTAATCCAAAATTCTACATCCTATGCTATCTGGCAAAGCTGCCACATCTCACAAAAATATTCACATTATACAGACTTTAGTTATTCTATTAACATCAACTGCGTAAATACATTACACACATTACAGTTTTTTTTAATTAACAGAACCCCATAAAAATATTCACATTATACAGACTTCAGTTATTTTATTAACATCAACTGTGTAAATACATTACACACATTACAGTTTTTTTTTATTCACAGAACCCCATAAAAATATTCACATTATACAGACTTCAGTTATTTTATTAACATCAACTGTGTAAATACATTACACACATTACAGTTTTTTTTTTTTTTAACAGAACCCCATAAAAATATTCACATTATACAGACTTCAGTTATTTTATTAACATCAACTGTGTAAATACATTACACACATTACAGTTTTTTTTTTTTTTTAACAGAACCCCACAAAAATATTCACATTAAACACACTGTAGGTACTTTATTAACATCACCCCAAAGATGGGCAGTCTTCCCTGCATCACATGAAGCAGTTCCCTCCTTCCCTTGTCATTTCCTTCTCATCACTGCTCTGTTGTGTCACTATATGTTATACGGGGCTCACAGTCTGTTCCTCAGTTCTGTTCTATCCTGTTCTATCCCTTTGCTATCATGGATGGAATCCGGTCCAGCACATTCAGACTCTCTAATCTTTTCTATCCCTTTGATATCATGGATGGAATCCAGTCAAGCAACTTCAGACTCTCTTATCTGTTCTATCCCTTGGATATCATGGATGGAATCCAGTTCAGCAACTTCAGACTCTCTTATCTGTTCTGTCCCTTGGATATCATGGATGGAATCCAGTCCAGCAACTTCAGACTCTCTTATCTGTTCTTATTTCTGTGTTTCTCTTGAATGTCCTTGTTTTATCAGTCCATTTGTTTCCCAGTTCAGTGACTGTTTGGTGATTCTCTGCTCACATCTAATCGGGATGTAACTAATATGGCGGCATATTCTTTGTCTTGTAATTATGAATATCAAGGCTGTCAAAACATTTCTCTGATTACTTCACCCATCTTCAATTAATTCCATCTAGTGTTCATCAGTTTTCTTGGTCCTTTGTTTTCAAACACCCCTTGACATTGCACATCTATATATATAAAAATCAATGTTTGTGTGTTTGTTTGTTCCCTATAGACTCGGAAACTACTGAACCGATTTAGCTGAAATTTTCAGGATATGTTTGTTTTGATACCGGATTTTGAACCATTGTGGTTTGAAATTCAACCCGTCACTGTTAGAGATAGGTGACCACAGTTTATGCCATAATATTCGCAACTAATATTTATAACTTTAGTGATTTCTAATTATAGCCACGTTAGTAATTGCGCATGCGCCACCGTAGTCAGAATGCAAGGCTTCCGCCATTCGCCGGCGAGTTACGTGCAGCCAACGCCTTAATACATAGAGTAGGTCGAGGTACCGCAAACAAGACTATCTCTGTATTTGCCACAATAACCATATTAAACACGATTTCTATTTTCTGATTTTTTTTTTCAAACAACCTTCGATGGAGGGGGGGGGGGGGGAAGGACTATCTCGACGTCGGCGCAGACATTGACTGCGTCATTAACTTCATTAGACAGGTGCGATTTCCATTGTCTTTCTTTTCTAAAAACCTTTGATGAGGGAGAGGGTAGTAGGTGGATTTAGTTGTGGGGTGGGGGGGGGGTGGGGATCAAAGACTATCTCAAATTACGCCACAGCAACGCGTGGCCTGGTACAGCTAGTGTTAATATATTTGTATGCACTTCTTCTTCTTTAGTCCTTTGATGACTTTCAGCATCAGGTTTTCAAGGGGCATCAGGTGAGAGCCTGGGTATGTGCTATGTAGGTGCCAGTATTTATAGCCTCTGATATTTCATCAGTCCTTTATTTGCTATGGTAACCTCTGTCTCTGGTTCCATTATGTCTAAGTGACCATGTTCTCTGTGGTGCACTGTCTGATGGTAATCTTCACACATGTTCAAGCCACCTGATTTAATTTTTGTTATGTACAAACATAACTGTGTTAGTCGCCTTTTATGATATCCTTGCTGGGGGCAACGTATACTTCATTCCTTTAAAGGGGGCCCCAGAGTCTACATGGGGGGACAAAAGTGTGTTAATAATTCAGATTTGAGGATTATTAATTATGTTTGTAGTTTGCACGCTTATAATTATTACAGACTGAGAGTATAAGTCAAATGAGTGTCAAATATCTATATTTTCCTGTATGATAGGTCTCCCTACACATTCTTTTCTATCCCCCCCCCCCCCCCCCCCCCCCCCACCTCCCCCCCCCCCCCCCCCCCCCCCCCCCCCCCCCCCCCCCCCCCCCCCCCCCCCCCCCCCCCCCCCCCCCCCCCCCCGCCATCTTCCTAACATTTCTGTCACTGAGTTATAAATGTTAACACATGCTATGATAAATTAAATTCAAACACGGTTAGAGAAAAAGTGTTCGAATGAATTCAAGAAAATGAAAGTGAAACAAAAAAATCTTACTTGTTGATGAATAATTGTAATCATCTGGGACAACATAATTGGGTGCAAGTGAAGGAAATAAATGACAGAAAAAGCTGATTAATAATTTTTTTAAACTGATGTTAGTAAAGTAAATTATCAGGACCATTTTCCACGGCTTCATGCCCACCACCTTTACTTTCCGGGACTACAGCCGGTACCCTCTCAAGGCTGGGTTGACCAGGGAGCTAAGGTCATTTTTTTTAAAAGTCCGGCTCCGCCAGGGAGCCAACCTATGACCTTCCAATCTGCGGCAAGCGTCTAGCCGCTCCGTCACGGTGACTGCCTAACTGATGTCAGTAACAGGATTCATTATTTAATATAAATAGTCTAACATAATACTTCTACAGCTTCTGGGAATAATTGCAAAATATATCAGGATTATAGTTTCTGCTATAACACTGATTTTGCTGCTGGGTCACATGAATGATGGTGCCCGCAAGTATTGACTTGGAATCCTAATGCCTCTAGAGCTATATCTTATCACAGTTGACATCACTGCACACTGGGCAGTCCTCCAATTTACAAATAAGCCAGATCTGACAAATTAATGTGCTCATAAAACTCAAGTTCTTGAACAAGAAGAAAGTCCAAAAGTGGACGAACAACCAGAACATTTCACCTGTGTTTACAGCCAATGAATGCTCATTGGAAAGATATGTGGAACGAAAGATAGCGGAAGACAACATGAAAAGATTCTTGACAATTTTATGTCATGACATAAAGGGGTGTCAGCTCACCAACTGATACCTGCTGTTGGAAAATGCAGGTTGGGGAGAGACATGCCAGTCGACAAGGCACCTGACGATGATGGTGGTTGCCTCCCAGTCTGGGAAGGTGAGAGTAAACTAACCTTACTTTTATTTTACTTATTGTCAGGCATGATTATGAAAGATATACACAATTATTTGAAACTATTTAAAAAAAATGTCAACTCATATTAAAAAAATGTCAATTCATATTATATGATAGTACATTGCTACAAAACTTCATCTAAGCTACACACTCAGCACAACTTGGGTCTGTATTCAAAGTTCAGCACTCAAGAATTACATATTTTTTCTTATGAGACAATTCTGTAAAACTACAGTGGTCTGCAGAAACCATAAAATACATACAAGGCAAATGCAGTTAAAAGTATTTCCTACTTATATTAGCCCACAAAATAATTCTTAAGTGCAGTCTAAGAGATAGTTATCTGTACTCTGTCACACTGGTTCAGACATCATGCTTCACTAGCCATTCAAACATACAAAATCTATCATATATACAAAATCTATCTGCTACCTAAATAAGTTTAACCATGCTTTTATTTGTGACTATGTGTAATTAGTTAGTTCTATGTTGTCTGTTTTGAGGTTGAGTTTACTTTTTACACCTGCCTTATGTTTAACTCTGCTTGTCACACGCTATATGCCATGGTTGATTGCTTTTCTTCCCGCCCCCCTAATTAACGTAATATATGTGACTGTATTTTTACATTTGGTCAGAACTTAAGAAAGGCATCTGACAATATATATTTATTTTTTAATAGACTGTGTGTGTTTGGAATATGTGAAACTAACATACTTGTGTTTTGTTGTAAGAGTTTTTTCACCTATCTGTCAGCTATATTGACCTCAAGGGGTTTTAAGTAGGAAATTCATGTTGAATTAAGAATCTGATTATATGTCTGTCTCGTCTTTCCCTTGAGTGTTGTTCCTCGGCCAGATCCCCTGTAACTCCCCACAACACCATTCTTCTCAGGCTGTGATGATCTATTTGTGCCCCCACACTGTTCACTCGCTCCTAGGAACCCTTACAGAATCTAGCTTGTCATGCATCAGCTCCCTATCAAGCAGTGCAGAACCACCCAGACTAACTGCTGATTCATTTCCCAACACATTGGCATGACCTGAGAAAATATCTAAAGGACGGCAAACAACTGGGACCTCTGGAACAATGCCTGCCACTCTGCATGCAGCATACCTGTCTTTACTTTTCTCAACATGTTTCACAGAGCCAGTTACAACCACAACATGTAAGTATAGCTGGTTTTCAAGCCAACAGAAGGCAGTGACCGCCTCCATCTCCATTCTCAAACTAGATGTTGCTGTGTCATACACCTGGCTTTGAGCACTAAGCGACATCCATTTGCTTTTGATATGAACCCCCACGCACTTTATCTGCCTGTCCACACTGAGCCATCTGTATAGATAATCACATCCTCTGGGCGGAAATTGTCATGAATAATTGTTTTTCTTCTTCTGATTTCGCAACACCAGCTGGCCAGTCCTTGCACTCACAACCTAAACTGATTAGAACCTTACATAAATCTGACTGTTGCTCAGACACTCTGACCCCCTCCTCTCCTCGTCCAGTATTATCAAGCCTGCAAAACTAAGTTAAAACCCTTACAGCTATAGGCAGGCACAATCATAAATGTAAAGACAGGATTGCTTTGTGATTGGTATAGCTTTTCCTGAACAATAGTCTTAAATTCAGATCCTCCAGGATTTTGCCATATTTTATGTATTCCAGCAAAACAGATTCATTTGTTACTCTGCTTTATTTGTTTTTATAGTATTAACTCACACGATAAAATGAAAAAATTTATGGCAATAAATTAACACATGTGTTCTTTAAATCTTGTTTATGTCTTTATGTCAGAGAAAGAGGCAGAGACAGAGAAATTATGTTTCAAATTAATGGCTATGCTAACATAAAGATTAGTGATTTGTCTTGTCCATTTCATTTTTAATTCTAAATATAACTGTCTAATATTTATTATTAGTTCAGCTTTTATTTGTTTTAATTTTCTTACATCACAGGCAGCTAAAGCATTGTGTTACAGCAAACTTACAACAAGAGTATTATCATACAACATTTTCACGTACCTCGGTTGATGAATCCAAAGGCCAAAAGATCATCTCTTTTACCATACCAAATTTCCATTTCATCAACATCAAAGATGCCAGTAGAATATCTGTCATCGGGCACATCTTCTTGATTGGGACGCCCTATGTAGAAATTTCCCTCACCATTTGAAATCACAAACTCCTTGCCAGATTTTCCATGCAATTCATTGTCAATGTAAACCTCAAGGCCTGTATCGGGATGCCATGTGATTTCAATAAAATACCACCGGCCACTTTCTAACCTATACAGATAGGAAAAAGAAAGCAAATTCTGAAGATTTAAACTGAAGGGCAGAGTCTGAAACTGAAAGCATTTTCTTTGAAGCTTGAGGCAAATGATTTAACCTTTCTGCCCTAAAAAGCCATAAAATTGACACTTCCAGTTAGGTACAGTTTCACCGTAAATATCACTTTTGCAGCTTGTCCCCAATAGTGACCTGTTTTTACATGTATAGTTAATGATATTAGCTTGTTCCTACCTGCACACATGTTTAGAAGGACAAGAAATGAATACATAAACTAAAACAAGCATTTACGTGGGTTTTCCTTTCAGACTAAAAGCTTTCTTTAAAGCCCTGGATGTCAAATTTTCTTGTCAGTCTCAATGATAGGGGTCATTAGGTCAGTGTATTAGGCCCCCACCACCAGACAGGGTTTTTTTTAGGTGTCAGGGAATGTATTCTATTTAATGCTTCACATTGTTCACATTTATTGATGACTCATTTTTTATATCTTTATATATTTTTTTTTTTTTTAATGTAAATTTAGTCACCAATGTGAAGTCATGGTAAACTACCAAACTAAGTTATAATTTTAAACATGTTTAAATTGTCTAAAGAAGGGTTTGTTTATTTACAATAGGCGAATGAGGGGTGTCTGTTTCAGTTTTATTTCAAATTGGGGGGGGGGGGGGGGGGGGGTATTTTGGGGATTATTTTGGCCATAACTGCTGGTTATGTACATTTATTACACATAATTTTTGTAAATACATTTCAAATAAACATGATATGTGATAGAGGATAGAGAGGAAGGGAGGAAGAGAAGATAATTGTATGTGAAAAGGGCTTGAGAGAGAGAGGAAGGAGAAGTATATCTAGTAAAGACATATAATAATGTGTCTACTTGTAGGGTGTTTGGTAATTGAATATTTTTGTCCATAGGCACTGGAAGAGGTGCAGAAGATGATGGAAGGTATACTTTTTATCCTCATGCACTGCTTTACACCTGTACCTCCAGATTAAAGCTCTGTATTCTGCCAGTGCAGTGAAAACTTTTTCATGATTTTTTCTTGTTGTTTTAGAAATTGTGTTTAAAAATATTGCTTTGTATATGTCTGCTTGTGTTGCTGTGTTTGTAGATGATGGTTTTGAGATTTTGAGGTTTAGTCTGTATTGTTGTACATTCATAAAATATATGTTCTTCTGTCTCTTGTATGTTGTTTGAGCACAGTTTGCATGGTATTTTACATTTTTGAATTTTTGCTATTCTCTTTTTAGTGGGAGTAAAATTAAAAAGTAATCTATACGTTATTTCTTTTGCTACTGGTTTTATGTAGGGTGGTAGTATGACCAAAAACTCTGGAGTTAGTTTATAATGTTATGAAGAAACGCAACTATCAAATTTCACCGAAATAAAATCCACAATTAGGTAATTTACTATACACAACATACATTTGGAAGCATGTATTATTGCTTTCTTTAATTAATGTGTGAACGCGTGCGCACACACAAAAACAAAGGACAGGAAGCAGTATCCTACTACCTTGGTAGATTGATAGCACCTCTGCCACTGGCACTGACTCTCAGGTAGCCATCTTTGTAGATCATGAGAATTCCATTTTCTCCAGTTGACAAGAATACCATGTTATTCTCAAACCGGCGAAACCTGCATAAGAAGGAATTTGTTTCTTTTAGAAATAATCAGATTGTTAACAAATAACTGGGTAAACGATAAAGAATTGGATAAGGAACCAATAATTTTGTTTTTAATTAATCGATTGAACCTGCAAAAGAAATAATCTACTTCTTAGACAAATAATGAGATTAATTACAAAGAGAGAAGATCGAATGGTTGGTCATCTAATTAAAATGTAGCCACAAAAACTACTAAGACAGGCGCTACACATGAAAAGATCTGATGTGAAAGCAAGAGGTCACCCTAGGAAAATATGCACTGATGACATTAAAGGCCTTCTACATGGACAGTAGCCAACGCTACACATTTAGCTATGGATTTCAAACTGTTCCTCCCCAAGCTGCTTGACAGAAAAAGTGGAAATTGATGACGTTGATGAATGATATTTTTTAAAATTACATACTTTTTAAAATTCTCACTTCGTTGAAACAAACAGAAAAAAAAAATGATTTAAATACCAATAATAAGAGTGTACTGGTGCAGTGGCTGACATTTTCCTGCCTGCCTGGTTGTCAAAAGATTTATTCACCATCAAAGATAATTTTTTTTTTAATTTACTTAGGCTGTCACGTAAACCTAACATAAAACAGGGATCAAAAAATCTCACAGGAAGCAAAAGTTACTGACCACTTTGCCCATAGACTGTCATTTGGTCTATAGAAATATAAAGCAAGACCAGCGTGCTCAATATACCTCACTGCATGGAAATCGGACAAAGAATAGTGAGTTAGACTTCTTGATAGGAGGTCCCAAGTCAAGGTCAGTAACCGGTGGGATGTACAAGGTCAGTACTGGAGTTCTCTTAATCTAGATACATGTGAATGTAATGGGTAACTAGCAGTATAAAATTTCAACTGCTGTCACACCTCTAGACAGTCTAACTTATTCATGATAAAGTGGAAGTGCTGAAGGCCCTCTGGACAAACTGGTCAGTGCAATAAAACAGAGTACTTTACAAACAAAGGTTGATTCCCTGGGGAATTAGCATCGGGTCTGAATAATTTTCATTAAGGCAGAGGGCTTGTGATCAAGTTGCAACTGGCATCATCAGTAGGGGCTGCCCATTACCGGCTACAGAGGAATCAACAATAACATCTGTGGTAATGAACATGTAATGATGTCAGTTCTGGATCCTTCCACAGTCTTGGAGAGAAGCCTATCATGATGCCACTTAGTCATAACTAACATTCAAACAGCCTTACAGTATTCTGGCTCCCCACATAACCTAACACTTTGTTGTGTAGAATGAATGATGCAATTGATAGTCTATTATTTACCTTTCCATGCTAAGCCAAAATGTGAGAAGAAAAAAACAACAGAAAGCACTTATTTCTGACTTATGCTATCCTGGCAATGACTTACTTCATCCAAGACGCTATGGTGATGCCATTTTTACATTTGGCCAGATTGTTGAAACATTCACCTTCACGTCGACCAAGATCTGCATACTGACCTCGTCCACTTAACTCCAGCGCATTATTCACCTGAGACAGTCAACGGAAGCATTATTAGTTTAACCCTTTTGGCACCAAGCATGTGTTACATTAACTTTTTTATTCTTTAACTCATCAACATTTGTTATTAAGAGTTCAAAAAATAACATTACAGAACAGGAAAATAGAAGTAGCAAATTTGACACAGGGGGTTAATGTAACACTAGATCGATTATAAAAGGGCTTTATTTTTCTAGATGAAATGGTGCCAGTACTCACCAAAAAGTATCATTAAAAAAAGGTATGGATGCTCCCTAAAAAGACAAAAATTGATGCCTAAAAAACAAAAAGGTGCCAGTACTGTATACCACCAGGAAAAAAGCCCTGGATTACAGTCAGTCAGGAAAAAGCCCTGGATTACAGTCAGTCAGGAAAAAGCCCTAGATTACAGTCAGTCTATAAATGTATATCATGCTTGGGACTGTTTATTAATTTAAAAATCACCATCACAGCTCACCAAGCATACCCACAGACTCCTACAGAGCACACTGATTATACACATCATTCTCTCCCTCAAAAAGTCCTCCTTACTTCTGCATTAAACAATGTAACATAATTTTAATGATTACTCCCTACATGTCTGAATCCCATCAAGGTATATTTTTAAAATTGATCTTATCTTTCAGGTCACCCATACCTAATCAGCTAACAGGCATTCATCAGGGCACAAAAATAAACAGGTATAATTTTATGTGAACAACCACAGGGTTAAGTTACTATTTCAGTCACTCTTTCAGTCACTGTTCTAGTCACTGTTTCAATCACTGTTTCAGTCACTGTTTCTATCACTGTTTCAATCACTGCTTCAATCACTATTTCAGTCACTATTTCGGTCACTAATCCAGTCACTATTTCAGTCACTATTTCAGTCAATGTTGCATTCACTATTTCAGTCACTGTTGCATTCACTATTTCAGTCACTGTTTTAATCAATAATTCAGTCACTTTTTCAGTAACTGTTTCATTCACTATTTCAGTCACTTTTTCAGTCACTGTTGCATTAACTATTTCAGTCACTGTTGCATTCACTATTTCAGTCACTGTTTTAATCACTAATTCAATCACTTTTTCAGTAACTGTTTCATTCACTATTTCATTCACTATTTCAGTCACATTTTCAGTCACTGTTGCATTCACTATTTCAGTCACTGTTTTAATCACTAATTCAGTCACTTTTTCAGTAACTGTTTCATTCACTATTTCAGTCACTTTTTCAGTCACTGTTGCATTCACTATTTCAGTCACTGTTTCATTCACTATTTCAGTCACTGTTGCATTCACTATTTCAGTCACTGTTGCATTCACTATTTCAGTCACTGTTTCAATCACTATTTCAGTCACTGTTTTAATCACTGTTTTAGTCACTTTTTCAGTCACTGTTGCATTCACTATTTCAGTCTCTGTTTCAGTCACTATTTTAGTCACTAATCCAGTCACTATTTCAGTCACTATTTCAGTCAATGTTGCATTCACTATTTCAGTCACTGTTGCATTCACTATTTCAGTCACTGTTTTAATCAATAATTCAGTCACTTTTTCAGTAACTGTTTCATTCACTATTTCAGTCACTTTTTCAGTCACTGTTGCATTAACTATTTCAGTCACTGTTGCATTCACTATTTCAGTCACTGTTTTAATCACTAATTCAATCACTTTTTCAGTAACTGTTTCATTCACTATTTCATTCACTATTTCAGTCACATTTTCAGTCACTGTTGCATTCACTATTTCAGTCACTGTTTTAATCACTAATTCAGTCACTTTTTCAGTAACTGTTTCATTCACTATTTCAGTCACTTTTTCAGTCACTGTTGCATTCACTATTTCAGTCACTGTTTCATTCACTATTTCAGTCACTGTTGCATTCACTATTTCAGTCACTGTTGCATTCACTATTTCAGTCACTGTTTCAATCACTATTTCAGTCACTGTTTTAATCACTGTTTTAGTCACTTTTTCAGTCACTGTTGCATTCACTATTTCAGTCTCTGTTTCAGTCACTATTTTAGTCACTATTTCAGTCACTTTTGCATTCACTATTTGAGTCACTATTTACTTATTATGCTGTTCAGTCTTTACTGACACTCTGTGACAAAGGCCACTATCTTCCTCCTCCTCTTCTTCTTCACTTCCTCTTGTACCTTATCGGGTGTCGAGGGAGCCATAGGGTTCTACTTCTGACTTTTCTGGCCACCTCAACCACAGACACACCGTAATGTTGTAGACTTTCTCTGATTTTGTCTTTCCATGTCATTCTTGGTCTACCTCATGCCCCACTTCCTTCTTCTTTATACTAGCCACTATCATCAACACAATGCAAAACACTTGTCTTTTGTCTATTTTCTGCATGCATGCAGGCACGCACACACACACAAGCACACACAAATTACTGAAGAAGTCACATTCAGACATTAAAATAATATGTAAACAAATGAAACAAAATAAAAACAAATGGTAGTGAAGAAAGGTGATGGAAACTAATTCAGATTCCAACATATGGCAGTGTTAGTGTCACCTACCTTTCCTGGAGCTAGTACTGGTCTGCCGATGAGCCTGATTGGCAGCACTGGATGGTAGAGTCTGTCTTCATCCATTAGCTCTTCAAAGTCAATAATAAAATTCTGAGGACGGTCTGGAGAAACACAAAGAATGTTGTCCATTTGTGTGCTTTCTCATAAGTAGGGGGAAAGAGGATATTCTTTAGACCAAACTGCCAGTTGCACTGCCAGTAGGAGAACCATACCTTTATTTCTAAGAGTTGATAATTGTACTGCCAAATTTAATTTTTCTTCTCCCCCCCCCCCCTCTTCCCCCCCCCCCCCCCCCAATAGACATTTTGTGTGGTGAGTGCCATCTTTAACTTAATTCTAATGGGAAAAGCCTCGATGAGAACCATTTGATGGTTTCTGAGTAAGGGAACAGAAGAGGTATGGTAACGTCCTGTTTGCAGTGCTGATCAATTTGTGTGAATTTATTTCCCAAGCTTTTTCAGTTGCCTCAAGGGCTTTATAACAAATGATATTATTATGAGGTAGAAGTGAATTTGCATTGTTTCATTGCTTTCTATAACACATCCATATTTAAGCAGCAAACTTTGTTTTCCCTCAAGATAACTATGCCTTGTAATAATGGGAGTGTGAGTTATCCAAGTATATAAAAGTGAAACCAGTTTGATTGCAGACAACCAAAGACAGAAAACTCTTTCTCTAGACAAAACCATAATTGATTTCCATTAACAGAATAACAACACAGGTAGGGAAAAGTGATTTTAACTGACTGACAGATCAATAATTGACTGATTTACTGAAAATTCCATCATTTTTAGATATTCACTATTGAACAAACTGATGGAATTGCTGATGACAATGCATAAGGCAGGGAAATTAGCAAGGAACCAAGTGGTTTTCATTCAAGACATGATGGGAGCCATATTCTACAAAGGACTCGCTTTATGAAGAATCACAAATTATAATTTTTTTTTATTTTTAAACATTTTTTTTTCCTATATTTTTTGGTCCCTGACCATTAGTAGTAGTAGTAGTAGATTTTTACCCCACCAGGACATCAAACAA
The DNA here is from genome assembly GCA_905116865.2 of Candidula unifasciata. Lineage (NCBI taxonomy): Eukaryota > Metazoa > Mollusca > Gastropoda > Stylommatophora > Geomitridae > Candidula > Candidula unifasciata. Next base: position 207,243 of record CAJHNH020001247.1, on the reverse strand, counting down.
GCCATAAACACCTGATGACACAAAGTGCCACCATGCGGATGAAGATCACCCGTGGAGAGGTCCCAGAAACCACGTTCAGCCATTAGACCATATTTATGGTCAGGCTATATTGCCCCCCTGGCAAGAGCCAAAGCAGGGCTTCCTAATAAAGAAAAATTGCATCTCACAAGGTTAACCCTAACGATTAGCTAATGTCACAGATTTATACTGGGGTGCAAAGATGCCTCACTATTTAGGCTGGTGCACTGTGAAGCTGCTCACTAGGTTGCCCAAGCTACACCTCACTGGAAATAGACCTCTCTGGAACCATACCTGCTTTGTCTCATTGGCTTTAACAAAACAGACAGAAACAAACAGGATTCCATGATGGATAATCAAACAAATTCTTTTTGCCAGTCTAGTTTATTTTCCATTACATGCTGTGCAATGTTTGTCAGTCAGGTGTTCCTAACAGTCATCCAGGGTTGACTTTTAGGCAACACAACCAACACTGCACTATACTAACAAAGTAAGTTGTCCTGGAAATGAGCAGTCTTGAACAAACATAGCTCTCACATCACAATTGCTCAGAGGACACAATCAATATATGTGGCCAGGTTCACTCTGCTAAGATCATTCACTTTCATTAATGCAATCACTCATTTAACTCAGTTATTTGAAGATTCCCACTCTGATCCCATCAAGTGCCACAGACAAAAGTATCTTTGATCTTTCTTGCTTTGAATATATTTCCCTATAGTTCAAGTATTTTCAGAATAGCACTCACTATCTAACCTAATTCTCATGTTGTTACAATCCCTCTTAGATCCACTGTCAACTCCTGGAAATGGCCTAGTCTTCATACAGTTATGTCCTACTTTTTTTTCGGGGGTTTTCTGTTTTAGCCAGTGGTCAACAAAAACCTGCCCAATACCCATTATTTAAGTAAACTGAGATATACTGTGACCTTTATGGTAATTCTTAAAACTGCATTGTTATCTGTACCAGAACCAAGGTTCCTGCTGCTCAAGACTTATCTTCAACTCTACTAGGGCATTCATATTGAAACTCTTTATTTGATGCTAAAGATGGGGATGGAGTGCTTATGGGAGGGTGCTGAGTGCCATGATGTTAATTTTTCATTCAAAATGCATTCTACTAGGGCATCTTAGAACAAAACAAATAGGGTAAAGTTTTCTTCAAAGTTGTAGTTCATCTGCCTCAGAAGTGAAGAACCAACAGTCTACATGCAATATGACAGTTGAGTAAAATGGCTGTGCACACATCACTTTTCCTGGAACAAGAGCAAAGTTCACACACAGATGACCAGCCAGGACTTTCCACAGCTGGTGATCACACAAGAACATAGAGTCTAATATTGTTACTGATGACAGTGATATATTTATCTATGCATACTTCTCTGGATATATCCATGGGCTGAGGCATAGTCCCGGTCTGCGTACCAGACATCCATCTCATCATAGGTGGCAGCAGCGTACCTTGAATCTGCCATGTCTACGTTTCCCCGTCCCAAGTAAAATCTATTCATGTGGGGGGAAAAAATTTATGTAAAAATTAATCATGTGTGAAAAGATATTATTATTAAATATTGACATAGTTATTCCCCCGTGTGGGTTCCGGGGCCCCATTGTGGGGAAAACAAGAATAGACCCACTGCCTCCCCAAAAGCATGTCGTAAGAGTCGACTAATTGGGGAGCTTCCTTTGAAGTCGGAGTGCATCTGCCGGAGAGGCAAGGAACCAACAGTCTGTATTCAAGAGAATGAGATCTGTAAAACTGATGCACACGCAACACTCAGGTTCTGGAGCAGGACTGCAGTTCAGTAGTGGACGAGCAACCAGAACCTTCCGCCAGAGTTTACAGCTGGTGAACGCGAAGAAGAAGAAGAAGACATAGTTATTTACAATCTTAGCAGTAATCTTATTCTTATTTTTTGCCTTTTTGGGGGGTAGGGGTAGAGCCTTTAGAAAAACTAACATTCATCAGTGTGAGGATCCAAGACAACTGTTATCTTGTACAGCAATAGTAAAAACTCTTTTCGCGTAACTTGTCAAAACATTAACAAATAATGTTATAGAATTACAAATACCTATTTTTAAGATTAGTAAATTAACTAATTCAGTGCCAAACAATTCATGAGGTTACTGCTGTTTTCAGTTGACATACTACTGACTCAGACAAACACTGATGACCTACTACCCACCATTCTACCCAAATTGTTATTTAAACTCTTTTATGTCCCATAATGTTATTACTTTAGCCAATCAGACCAAAATAAGGTAATGAAATAGCAGACACATTGACCATAAGTGGCAGTGACATGGTACAATCAAATAGGGACTTAACCCACCAAGAGACTAAGACATTAACACAACCTTGTATCTAAGAAAGGTGGCAAGAAAGGTAAGTAAGTAAAGTAGTAAGTATAGGACCCTTTTTCACGCCTTTGGGCATATAGGGCATGACCTATATTTGATAGACCAATCGGCACAAGATGGGTAATGTGGTCAGCATCACGCTGGCCGCCTTTGCTTCTTGGGACTGCACCCGGTACCCACTCATAGCTGGGTCAACCTGGGAGCCAAGGTTATTTTTGAGAAAAGGCAAGAAGGGTACACACACTAAATTCTCTGAAGACTCGCTTTATCGCCTCTCTAGAGAGGGACAGTGTCTTATATTCAGACTAAGGACAGGGCACAACAGACTTTATCAACATAGGTTTAAAGATTTTGGTGTAGAAAAAAACACAGAGATGTGTCCCTGTAGCGTGGCACAAGAAAATGCTGCACATTTGCTCCAACACTGTCAACTGTATGCTGCCAACAGAGTTGCAATCTTGCCTGTTCCAACCACAATGAAAACAAAACTGTATGGCCCCCCGTGTGGGTTCCGGGGCCCCATTGTAGGGGAAAACAAGAACAGACCCAATGCCTCCCCAAAAGCATGTCGTAAGAGTCGACTAATTGGGAAGCTTCCTTTGAAGTCGGAGTGCATCTGCCGGAGAGGCAAGGAACCAAAAATCTGTATTCAAGAGAATGAGATCTGTAAAACTGATGCACACGCAACACTCAGGTTCTGCAGCAGGACTGCAGTTCAGTAGTGGACGAACAACCAGAACTTTCCGCCAGAGTGTACAGCTGGTGAACGTGAAGAAGAAGAAGAAAAAACTGTATGGTACACGAGGAGATATGGACTATAAGTTTTCTGACAGAGAGATCGAAGAAGAAGAATAAGACTTAAACATTGATTAATTTAAGTAAGAACTTATAACAGACTGAGTCCAAGTAACCGTCTCCTTAGTACTGAAACATGGGGGGGGGGGGGGGGGGAGCTGCATGGTCTCAAGGCATGGTGTCCGCCTCGAGCGCTGGAGGTTCTGGGTTCAATCCCCGGTAAGGGCTGGGATTTTTTTCACACAGACTTGGACTTCTAGTAATTCCCCCTGGTCTCTGGGTAGTGAGATCGGACGCCGTGTACATTGTTGCGCACGTAAAAAATCCCTTGGCGGTTGGAAATCGAAAAGAGTAGCCTAACAGCGCTGCCCGGGCAAAATTTTGAGTTAAAAATCTACCCAAAGTATTTCAGGATCCTCACTGGTGCTACAGAGCCTGTGCACTGTGCCTAGCTTCTTCGGACTTAAATAAGAAGAAAATCGGAGCACTTATGGGTTACTACCCGTGTGCTATGATGTTGATCCGTTGTTTAAAAAAACCTATGAAAAAAACTTGTACTAAAACATGTATTGCATTTTTTTAAATAGTAAAGACAGAACAAATTTCTTCATTATCAACAGTCAAGGGCTCGGAATGCTGAAGAAGAAGATATTGCAAGTGAGCACACACCACAGCTTAAGACTGTCATTGTCTCCACCGTATGTGTTCTAAAATTGAGTTAATGTGAATCTAATCTAATCTCTTTCATCATGTTCAGAAGTAGCCGCAATATCAGTTTACTGTCATATGCAGTAGTTGCTTATGTCTTTGACTTGTTGCACAAATAGTTTTTCAGGCTGTTACATCCGTGGGGAGTCTCCACATTTCTAATAATTCATTTTTGTGGAAATGGTGATAATCTTTCTAGTGACTTTTAGTTTAGGCTCTGTTTGTCACATATTCTGTAACTGATTCAAAAAAACTTTTTTTCTTTGTATAATCCTAGTACCACTTTTAAGTAATAAATCTAAAACATATTTTTCACAATTTTTAACACTGGTGCATTTTTATAGACAAGTTAAAAATATGCAATTTCTTGTCTAATAAAATAACTAGTCCTCATCTTTGTATTCCTTCACTTTTTGTGGTTTCAATCACACCTAATACAACATATATTTTCAGAATAAATCTTTTCTTATTTTCCATTTTGCCTTAAACTCCAGTGTTAAGTTTCTTGTGTCATCCAACCAGTATCTGATCTGCATGGCATCCAAGTATAGGCGCATCTATAGCAAGATTAAAATTATCTGCGGTTTTTCCTCACATCCGCAATGAAGAACTACAACACTACCTGTTATATTCTGGTATCTGTGCTGGTGAAGTAGTGCGGGCTCTGGGTTTGATATCTTCAGCTACCAGTTCATTGTTGATGTACAGACTAAGTCCACGGAGTGGATGAAAGGAAACTTCAATGAAGTACCATCTGTCAGCATCAATTTTTGAAGTGGACGCTTCCCACTGCCTTGCAGACGTCAAAGCACTTGCATGAAGTTTCTGTCCTCTGGTAAACATAATAATTTGGTGACTTAAACATAATATAAGTAAGTCTGAAACCACTTGTTAAGGAATTATTAGACATTTTTGCAAAAAAAAATAGAGTGAACAAGTTAAACTTTACAACAGTTAGTTAGTTGCCAATCCCTTACAGGACGTTGCAGAACCAACCCTAACAGCCCCTGGCTGTTGTGTGGTTTCTCTAGGCAATTTACATCCAGTAGTTTGCCATTGCTTTCTGGACGGTCGGCTTTCTTGATACCACTGTCGAAACCAACACAAGGCGCATTGCCCGCAGCTGGGATGAAACCTGGCATCCCGGCATTACGAAGTGAAGCGTTCGCCTCGACTTAGCCACAATCAGAAAAAATATGTTTAAAACCTTTTTATGAAATACACTTTTAATTTAAAGGCCTGAACTAAGAGCACCAGACAAGAGCACTACATATGAGCCCAAAGAAGAATAGTAAACCAACACAGAACTGGGGTCATAAGCCACTAAACGCTGGGAAAGATACTGAAGAGGGGATCTGAGCACTTATGGACTGAATGATTTGATGTGAGATGATGATAATCTGTCAGTTAACTAACTAAACTTTAAATTAAAATGCAAACTTGCAGGACATGTTCTGCAGTTTACACAAACAGCCCACATGAGCTCAGTTGTAAACTGTTCAGACGCTGCCCACATGAGCTTAGTTGAAAACTGTTCAGACACTGCCTGTGCAAAGGATTGTTAAGTTTGTTATAGCCTGTCCTGAGGTGTAGAATGATGACCTGCCGTTGCTAGTCAAGTAAGTGGTAGTCATCTCTGTCCATATTCTGTTTACTTTGAAAGAATGAACAAACTTTATTTTTGAAGGTTCACAAATTGGGCATGCAGGCCGGTCTTACATTCGGCCTTTTCAAATATTCATCTTTCATTCAGCAGTTGTATTTTATCAATAAAGCATGTTATCTGCATAAAACAATATGCATTGCATAATATGATTATCAGGGGGAAGGGGGGGGGAAGCATGGATGGTAAAAGCATGCACACACACTCACACATTCACTCACTCACTCACACATGCACATATTCATATACATACGTGGATACATACTTGTATAAATACATACTCACATGCATACATACCACACAACCACTTATATGAATTAAACCCTCTCATACATACCCACACATATACTTTCAGACAGAGATAGATAGAAAGATAGATAGCCCAACAGACAGACAGATAGATAAGGTGGTCCTTCTTTACTCAAAGTATGTTACTGCATTCTCATCTGTTCACATTCTGCCCTTCCTTAGCACATTTATCTCTGGTTTCATTTCATGGTATACCACAGTGGGATGGCACCCACTGGAGTACAGTACTAAGTCTTAGTCAAAGTTTCAATTTCACTGCAATCAGGTTTACCCATACTTGCTCCGTTCTTGTGCCAGTAAAAAAATCAAATGAAATGTTCTTCATTGTCTCATTTAAAAAATTGGTGAAGAAGCAATTAGTCCTGGAACAGTCCATAAATATGCGCACACAGTAAATGCATCTATCTGCCACAGCGAGCTCCACTAAAACGTTACAACAGGTTTAGAGCGAGTGGAAGACTTCGGAAAAGGTGGAGTGATGGCATTAAGAACAGCATTACAGATATGAACATCAGTCTTAATAGTGCTCTTGACAGAGCTCATCAACGAACATTTTTCATCTCCCCCCCCCCCCCCCCCCCCCCCCCCCCCCCCCCAACCCCGACACTTCGATGAGGTACAAGGTGGAAGAGAAGAAGAAGAAGTAAATGCATGTTAGTTGCTAGAGATGCCAAAGCCAACAGTCGCCCCACAAATGCAGTTTGCCATTGATGGAAGTAGTCGGGAACAATAAGCTGGCTAAACACACATAGAATTATTATGTAAGTTATATGACCAGCTCACATGTAAAACCGCTACCCGCCATATTGAATACTGCGACACAACAGCTGCACAAATGAAAGGCATTTAACATGAAAAATACAGCTCACAGGGCTGCACCAAACTCTAAACTCAGTAGCTGAGGCAGCGAAACCATAGACTACCTCTCATATGTGGAAACTGCATTAGCAAAGCTCTGTTGAAAGCAAACATAACTTTGAAGTTAAACATTCTGCCATGCCTAATACTCCATTTTAGACTGGAAGTCTCCATTGCTTTATCTTCCATGAACTGACAGTAACACCTCTGGCCACTTCTCTAAGTGTAGTATCTTGTGCTGCATTTTCCATCAAAGCAACACCACCACCTCAGCTTGATGTAGACTGTGCAGAGATGACCAGCTGAGCTTACTATGTGGTCAGTTAGACGTACTGAACATCCACCATGACGTGTGTGTACACCTGTATACTTACCTACACTATCCCACAGCATCACAAGCAACAGTGACACATTGATATTTGTACAAACACCAAATTTCCAACCAAAAAGCTATGATGTTTTGTTATTTTGTGACACATATTTTGGAGTACAGTATGCTTTTAGGCAGTCACTTTGCCACATTCCGATCTGGGGAGAAGGAGTTTACTACTTTTGAGGGCTTGGAGCACCAAAAGCGAATTTGTGAAGTTAACCACTTGAAACCCCCATCCCCATGCCTACCCTTCTTCAAAAGCAAATTACACTGGATTCTTGTTGAGTCTGAAAAATGCTGTGCATATAAACTAACAACCTTTAGTTTGATAACAGAGACAGTCCTTACCTGTATACTAGATTCACCCCATTATCACCGCTGGAAAGAAAGTACATTTTATTTCGTAGTTTGTCTGGTCGAAGCCACAGAGAGTATAGAACTCCATGATGGCAATGATCAAGGTTGCCAAAACAGCTCGCTCTATGGTCACCAAAATCAGCAAACTCATTGTTTCCACTGAACGTCAAAGCTTTACCCAGTTTTCCAGCAGTCTGACTGGCGTCCCCTGTCAGAGTTATGACCATTTTATCGTGAATAATGCGGTCCAGTCTGATATCCTCAAAGTCAAAGTGAAAGTATTCTGGCTGTCCTGTTGATAAATTGTAGTCATAATTTACTGAGGTCATATTTTAACAAATCAATATTTTCACAGTTACGAAACAAAAAACATATATAATTGCCTACACTGCAAAAGTGGTATCTAAAGGCAGTAATTTGCAGTTTTTTGTTTTTTTATTCTTCTTCTTCTTCTTCTCTTCCACCTTGTACCTCATCGAAGTGTCGGGGGAAGATGTAATGTTCGTTGATGAGCTCTGTCAAGAGCACTATTAAGACTGATGTTCATTTCTGTAAGGCTGTTCTTAATGCCATCACTCCATCTTTTCCGAGGTCTTCCACTCACTTTATACCCGTTGTAACGTTTTAGTGTGGCTCGCTGTGGCGGATTGTACCAGGGCATTCTTGTTAGGTGTCCAAACCACTTTATTTGTTGTTCTTTGATGACCTGTAAGACTGGCTTTATTCCTAGCATTCGTCTGATTTCATGATTTTGTATTCTGTCTTTCCTTGAAACTCCTGCAGCTCTTCTAAGGCATTTCATCTCTGTTGTCACAATTTTACGTTCATTGGAGAATGTAAGTGTCCACGTTTGGCACTGATAGCATAATGTTGGCCAAAAAATAGTTCTGATAAGATTCACTTTAGTACTCTGAGGTATCTGCTTGTGTGTCAACAGAGGAGATAGTTGACCCATTACTTGATTAGCTTTGGCACATCTGGAGCTAATTTCTCTTGTTTTTTTTTTACTAACAGTCAGATTCATCAGTTAGATATTTGTTACATTAAAACTAAAATGGAGCAAAGTTAAATAAACAAACACAAATTTTGAAATATTTTTGTCATTCTTACTGGTCAGTGTTTCTGGGAGCTATCTTATGTAATATATTTCACTGGACACAAAGAAATGCCTTGATACATCAAGAAGTGGGTGTGCTGCAGTCTGTTAGTGTGCAAATAGCAAACAAAAAGTGTGGAAGATCTTCTTCTTCTTCTTCTTTCATTTACTGCAATGTTGTCTCTAGTATGAACTTCACCGTCTTTCGTAATTCACTCAGCAACCCGTAGAGGTTGAAGATCTACTGCAGCCACCTTTAACTGGAGTGATAATACCTGGCCGAACAGCAAGAGTAGAAACACAGCAAGGTTAACAGCACATGCCACAAGAAATTATAATGTGCTATTACCTGTTCTGATGAAGCCAACCTGGGACAGCATCTCTCTTGTACCATAATAGATGTCCAGTTCATCGATAACTGCATCAGTTAATTGTTCCCTTCTTCCTCCTTCGTTACTTCTACCAATAAAAGCATTTGTCTCTCTTGTAGACCTTCGCTCCCTCGCAGTGCTCTCCTGCTTCTGGCGATTAACTTCTTGACCATTTACATAAAGAGTAAGTCCATCATTCAAAGACCAGGTCACTTCAATAAAGTACCAAGTTCCTGGGTTGAGACCATTGTAGCGAGCCTCCCAGGTGCTGCGATCTCTCTTGAAAAAAAAAATAATAATAATAATACAAATATAAGAATGACAAATGTATGAAATCTAACAATTGGACACATCAAATAAAGCCATTTCTAATTGTCATTTATTTTATGTATCATTTATCTTTGTTCGTGAAACCAAAAAACTCAAAGCAACTGTATACAAAAGAACACCAGACAACTGTAGACAAAATAACACCAAGACACTGTAAACAAAACGCTCGCCTGTGGATCAGAAGGTTGTGGGTTCAGTTCCTGATGAGGGCTGGAGTGTTTTTGTTTTTTTAAATGACCTTGGCTCCCAAGTTGATCCAGCCTTAAGTTGGTATCAGGTACAGTCCTGGGAAGCAAAGGCAGCTGGCGTGATGCTGACCACAAAACCCACCAAGTATCGTTTTGTCTATAAAATATAGGCCTAGCCCTACCAATCCAATACACTTGAAAGGCATGGAAAAAGGTCCTTTACTTTACTTACTGTAGACTCACAAAAAATACCAGGAAACTGTATACCCAAGAATACTAGACAACTGTAGACAAAATAACACCAAGACACTATAGAAAAAAGAACACTAGACAAATGTAGACAAAAGAACATCAGGCAACTGTAGACAAAAGAACACCAAACAACTGAAGGCAGACGAACATGAGATAATTGTGGACGAAAGAACACCAGCAACTGTAGACGACAGATTAAAAATGGACGTATACTTAACCTGATAAAGAGAACTAAGAAATGTGTCGAAATGTCAAAGCTGCCAGCATAAGATTGAAAATGTCATCCTTTGTATACCAACTGATCTATAAAAATCTGAAAAGGGTTTGGGTGGTGGGGGAAATGGGGAACAAAGAACTATCATTTCATTTCATTTTGATCCTCTTATGTCAAGGTAAAGTATAATTTTTCACAATGTGTCCGTTTGTGCACTTCCTAAATTGAGATTCCCAGGGACTCTCATATTCCCTCTTTCCATTGTCTGCATGGTCAGCCTCTGCTTCAATTCGGGTCTGGTCAGTACATCACTGCTTGCTGTCGTATACTGTTCGTTAGCATTCGCATTACATGACCAAACCATTTCACTTGTGGTTTCCTAATAAAATCCCTAAGAGTACTAAGAGCCCTTCAAAGGAATCTCATTTCAGTTGTAATTTTTCTTTTATCTTTTTCTGTCATTGTTCAACTCTGGCATTGATGGCACAGGGTTGGCAAAAATTGTGTCACAGGAGTGCTCTTAAAAAGGAAACAAGAAATGTTAAAATCATCTAGAGATTAAAGACAAAAAAAGTTATTTCTTACCTGAGCAGCTGCCACAAGTTGTGTTCCACTTTGATAAATATCCAGGCCATATGGGGAACTGAATATATAACCTCTGTCATTTTGTATGCGATTAAACCTGGAAATAAAACATTTACTTTATGAACATTTACGAGTATATGATTTTTCTAAAAGTTTTTAAGTGCGTGATGTAATTTTTAAGATTAGCAGTTTATACAGAATAATCTTCATTGCATATAAATTTTCCTGTTATTCAACCAAATGCTTCTAAAAGATCATTAAAAAAATGGTTTTTAACCCTCTAAACCCAGAAAAGAACAAATGCATCCATACTTCAAGAGCTGAATATTGAAGAGAGTTGGCTAGTAAAGACAATAAAACATAGAAAATTGAAATATTTTGGTCACTTGAAACGTCATGGAAGTCTAGAGAGAACAATAATGGAGGGGTATATGCCTGGGAAGAGAGGAAGAGGAAGGCCAAGGAGAAGATGGGTGCAGGATGTGGCAGATGATCTCCAGATGGGTGTATCAGACGCAGGACATCTTGCTCAGGATAGGAAGGTTTTCCGGAGGGTTGTTATGGCAGCGAGGTTCCGCGAGGGACATGCTACTGAATGAATGAAACCCAGACCTGAAAATTTCTATACTAATTCCTGAGAAGGCACCAATCTGGCATTCCTACACTGGAGAGTCTAGTTAATGGCATTGGTTCTGTTTGCACCTGGACAGTGTTTAGGAGGACTGGGGTATGTTTATACTTGCTAAACATTAGGTTAGGTTAGTTGCGTATCCTTTACAGGGCATTGCAGAACCAACCCCAACAGCCCCTGGCTGTTGTGTGGCTTTTCTAGGCAATTTACGTCTAGTAGTTTGCCATTGCTTTCTGGACGGTCAGCTTTATTGATACCACTGTCAAAGCCAACGCAAGGCGCATTGCCGGCAGCTGGGATCGAACCCAGCATCCCGGCATTATGAAGCGTCCGCATCGACATAGCCACAGAGCCGACTGCTAAACATTAGCATGGGGAAAAAGGTGGGGAGGGGGGAATGCTGTGAAAAATGTGGTGGATCATTTTTTGAAAAAACAAGTTAGGATGATGCTATAATTTGTTCTTAACCTTTTGTAACCAGGGTCAGGTCACAGTATGAATCATCATAAGAATAATTTGTTTAAGCTCAGTTGACTATAGTGGTGTAATTCTCTGCACTGTTCAGGTTTATTGATTACTCCCTTTCACTTATTCATAAAATAAAATGTATCATATATAAAAATACATTTAAAAAAAATAATTAATGCATTTTTTTTCCTGGAAATCCTGGGTGTATGCCAGATTTCCAAAAGGTTTCCAGGGCAAAAATGTTAATAAAGTGAGTTTACTCTGCAAAAAAATCAATAGATTGTAATATTTTTAGGCCAGAAATCAAGACGTACTACATGAATTGGCAGTACGTAAAACAGACAGACACAAACAGACATAATAACAAATGCCACACGTCACAGACTGTAAGATTAATAGCAGTTGATACAAATGGATGACGACAGATATGATGAGGCACTAACTCGTAATTAATCAAGGCTTCTAAGATGACCTAACATAAAATGGGTATCAAGAAATTTTCAGGGACATAAAGATGGTCATACTGATGTTGATCAAATTACCTATAAAGTGGTGATCGGTTTATAAAAATATGGGGTTATCTCATGAATCCAGTTTACATCAATGTGTGGTAAATGATACAATACAGTCGAGTCCACTGAAATCGAACTTGGATAAGTCGAATTTCGGTAAAGTCGACATGACCAGCTTAGTCCTGGCAATTTTCTCTATTGTGTGTACTGTCTGGATAAGCAGAAATCCTGATAAGTGGAAGCATTTTCTTAGGTCCCTGCTACTTCTGCTTATCCAGACTCAACTGTACTTTCCTTGTACATATATATTTAAATATAGTTCATTTCAGCTGTTAAGTGAGCGAAATGACAACAACAACAAAACAATAAATGTTAATTTCACAAGTGCTAAGTAAAATAGAGGCTTTGTCAGATTTATCTAGTAAAGTCTGACTAAATATGTCATGATGTACAATAACACATTGAATATTCACTCACCGAATGAAAAATGATATATAAAAACCATTCTTGCATTTTTCAAAATCTCCAAGACATTTCTCGGATGAATTTCCCAGATTGATGTAACCTCCGTAGTCAAGAAAACTCACAGCCTGTCTGATCTTTCCTGGCACTGTCTGAAGCTGGCCATGAACTCTGGCATCGATGCCGACTGCATCAAGTCTGTCTACATTGATGCTGTTCATTGGTAAGTAGTAGTGGAACGCTGGGCCTAACAAGAGAAAGTGTAAACAGGTTGAAAAAGAACCTAATGCAACTGCTGGATATACTATTACAGAAGTGTACAGTGGTGACAGATCATCATCATCATCATCATCATCATCATCATCATCATGTGCTTCCCCAGACATCATTGGAATTAAGATCCCAAGTTTTGTTGTTCTGGGTCTGTTATATGAGGCAGCATCAAATGAAAACCTCAAAAGTGTGATAGATATTACAATAATCGAGCCATTGTCTTGTAACCTGTCAATATTGTTTGTTAATATTGTTAAGACTTTTAAGGATATGATATCACGCTGCAGACAAACATGATGATGTGATAATGACAGTTTAAAGATGACCACTTCACTTTTGACATGCACCAAAGAGCAGCAACATTCTATTATGCATTTTTTTTTTTTTAAATCAGTGATGGAGTGAAACTACAAATATTTGTTGGCTACTTAATCTTCATGGCCATAATTTTAGAGCATCCAGTTATATTTCTATCCTGATTCTGCCTCTACTTCATCTATCCCTAATTTTCAAATTGTCTCAGTTGCTTCCAGCATCTCTCATCTCTTTATGTACAACATTACTTCTTTCTTACAGTGACATATATATATATAAACATATAAAGTGCTACTTCCATTGGCTTTGTCAAGAACAAGGTTATACAAACATCAGCTGTTGGTTGTTTTGTCAAGATGCAGTGAAGAAGATGTTCATCTTTCTTGCCAGGTTGTATATATATATATACATACATACATATATATTTATATATGCCAGGACTGAGCCAATTATATCACAACAAGAAACATGACAATTTTTTACTTAGCTGTTTCAACTGACCTTTTTTAAACTTCCGGTTCCGACACCGATAGGCAATGGATGACTTTGAGAACTCGGCTTATGTAGACCATTCTCATTGCCCTTTCTCCTGCACTTTCAATGTTGCAAGATTGTGGAAGTCCGGTTTGCAGCCGGAGCTACTGAGTTTAGTGCTCCTAGCTGCACTATGAGCTGTGATTATCAGTTATTCCAGATTTGTACATAATAGCAATGATGGGTGATGTATTTTTCTTCGTTGTGCTCATGGGACAAAGCGTGTGCTATAGCTGCTATTTATTTGCTGGCCGTGGCTGCAACTTGGCCGAAGACATGTGGAGAATGGTCAGGAATAGTTTTAATCTACTCATCGCCCAGCTATTCGTCGAATGGTTGATTTTCAGCGATGATGCCTGGTCTCGCAGTGTGTTAAAGGAGGCATGCACCTTATGTTTTTCCAGATCAAATTGTGTGTGTTTTGCTGACTGAGGACACTTTGTATGGCTACGGCATTCGATTGAAGTATCCAGTGTTTCTGACTCAGGTTGTAACTGGAATCACTCGTATAGGCGGTTGAGAAATTATGGGCCAAGCTCGTTTGGTGCTGGAACCGTAATGACTAAACTAATTGACATTTTTGCAGTGATGTGGTGAAGCAGTTAGATGCTAGCCTGCAGATCTGATGATCAAAGGTTCAGATCCTAATGAAGCAGAACTATAAAAAAAAATGATTTTGGCTCCCAGGTCGACCCAGCCTTGAGGTAAAGTCCTGGGAAGTAATGGTGGTCAGCGTGATGTTGACAACATTACCCATTCAGTGCAGATTGGTCTATAAAATCTAGGTCTAGCCCTATATGCCCAGTTTGCCTGAAGGTGTGAAAAGGGTCCTTTATTTTACTTTACAAACTGTGCAGTGATGTAACAACTCGTAAGAATATTACTTTGCAGAAAGGAACACATTATTCTGAACATTGTGCCAGACTGGTTACCTTATTCTTCTTCTTCTTCGCGTTCACCAGCTGTAAACTCTGGCGGAAGGTTCTGGTTGCTCGTCTACTACTGAACTGCAGTCCTGCTCCAGAACCTGAGTGTTGCGTGTGCATCAGTTTTACAGATCTCATTCTCTTGAATACATGTGTGGGCTATCTTCCCTAGCTTCTGTGGTCCGGCGAGGTGACCTCTCATGAGCAACTTGCTGACCATTAATGTACAGATATAAACCTAGGAAACAAAGAATATTTAGATATAAACCTAGGAATCAGGGAATATTCAGATATAAACCTAGGAAACAGAAAATATGTAGATATAAACCAAGGAAACATAAAATATTTAGATAAAAGCCTAGGAAACATTAAGAAATTTACTGCTTTAAGAAAACAGCAGCACCTGTGCAATTCTAAATTATGAAATCATAAGGGCATGGGAAATCTAAGACAACATGCACAAAATTGTGTTGATCCGTACAGGAGTTTTTAAGATATTCGTTAAAGTACTAAAGCACAACTTTTGAAATGTACTGTAAGATATTTTTACAAAAGCATAGTTCTGGCAGCCTTGTTCCTAATTTGTTGAAGGTTTATAATATGTGTACAACTGGCACATTCAACACTGAGCATTTTTTTAAATTTAAATTATGTAAAGAATTACATTTCAAAACTTTACCTCTGTCCGCGTGCCAGGATGCAGCTACATGATACCATTTGCCAGGTAAGACATCTCGCTCCTCCACTCTCCATTCCTGTCCGTTTTTAGTCTTAAAAACAAATTCCAGGCCACTTTGTGAGTAGCTCATAGCAATGCCATGGCCATCACTGAGGTGACCTCCATTTGACATGAGCACAGTTTTCTGGTCTGGTACAGACTGCAGCTGAATCCACATTCCAACATAGTAACCTGCACAAAAAATTAATTTTTTAATGTAATTCTAAATTTATTTTATTTATTTAGCAACGTAATCCAGTACAGTCAAGAATTGTTTATCATTTTTAAAATCTATTTCTCAAAGATATTTTAGCCTAATCTTCAAATTTCTCTTTCAGACTCCAGAAGTGACAAGATGTCACCCTCAAGGACTGGGCCCTTCACACTGTGAATATTTGATATGTTGGGGTCATCCAAGAACTATACCCCGGCTTGTTTGCTCTGTTTTGGGGATCAAGTAGTTTCAACAAATGTTGGCACTTTATTTAGCTTAAAGGGCTAAAGCTTATACAGTCTAAAGGAAACCTTTTTTTGTGGGTCTTACCTGATCAGTTTGACATCACACTGACCATGTGAGTCAATCAATGGGTTTTAAGCCAAAAACAATAACAAAACTATTTGGTTAAAGTTAAAATACACTATTTGCGATCATAGGAATATTTTTGTGGGAGCAGTAAAAGAATTATTTAAAGGAAAGAGGAGAGATTTCATTACATTAGTTTTTATTGGTCTCAGTCTTGCTCTCCAAAGAACATCAGTTTGCCTACCCAAAAAAGTGAGGTAGGAAGCCCAAAACTCAGTTGCTCTTGTGTATGGATCTCCACAATACCAACACTCATGAACTGAAGGCCTGAATCCGCAAGCAACCCACAATCTTCATAACAGCAAAGTTGAAGTCGAGAGGATCAACTTTATTACCACAGAATGACTAGTCACCTGCACAAAGCACAAACTCCATAGCTCTTGCAGGGATGTCTGTCAAACTGTACTCATGAACTGAACAATACATCCATGAAATATTCGTCCTCTTCTTCTATTTAGCTTTTAACTCTGGTGAAAAGTTCTGGTTGTTCATCCACTTCTGGGATTATTCCAGAACTTGAGTTTTGCATGCTCATCAGTTTTACTGGCTTAGTTGTGTGCTGTTGGTTGTTCCTTCTCACTCTGGTGGATACACTACAACACAGTGCTGCACATATATAAGCCAGATCTATCAAACGGATATGCACACACATGTCTTGGAATAACAGTAAAGTCTGGAAGGGGATGAACAGTCAGGACTTTCTGCTGTAGTTTATGGCCAGTGAGTGCGATCAATACAGCCATGAGTTTGCAACAGCATCTCACATCCATGAATGAAGAATATAAATCAAATAATATGAGGATCAACATCGAAAAGACAGAAGTAATGTCAATAGGAAGAAAGAAGCAGAATTTAAACATAGCATTAGAGCACACATACATTAGACAGGCTTCTCAGTTTAAATGTCTTAAAAAAACATTCACTGAAGATGGTAAATTGGATGAAGAAATAGACATATGATACAATAAGGCAGGTCAAGTATTGGGTCAGCTAGCTCTCCTCTTACAGCATAAGACAATCCCAATCAGCACAAAGAGACATATTATACAAAGCATATCCCCCCCCCCCCTTTCCCCCCCCCCCCCCCCCCCCCATGCTGTCAGTGCCAGATGTGGTCACTCACAACCAAACAAAAGAAAATTAGTAACGGTGGAAATGAGGTGTCTGAGAAAGACTGTAGGAGTGATCAAAAGAGATAAAATCAGGAATGAGGTCATACGAAATAAAGTTGGCACAGA
Source organism: Candidula unifasciata (assembly GCA_905116865.2). Classification (NCBI taxonomy): domain Eukaryota; kingdom Metazoa; phylum Mollusca; class Gastropoda; order Stylommatophora; family Geomitridae; genus Candidula; species Candidula unifasciata. Next base: position 190,106 of record CAJHNH020001247.1, on the reverse strand, counting down.
ACCAATTCTAAATTACATACAAAGACAGCAAATCACATAGTTTGTCCACTTGGAGAGAATACCTTCTGATGCTATACCATACAAGGCATATGCCAAAAGAGGAGAGCGGCATAGAACAAGAAGCAGACCAAGAACAATATGGAGAAATAACATCAGAGAAACTCTACAGCACCACAATGTGTCTATGGTTAAAGCAGCCAAAGAGCACGAAGCAGGACCTTATATCTCCCTCGACATCTGAAGCAGCAAAAGAGGACGTAAAGAAGAAGAATACGATCTAGAAGAAAATATCCAGGTTGCTTATATACTATCAACGCAAAAATATCTAGGTTGCTTTATACTATCAACGCAAAGCATGCCAAATTAAGGATCTCCTCCCCCACACCCCCCCCCCCCCCCCCCCCCCCCCCCCCCCCCGAAGGCCACATGGATCATATCTGTGTCGTCATTAGGGCCACTCATGACAGCTAATTAAAGTCATTTAATAAAAATCATTGCAAAATATTTCTTTTGTGTGCACCGCAGATGTGTTTGCAGCGGGCCCACAGTTTGACATCCTGATCTACATTATATAGTCTTTGAGAATTCTACTTTAGAGAAAAATCTAGTACACTGATATACAGCTTACCCTGTTGGCAACGGTCAAGATCTCCAAAGCATTCTCCCTTATGGCTGGGACCACTTACACGGATCCACTGGGATCGGCCATCAAGCTTGAGAGCTGACGCCTTGACACCCCGTACCAGTTCTGGACTACCGTAGACTCTTGAATCCAGGCCTGAAGGGTTGAGTATCAAATCCCTGTCCAGACTGTCCATAGGCAGTTGGTAATGTGCAAGAAGGTCTGCAAATAACAACTATTTCTTTGAAAAAACACACAAGTCATTAGCAACAATCAACATAAAGATCTATAGCTGTTTACAAAAACACTGATAACTGATTTGAGAACTGACATAAAAGTCTACTGGAAATACCCATAGATGTTCTATCCCTCATATAGAATGTCTTTAGATATAGATGTTGACTGTTCCTGTAGTAGCACACTGATTAAATACATGTTGTTCTATTCCTCTCATTTATCCTTTCTTACCAGATTTATACAAAATTTCAAATGCACTTAACATAAACATACACTTCTCACTTCTTGTCTTCCAACAGTTACATCATCATTTTTTTAGGGTGGATGGGGGGGGGGGGGGTGCTGTCTTTGTATATTGTGTATTTTTCTTTCAGACTTAATGAAGTCGTTTCATTTTTTAAGTGTTCTTGCCCTTGCTCTGTTTTCATTGTAATATTTCTTCAGCATGGCTCCCTGTGGCAGTTGGTACCAGGACTTTCCAGTCAGATGGCCAAACCATTTTATCTGTTCCTCTTTCATGAATGCTATAGCTGATTTCAGTTCGATTCTTCTTCTAATTTCTTAATTTTTAATGTTATCTTTTTATTTTTTATTTTATTTATTTAAGATCAGAATAGCAAAGCAGACCATCAACTACACATAAACATAACAGAATAGCTAAACTCCCATTGAAATGCCTTGTGGTATATAGAACCAGTCCCATGTTTATGTAGGCCAGTTCAAAAACCAGAATAATCCCAGATACCCTGCTCAACCTCTGAGGAAATTATAATTTAAACACACATAGCATTTGTATAGTCAGCAGTCGTGTGAGGGAAGGACGTGATACGCCTCTGATAACAACCAATAGGACCGAATGCGGACAAGAAACTGGATTACTAAATTAGATTACTAACTGCTCTACCAGTCGGTAGAACCTCACACACCCCGTTTTCATCCCCTCCACAGCCGTACAGAAATAGGAGCATAAATGTCAGAATGGCAACAACACACAATTTCCCATCGGCTGTCAGTGTAAGACCGGCTTCAGCTGGAGCCGGTCGTGGTCAGTGTTAATGACAGTGTTACACAACTACCCTTTTCTCTACTCGCTGAATGTGTTTAAAAAAAGACTGCTGATTTTCAAATTGAGAATCAGCATCTTGTTATTACTCTGGACATTCCCTCAAGCGCTCTTTCCCCATCTTCAACAGCAAGCGCAGAGGTCCAGTTTGTTCAAAATTCTGCGTCCTAATGTCGGACGCAAGTTTTTGTTGATTTGAAGCCCCGCCCTGGCTGTTGCCGGGGGCCTTAATATAACCCACGCTATAGGTTGAACAGGGTTTCTGGGACCTTATCCCCTGGTGATCCTCATCCGAATGGTGGCACTTTTGTCTCACCGGGTGTTTATCGCTCAGTATGACATCTTGGTGGGGTTGGACGTCATCATCTTTTTTTGTGTTTTGAATAGCAAATAAATATAATCATATATTTGAAATAACATGACATGCGTTAACAAATACTGAATAACAGTACTTCTACACATGGTTGGAGGATTTGGGGGGGGGGGGGGGGAATCTCGTTGCAAATTTTCTTGAGGGGTAAGGGGTAGTATGTCTCAACTTCCATCGGCCGCTCCTCAAAGCAAACCACGTAAATCGTGAGTTGTTGAGAAAGACTCCGGTCGAAAAGTCATGTTGTAACTGCGCGTTTTTTCTTTTCTACCCCCACTAGGTGCTCAGTTATTTGTTAGATATTTAACTGGACAGACAGATGTATAATTCCTCTCGGAGACACTTCACGTTAGTTCAGTGTTTTTGCCTATTTGTTCGTGTTTTTGGTCATTGTATATTCATGCAGTGTGCTGCTGAAGGCTCTTTGGTCGCAATGTCAACTTGTCGTTTGTGTGATAATGTGAAACTGATTGGCTCTGCTTTTCGTTTGGGTTGATATTTTTTTCCTCATATTAGGTAACCCCCCCCCCCCCCCTTTTTTTTTTTTTTAAATTTTTTATTTTTATTTTGAAAGGATAACAAAAAGAAAATACTGGTAAACAACAGTCCTAAATTCTTCCCTCCTACTCTTCCAGAGATACATCTGTTGACTATACGATAATCTGATACGTCACCATGTTGGAACGTTGCCTTCAGGGAACAAGCCAGATTTAGCATTCTGAACATTCCAAACGACGCAGACGCCAGCACGAGAGAAAGGGGAACCAGAGGTTGGCGGGTGAAATGCCTGCACGCGTACCCTTGTTACTTACCGGTGAGTATCTGAGTACACGGTGGGATCGAAAGAGGGGCGGAGGAGAAAGGAAGATGGTCTGCGATTACACACCGGGTAATTTCGCAGCTACCTGCGCTTTATCTCAGATAGGGTCATGTTAACTCATGGAGACCGGAAGAGGGCTTTCTTTTAAATTTTTAATTAGGATATTTACAAACAGCTATTAAAAACAAGCGCCTATGGTTTACCTGCATCCTAATAGTGAAAAACGATGAGTAACAGTGAATTTTAAAAAGCATGACGTAAGAGACAACTAAGGATACAGCTGGTCTTGTGATTGATTTCCACATTCTCTAAAAATGCTCAGCCGCAAAGCTAATTAAATATGAAGAAGGCTGACTTTTTTTTAAAGATCAGAGAAGCAACCCCAAGAATTACATTAGCGACGTGTGATCATTTCGTATATGTAAGCGTTAGTATATAACAATTACACTGTAGAGAGTATCACGTGATATTTTCCTTTACATCGCTTGCCCGTTTAGAGTGCGTGCGCAGCTGGTGTTGTAGTACAACTGCTAGCTTTACGTGTTGATATTTCTGCATGAGTGGCGTAAGCATGCAGTAAGCGTTCTTTTTCGATGTGTTAATATTCATAACCAGCTTTACGTGCTTGGCGAGCCGTAAACCGAGTGGCAGATTCGTAATCAGTGGTCAGCATTAATAATAAACGGTCAAATAACGCATTTCTCCTTTGCAATGGAAAGTGTCAGCGGCAATTACATCCATTTTATGCACGCCTGGCCTTTGGAAATCCGAAAGAAGTCTGCATGGCCGACCGCCCTTCTTTCAGTTAGAGAAACCACCAGAATTGGCATTTGAGATGCTAGAACTATGTATGAATTTGAAAGGACAACAGACTTGTAAGAGAAATGCAATATTTCAGGATTATGCCCAATAAAATTGAAGGGAACGGACGAACGGAGTCTCATGCTATACCGAGTAAGATTGCCATTACAACAACATAATTGCCACTTGCTATCTAAAAAGAATGTCCTCAAATTCTAGGATTCAATTTCTGCGGTGGACGGTTTAGTTTAAAAAAACCGTTCTCTTTTTTTCGACGGTATCACGAGAGGCATGCATGGGTAGAGATTGGAGCCTCATCAGGTAATATTCACAAAAACCGCAGTGGGTGCACTGTAGTAGTAAACTTTCATTGTGACGATGGAACACAAATGGTTTTGTTTAACTAAAAAGAAAAATTAAAGCGCTCATCCTCATGAAGCAGGCACTTTGCAGAACGTCGCTCTCAACACGGTCTGCTTAAAAGAAACTCCTTCTATCGTCAGCTCTCCCGCTTCGTGTACTTTCATGTTGAAGTTGAAGTTGGTTAAAAACAAAAATTGCAAAACTCCTTGACTCTTTCAGTCTGCTCCTGGTTGAGCCGTGACTATATCAAGTCCTTGTTTGTGTGCTGACTCTAGGTCGTTTTGTTTCTTGGCTGTGCCTTGATTACCGATTTTCTTGCTTGGTGTGAAGTAGGCTGCATTGGTGGAGGAGAGCTAAAAGTCCTGAGAAGGACAATAAGTGAGTGCCGGGCGCGGCCTGGTGCGGGGGAGAGTGGGAGATTATTTGGCAGAAGAGCGGTCTTAGTTGGCTGGTTCAGCGCGGGAGGTCCGGTCCGGTGAGCTTGGCTTGAAAAGTGTTATGGCGGCTAGGTCGGTTCTGGTCGGTTGCTGGCTTTGTCATGCCGGTTAGCCTATTTTGATCTTTTGCATTCTGGTCATGCTGTCTGTGAGCATTTGCATCCTCTCTTTGAGTTCGTCGTGAGTTATGTGATCGGCTTCCCGCTCAGTGAAGTCGTCTTTCGGGCGTTCCTTGAGGATGCACAGGTCCTGCGTGCATTTCCTCTCTAGATCTCCGGTTTTTCCGTGTGCGTCGTGGATCTGCCTCTTCCTGTCTTTTTCCTTCTTCGCGCTTTCTCTGGCGTCTATCACTTTGTTCGTGGCTTGGAGTGCAGAGCTGAGTTTGGCGCATTCTTTGCTTGATCTCTGTAGCTTTTCTTTGGTGTCTGTCAGGTCTTTTTTGATGGTGGTGACCTCGGACAGTAGGCTTTTGTGGCTGTCTTCCAGTTCTTTTGCGGCTGCGGCATTAGCTGCTTTCAACTTCTTAAGGTCAGTTAGATTTGCCATCAAGTCGATTTTAAAGGTCGCTATTTCTGCAGTTTCCTTCTCTAGCCTCCTCTGGGTCTCAAGAGATGCCTGCAGGATGCTTCTCAGGTCAATCATCTCGTCCCTGTCTTGAGTCCTGAGTGCCCTGATTCTTGCGTTCTCTTCTCGCAGGGATTTAATTTCGTTTCTCAGCTGCGTAATGACGTTGTTGTTCACGGCTGTCGGACTGGGCGCCTGATATCTTTGTTTCGGCTCTGGGTTGTGTGTGGTCCTGGTGGTGGTATTCGCCATCGCTCTCTTGACTTCTTTCAGGTACGGGCAGCCCATGTACCTGGCGCTGTGTGCACCGGAGCAATAAGAACATATTCTGCTTGCGTTTGGCTTTTTAAAGTCAGGGTCCACTTTTGCCAGAGGGCATTCATTGAATTGATGTGGGCCTGAACAGTAACGGCACGACGGGCTGCTGCGGCATGACGAAGCAGAGTGCCACGCCTTGTTGCAGCGCGAGCACTGCAGAACTTTTGTGGTGTAGGCTCCCGGTCGTTGCTGCTGCTGCCTGGGTAGGCGGGTGAAGGTAGCTCCCTGCGCCACGACTGGGGCAACTTCAAAGAATACCGGTGCCTCGATAGGGCCTACATCCAGGGCTGGCGGCGTCTGGGTGAGTGAGGCCGGCGTCTCTTCTGGGTCGTCGATCGGTTCTGGCAACGTCGGCACCGTTGGGGCTGGTGCGGCGACAGGCTCATCTTCCTTCTTGGCAGAGGTCGACCTGGTATCCCGGCGCTGGGTAGGAATCTTCTTGCCACGGGTCATGGTTACGTATGGCTGTGGCTGGCAGAGGCGGTACTTCTAAGGCTGCTGTCGAATGCTAGGTCCCTTCGGAGTAGGCAAGGCTTGTTAGAGTGTTCTGAAAAGAACACCCAAGCGTGCTTCCTCCTCAGTTCTCTAGACAAACGTGTAACAACTGGCTGGTACGTCTGCAGTATCGGGCGGTAGAGCGAGCGAGAGCTGTGTGCGGCTGGGCTCTGTCGTAGTTCGTCGTCCTGTCCTCTGTCGTCTCTGTGTACTTTCATACTCAAGGAGTCATTTATATAATGTGCTCATCTTCGTGTTGGTCGGCCTTTTTTTCAAATCCGCTATGGTTCTTTATATGACTAAAGTATTTCAGCTGCCAGTACATGATGCTGTTTATTAGCCAGTCTTCCTTGATGTTTAGATCTTTTAAAATGCCAGTATTTTTTTTTTCTTTTCTTTGTAAAGTGCTAGCAGGGAGGATATGGATGATTGCTTTCCCTCTCACAAAATGTCCCAGCAATTGTAATAATTGCTACTCTGGAAATAAAAGGAAAACATGACATCTGGGATACCTCTACTGTCAAAGCTCCTTTTTACCGCCTGCTAGTGATGAAGGCAACCGCTTCATCCAGGCATTTTTTTTTTTTCACTTGTAATTAGTTTACTCAGTCGTAACTGAGATTGTGTTCCTGTCTGTTGCTGGTCCCAGAATACTGGTAGAAGTATCAATTGAACTGTGATGCTATGTGAATATGCGTGTATACTTGTATGAGGAAATATATGGCAGTTGGTGGGAAACCCTCGCAGTCACCGAAACAGCACAAATAAATCCACAAGTTTTGATCGCAACTCGTTGAACTAGAGAACAGAAACTGAGACAGGAGGACACACTACTCAACATTCAATATATTAAAGACATGTCTAGTAAACGCCATGGACAATGGATAGATATAAACCCAAACGAAAAGTATGGACAATGGATGTACGACGGAAGAGGTCCTTGTCAAATCCACTCTCAAGTAGTCATCGGGTTGAAGATGGATTGCCGTGAATCTCTGGCACATCCTGTCGCGTATTTGAATAGTACTGACTTAGCATCTTATCTCTCTCTCTCTCTCTCTCTCTCTCTATATATATATATATATATATATATATATATATATATATATATATATATATATATATATATATATAAAATCCATGTTATTGTAATCTTCGGTTCGGGTTCTCAGTGTAGCACAGATATTGGAGATCATGACCCCATGACCCTCAGATTCTTTCTGATGGCTACCTCCATGTGTTCTTTTGAGTACGGATCATTGTTAATACTCAGATAGATTTGTTCAAGTGCCACGGTGTTCTCCAATAGATCGCCCAATCGATTCTCAACCTAGGGCGCGAATTCTGTTGAAAAAAGTGTCCACTCCTCTGTATTGCTGTCTGAAAGATGGACCCTCAGAGACTGAAGAACCACTATTCAGATGTGAATCCAACTGTGAACCCCAGGTTCCTCGCTCAACAAGCTAATAAAACAGATCTGCTACTGTTAAGAAGCAATCTGCTGTCCAAATGGATTGGGATACAATTAATAATGAGAGTTCATGAATTACCAACGAGGGTCCAATAATAAATATGCCAGAATACGCCCAGTTCTTTCGAATTTCCAACCGCCCAGCGATTTAGAACAGAAACAATGTTCACAAGAGCCCTGACATTTAAAAAAAAAATATATTATTTCATGGTTCTTGTCTGAGAAGGTTAGATGTACGAAAGTAAGTCACCATGTTTTACTTTAAATTTTAAAATACGCATTTTTTGGAACGAACCAGGCAGACACGCCTTCCAAGTTATCCCACCCAAAGGTGAATGCCCAAGAGGGGAGGTAACCCATGTGAGCGTCATGATTGCATTACTCTCACCGATGCCAAACCTACAAAGGAAGTGGCCCCAAAGGTAGGGCAGATTTCTCTGTGTTCTCTAGCCAAATGTCAGATATAAGATGTTAGCATTGGGGAGAGTCCATCACAGTCCCTGCTACCTTAAAGGTTGATGAGCCTGACAGTTCTTGTTTTATTTATTGTGCATCTGTCTGTGCTTTACACATACATTTCCAGCTGTTTAGGCTGGACGTATACACCAACTGTTTGTTCAATACTTAATTACCCAATTGTTTATGCTTTACATATACACACAGCCCCAATCGTTTATGCTTTACATATGCACACAGCCCCAATTGTTTATGCTTTACATATACACACAGCCCCAATCGTTTATGCTTTACATATACACACAGTCCCAATTGTTTATGCTTTACATATACACACAGACCCAATCATTTATGCTTTACATATACACAGCCCCAATCGTTTATGCTTTACATATACACACAGCCCCAATCGTTTATGCTTTACATATACTCACAGCCCCAATTGTTTATGCTTTACATATACACACACACCCAATCGTTTATGCTTTACATATACACAGCCCCAATCGTTTATGCTTTACATATACACACAGCCCCAATCGTTTATGCTTTACATATACACACAGTCCCAATCGTTTATGCTTTACATATACACACAGTTCCAATCGTTTATGCTTTACATGTACAGCCCCAGCTGTTTATGCTTTACACATCCATCTTCACCTGTACATACTTTACACACACACCTCCAACTGTTTCTTCTTTACACACACTTACCTATCATGCTTAACGTTACAGTAACAGAGAGTGCAAAAATTACACTACAAGAGTATCAGGTAAACAGAAAAAAATGGCTGGCTGAGTGAACGTGTATTAACAAAACGCTCTATTACAGTAAAATGAAACTGTCCAATAAACTTGATCAATTCAAATACTATGGGGGGGGGGGGGAGGGGGGGGGGGTGTTCATTACATCAAAGAAACGACAGGTGGAATGCACATGATGATGGTTACCACTGTGATAGTGATAATGACGACGACAATAATTATGATGCAGTGCACCTGGTAAGCTCTTAGTCTGAATCGATTAATCCCCTGATTATTTAGTAGAAAACTGCGCATGTCAGGAAGTATACACCTTGGGCCATCCCATTTCATTTAATAATTTCCATAGATTCATCTTACATACACTCAGTGATTCAGAAATCAATATAAAAACAATCATAGACAAGAATATATCGTGTTTCATGGAAGGAAAATTACAGGGGTTCTTAACGTGAAATTTACAACTTTGGTCATCTCATTTCATTTAATAATTACTACAGATTCCCCTTAGATACACTCAATGATTCAGAAATCAACGAACACCAATCATACAGGACGGATCGTATTTTTTGGGAGGAAAAATAATCAAATATAGAAGTTCTTAAGATACCAGGAATGAAAAGAATGTCGCTGAAGGAAATCACAAGGAAGCAAGTCACATGTCTCGCCCATATTAAAAGACAAAACATTCTTATTAAAGACCATACTGTAGATAATAGGTAAAGACAAGCGAGCAAGAGAAAGACGGTGATACAAGTGGGAGGGTAACATAAAGAGATGGACAAGTGCAGGCTGAGAGAGTGTACTTCCGGGGCGAAAGACAGGGTGTGCAGCAATCCTTCATTGTGGAAAGGGAACCTGGCTGAATACTGATAAACTTATGACAACAGTTAACTACGATTTATCTCAAATCAGGACATCTTTACCTAAACACAAATTACATGTGAGATGAGATGTATAAGAAATGCGGCCGGTAAAAAACCTCCAAAGAGGCAGAGTCACCAATGAAGAACTAAGAACGGTAGGCACAATACCGATAAAGGATTTCATAGGATTTCAAAGAACCAAATGGTTTGGTTATCTTGTCGGAATAGGGGAAAACATCAGACTTCATCTACAGCGAACTACCTGAGAACAGCAAGTTACAAGACATGAGGCTACCATGACAGTTGTAGGTGTGAGTGACTTTCTACCCCACTAGGACATCACACAAGCGATAAACACCCGATGACACAACGTGCCACCATATGGATGAGGATCACCGTGGAGAGGTCCCAGAAACCGCGTTCAGACATTTGGCCATTTTTATGGCCTGCCTATATTGCGGCCCCTGGCAAAAGCCAGAGTGGGGCTTCAAATAAAAAAAAAATACGTCCTGAAAAGGACGTAAGGACTTGAAGCTATTTGACAGTTGTGGGAGGATGGAGTAAAAGAGACACTATAGAAAACCAAATAAGACATTAACACACGCTACACAACTAGCAAAAGACAACAACTAAATAATAATAGTCCATCTAATTCCTTTCTGCGACCCTTCCCGGAATAAGCAGTATGACAAAAGATGAAGAATGAAATCTTCACGTGTGAGCTAGGCAGTACATTTACTAGATGACTAGATACTGGTGCTAGTGCAACCAGAGAGCTTCATGAAACAACATGCAGACGATAGTTGTTGGTAATTAATTGTGTCATCGGCGTGATTTGTGTAGGTGCCGGTGATAACAACTCGTACATCAGGAGCTGGCGATGGGAGCAGGCGGGAGGCAGAAAGTAATTCACATAAGTATACACACACTTACACGTACATAACATACACATACAGCAAACACGCATACGCACATGCAAACATATATACACACGATTCCACATATACGTTTACATACAAGCACACACAGCCCATGTAAACAGTAAGGTAGGCCAAAGTAAACATTAACTGTAACTTCAAGAGTGCAGAAAAGGTGAGAAATCCACAAACCGCCCATTCTGTACACACACATCCGCGCGCGCACATACACACACACGCACGTGCTCGCATACACGCACGTATGGACGCAGATGCGCATACAAACACAGCCCGAGTCTTCTTTTTCTGGTACTTCTTCCCCTTCTCCTCTTTCGTACGTCTTTAGTTGTCAAGCAAGTAACGTGTGAAGTATGTTTGATAGGATAGGCTAAATGTACAAGAAAGACAGGCTTATAAGTCATGACCTTCTGAAAATACGGTTCGTTCGTTTTCATCACTTCTCCTCCTTTTTGTTCGTCTGTCAGATCCGTTTAACTTGCTCGTGTGCGTACCAACATACACACACGCGCGCACGTACACACATGCACACACACATACACGCATTCATGCACGCACGCACACACAAATACACACAGCCAGCACAATCAGCATTTACCTGACAACACCTGCCAAGCAACGGGTTGTAATGTTGATCTACAGTTTCGGTTGTTTTCGGAAACGTGTTTGCTTGTGTACTCATTCGCTTTTATAATGATACCATTCACACATTTCTTCTCTTGTGCTCACTCACAGGCACTGGTCTGCCCATTTCATCGTCATGTCTCAAACAATTCACCGGCGTGAATGACCTCTGTCATAAAAATAGATCACCTAGGGATAATACTCCCTTTAATGTAAGTTTATAAACATCGGGTGCCTAAATATAACTTTATATAAGTACCCTGATAGCCTGTCTAAGGATCTATGAAGCATATACAGTTAAACTCTTCGCCGTCGAGGTAGGCGCAAGAGGACTTATCTTCATCTCCACATAAATATATTAAAGCACCTGGGCTTGCGAGGCAAAGAGCGCAGACTGTCACTAAAACAACTGGGCGAAGCAGCTGAAATTGCTTCAAGCTGGCTGTGGATACAACTGAACGTCGTGGGGGATAGACCTCGATAGACTGGTCCGAGCACCCAGAGGAAAGGAACTTTTCATCCCTAAAAGCCAGAGTGTCTGATTAAAGTCTGCCAGTATCCCTCTGCCAATTGCCAAAGTCTAACATATATGTCCGATAAACCAACCATGAACGTGTCACTTTTGTCGTGAAAGTAGTAGCATAATTTGCTACCACAGCGACAATAAATAACACCAAACCTCACAATACTTGTTGCAGAGCTATCGTTTCGTCTTGTCCGTATGTCCGATTAAGAGTAGCAGGGGAATTCGAGGCCTGGCGTCATGACCCAGGTCGGTCCCCTCCGAGATTGTGTAGTGCAATTTGTACGGAGATCACTGGGATCGTTGCCGGAGCTACAGAGTTCAAGTTTTGTGAGGCGCTCTGGGCAGACAGCTAGTGGAGAGAGACAAGCCATAAAGGATAAAACCAGGTGCAATGAAGTTTATTCTCTAGGAGGGGGAGGATTAGTTGCAGGGAAAATCAAAAAAGGCAATTTTATAGGGGACATGTTTTTTTTAAACAATACATAAAAACACATATTAAACGTTGGTTGATTGTGTGTTTGCTCCATTAGCTGCTGTAAAAGTAAAGTACACTTCTCCACGTCTTCAGGCGTATTGGGCATATAGGGCTAGACCTATATTTCATCGACAAGTCAACACTTGGTGAGGTGGGGGGTGTGCTCAGCACCACGCAAACCTTCTTTAATTCCCATGACTTTTACATAGTAGCCATTTATGGCTAGGTTGACTTAGGAGCCAACGTCATTAAAAAACAAAAACAGTCAAGAACCGTCCAGATTTTAAACTATGACCTTCGAATCCACAGTCTAGTGTCTAACCGCTACAAAACGGTGGCTTTTGTTATTAGATGAGAAAATAGTCAACTGAACCGCGAGCTTAACGATGGTTAAAAGGGGAAAAAGACACAAACACACGAACAAAAAGACTTTTCAGCAGCAGGGAAAAAAACTGTTCTTGTTTTTATCCATTTCTGATTTACTATTTTAAATTAGTATACTTAATTAAAACTATTGTTGTCACCATTGGTGTTTTGTTACTATTATTTCTACTTTCTTTTTACTTTTTTTTAATTTGATCACTAATAGTATTCTTCTTCTTCTTCAGCATTCCGAGCCCTTGAGGTTTATTGCTGCAGAAATCACCCGCCTCCATTCATCCATTTGGTTGGCCTTTTCTTTCCAGTTGGTGACACCAAGTGTTTGTAGGTCTGTCTGGACATTATCTCTCCACATCTTCTTGGTATGCCTCGAGGTGTAAGACCATCCAGCTCTCTTGTGTACAGATCTTATCTCTTTGTCATCTGACATTCTCCCAGTATGACCCATTTCAGCCTACTAGCTCTCATGATGCCAGTGAACAATGGAGATTTAAACAGATCACGAATTTCGTTGTTGCTTCTCACTCTTCTTTTCCCGCTGTTTAATATTATTATTACTATTATAATTTACGTAATTATTTTGTTTTTATTTGAGTCGTTGCGCATTTTTTGGTCCTTTTGCTTTTTCTGAATGTTATATTTATTTATGCACCTCCACGTCGCCTATAATAAGCTCCATTTTTGTGTGTGCACCGTTTGTCGATAAAGGCTACTGTCGAAACGTCTTATTATTTCTGTGTATGTGTCTTTTTCGCCGTCGTTAAGCTAGTGCAGTTCAGTGCAGTATTCTCTTTGGTTGTTTGCTTGGTTGGTGGCTGTTTTATACGCCGTTTGATTTATAACTGGTTGGTTTGTTGGTTGGCTGATTGGTTTGTTAGTCGCTTGCCTGATAGTGTGACTGGTTGATTGGTTAGTTATTTGCTTGCCTGGTTGTGACCGGTTGATTGGTTGGCTGGTTTGTTCGTTGAAAGGCTGGTTGACTGTTGGGTCAACTTACATCTTCTGCGTCTCCTTCTCCTCCGCTATCACGTACTAGTGTCTTTAATGTGGCTTACCGGGTCCTCGTATTCTAGAATCATATTTACTGCAAAACTCGCTACTCGTCATTTTCAGAAGGAACGCAGACGAAGAAGAAGAAGAAGAAAAAGAAGAAGAAGAAGAAGAAGAAGAAGAAGAAGAAGAAAGAAAAGGAGAAGGAGAAAATGCCATGTGGCTAGTCTTCATAATGAAACCGATCGCTTTTTTGAAGTTCTTTTTACAGCACATCAGGTGAAGTTAAGTGCAGTACATCATCATCATCATCATCATAAGTCGACGAGCATAATGTTTCGCTCCACCTTTATGGCTAATGTACTTTTCTCTTGGCTCTCCTTTTGCTCCCCCCCCCCCCTTCCCCATGAATCTTGCCAGCACCTACCAAATCTTGAATCCATTCCTCCCATATTATGTTCGAAAAACACCGACTATTTACGTCTGATATTTCTTATCATTGCCTCGAGGATGACTGTTTCCTTTATTCTATTATTCCAAACCACAAATTCTGCTTGAAGTGAATTTAATTTGCTATTCATGAACAACTCTTCAGAAAACGTCAACCCTGTCTAGCTAGACTACATGTGTGCAAGTTCAACAGTAAAACAGGTAGCAAAGCTTATGCATTTGTAAACCGGTAAAATGTAATTTGGTCATGGCTGATACAGTGGAACATTGTTACTCACTAGTTCTTTAATCCAGTAATCCCGTCCACCCCCCCCCCCCCTCTCTCTCTCTCTCTCTCTCTCTCTCTCTCTCTCTCTCTCTCTCTCTCTCTCTCTCTCTCTCTCTCTCTCTCTCTCTCTCTCGCCAGCGGCAAGCTCTCATAAATGTCAACACGCCAAGCAAGTGTGTACAGATTTAGCAACATGGCTGAATGTAATTGCTGTCATGTGTGAGCACACTATTGGAGCTGCACCTTTTTAGACCAGACTACTTGTCATCTTGGCTAAAAAGGCTGACTGAGAGAGATCTACATCATTGTTGCTCTATCTCATATTTCCTGATGTAAACGCCTATTTGAACGGCTGACTCATTCTCAGGGGTTGCATTTAAGTTTTCACTCAATTATAGTATATTTATTTGGCCAGTTGTGCTGTCTCTTTCTGCGTCTCCCTCTGTCCCCCTTGACTCTCTTTTTCACTGTATGTCTGCCGTCTTTCTGGGTTTTTATCTGTGTCTGTGTATGTACCCGTCTCTCTGTGTGTGCTTGTCTGTCTGTGTGTGCTTGTCTGTCTGTGTGTGCTTGTCTGTCTGTGTGTATATGTGTGTTTATGTGTGTATATGTGTGTATATGTGTGTTTATGTGTGGATATGTGTGTATATGTGTGTATATGTGTGTGTATGTGTGTGTATGTGTGTGTATGTGTGTGTGTGTATGTGTGTGTATGTGTGTGTATGTGTGTATGTGTGCGTGCGTGCGTGCGTGCGTGCGTGCGTCTGTCTGTCTGTCTGTCTGTCTGTCTGTCTGTCTGTCTGTCTGTCTGTCTGTCTGTCTGTCTGTCTGTCTGTCTGTCTGTCTGTCTGTCTGTCTGTCTGTCTGTCTGTCTGTCTGTCTGTCTGTGTGTGTGTGTGTGTGTGTGTGTGTGTGTGTGTGTGTGTATGTATGTGCGTATGTATGTGTGAATGTATGTATGTATTATTTATGTATGTGGGAGTGAATGTATTTATACATTTACGTATGTACGTATTTATGTGTGTTTGTATGTGTGAGTGTGTGTGTTTATGCATTTATGTATGCATGTGTGTGTGTGTGTTTATGCATTTATGTATGCATGTATGTGTGTGTGTGTGTTTATGCATTTTTTGTATGCATGTATGTGTGTATTCATGTGTATATGTATATGCGTGTATGTATATTTAAATGTGCCCGTTTGGCATACATGCGAGTATGGGTTTCACTTGCTCCTAATATTATGTATACTGCTGTGTTAACGTCTGCGGGGAGTTACCGGGGGATCTGCCCGACGCTTAACACTCAAGGAAAAGGCGAGACCGATATACAATCAGACAATTACTGGTGCCAGCAGAATAGGAACTCTTCGCTTGCTGCTGAAGATGGTGACAGCGCGCTTTTGGGAGTAATGTCGATTCTTCATTCAATATTTAACATTCTCTATTAGCATAACATGTTTCTAGACGGAATAGAATTGTCGTATGAGTGAGGGATGTGAGACAGGCCTGCGTGCCCAATTTGTGACCCTGTGAAAATAAAGTTGGTTCATTTATTCTCTTCGAGGCAGTTAACAGATCTCAGTCAGACACGGACAAAAAGAGCTTTTATACTAAAGTAGACAAGCAAATATCTTAATAACCGGCTGCAACGTTTTAACTAGTAACAGATAGCAACACAATCAAGTCTCTTGTTTATCCTAGGGTAGGAAGATAACCAAAGAGAACGAAACCATTTGTCGTAGGTTTGTCGAGAGCGAGCGGGCATGTGTGTGCGGGGCTTTTTCAGTACAACACAGACAACACTTTGTATGCATTTCCATTCACCCATAAGAATAGTTTGTTTTTCTGCCTCATCGCTGGATTTTCCACTTGTAGTCATCTGCGGACTGGCACGACCGCTTACTTCTCTACTATTCTACTTTGTGTAACATATCTCTCTCCGTGAAAACAGAAGGGGGCTCTAGGGTGTGGTACGCCGCTTATACTATTGTGTGAACATGGTATGATTAGATCAACATGATGTCACGGAGGTCTGTTGGTGATATGGTACATTGTCTATACTATTGTATGGCTGGGCAACATGATGAGCAGAACAAAATTATGTCTTTGGTTTAATTTGATAAACTATTCTATGATAAAATGGCGCACAATGCCATGTTCCAAACAGCTTTTATCTCTTGTTCTCCCACATCTTTTTTTCTCTCACAATTACTGGTTGTCACGATTCAAGCCACGTTTCCCACTTTCCGCAAAGTACCCAAAATTGTGAACTCTTGTCTGATAAAGTTAAAGTTTTGTCGAGAGAAACGACTTCCTTGCCTTGAGCCCGGTTTTATCCCAAAGGGCTGGGTCTCTTTCTACAGACCGCTAGTCGCCCACTGAGAGCCTATCGATGGATAAAGTTGTAACAAAAAGTGAACACAAGGGTCTTAGTCTGAACAGCGGAAAAACAGTAGTAATGGTAATTACCAAAAAAAAAAAAAAAAAAAAACTAGCACTCCAAAATATACCATCAAAGTTGATATGTTTAAGTGCTTGGGTACCGTGATAACATCAGATGGAAATGTATTAAAGAAGATAAATGTAGAATAGCTCAAGCAAATGGAGAATTTTACAAAACACAGAATATGTTATGCAATCTTTCTTTGTCAATCGAGACGAGGAAGAGAATTCTTAAAAGCTAAATGAATCCTATCTTGATTTATGGAAGTGAATCATGGACAGTTGGCAGATTAGTGAAAAATTATTCGGAAGCTGCAGAGATGTGGTTTTATAGACAAATGATGAGAATACCCTGGACAGAGAAAAAGAGTAATGAAGACGTCTTGAAAGAAACTGACTCACGAAGAGAACTGATTGCCCACATCAGAAAAAGACAATCTACATTCTTTGGTTATGAGATGAAAATTAAAAATTTAAAAAAACTTGAGTACATCGTGACAATAAGAAAGTTGTAGAGGTGAAGTAGCAGAGGGAGACAAGGAGAAAAACAATGCTGGACAGTTTGATATCATGGCTTGGAGGATCATCTTGTCAGAGTTGATTGAAAGTACACGAGAACACGAGACAGAAGGTTGTGGACAGACATAACTACCAGCGCCACACTGCATGGACTTTGGCAAGAAGAAGGGAAAGACATGGATAAACTAAAGACCTACCTTTAAGGCACTCCTGCTTGTAGATGCACTCACAGCTGGGCCCCTCGTTGCCGCTCACACAGGGACACTCCTTGGGACATGGATCACGCAGTTCACAGGCCTCTCTGTATGTAAGGTCAACGCCTCGACCCTCCAACATTGATGCTCTGTTTGCACAGACAAAACGAAATAATGAAGAACGTTGGGGATTATCAAGGTAACTAGGTCATTAAATGTACAAGTGCCAATTGTAAGGAATGTGCTATCAAGACAAATGACAGGAGGCAGGCGGATGGACGGACGGACGTTGACATCAACAACCGACATCACCTTACATGGGGCATTCCCATAAACGCTCTGTCACCATCTTCAGCAGCCAGCGCAGAGTTCCAACACCAATGGTGCCAGTAGCATTCTGATTATTTGTCCGTCTTGCCTTTCCTTTGAGAGTCGAGTATCGGACAGTTCTTCTCGTTATCCCCGTTGCGTCACTCCCACCAGACTGTGGTGATCCATTTGCTCCTCCGAATTGTGCACGTTCTTCCACAAGGCCCTAACCACGTCTACCTTATCATGCATCAGTATTCCACCAAGTTATGCAGAGCCAGCCAGTCTGTCCGTCTGTTCATTTCCCAACACAATAGCAGAATGATCCAGTCAATGCTTCCCAGTCGAGACCTCCGAAGTAAAGCGTGTCCCTCTAAAAGCTGGGTCAACCCGTGAACCAGTGTCAGATTTTAGAAGCAGATTCCAATACAACATTCCGTCCTCTCAATCATGCAATACAACACCAACAACACTTTATACTAAGTACTTACGTCCTTTTCAGGACGTAATTTTTTGTTATTTGAAGCCCCACTCTGGCTTTTGCCAGGGGCCGCAATATAGGCAGACCATAAAAATGGCCAAATGTCTGAACGCGGTTTCTGGGACCTCTCCACGGTGATCCTCATCCACATGGTGGCACTTTGTGTCATCGGGTATTTATCGCTTGTGTGATGTCCTGGTGGGGTTGAAAGTCACTCACTCACTCACCAACAACACTACAGTGCTGACTAACCTACCTAACGGGCAAGCAGGAACAGTTGAAGTACAGGATGTTTCTTATCTCCCCTTGGAATGGCGAGTTGAGGACATTGGCGGGAATGTTGAGGCGGGCCAGGTTCTGCCTGTAGTTGCCAGGAACTCCTCCAAAGTACATGTAGTTGTTGGTCTCCAACCGGTCTCCAAAGCTGAAGTCTGATCCAAACGAAACCTGTGAACATCAGACGATTGTGAATAAAAGTTACATCATAGAGTTATAAACAAAGGTTACCAGAGGCACCCACCAACATACAGCATCCACCAACATACAGATAAAAGGAAGACAGACAGACAGACAGACAGACAGACAGACAGACAGATAGACAGACAGACAGACAGACCGACCGACCGACCGACCGACCGACAGACAGACAGACAGACAGACAGACAGTGGGGTTTTAAATAATAGAAACATACAGCATTCACCAACATACAGATAAAAGGGAAAAAACTAGAAGAAGTTGAAACCTTTAATATATTGGCTCCCACATATTTAACGATAGCATTTGTACCAAAGAGATCAAGACAAGACTTGATATGGCAGCAGCTGCGATGTTTCAGCTGAATACGATGTGGAAGAGCAACATCAGCATCTCTGTCAAGGTCAATATTTACAAATCACTGATAGTGTCTCCTTTATTTTACGGTGTGAGAGTTGAACTCTCACTGTAGAAATGGAAAAGAGGATTCCGGCTTTAATTTGTAAATGCTACCAAATCATTTTACAAATTATTTAGAACACAAAACTAATAAACTGGTCAGAGACAAAATGTGCAAATTTGCAGGACATCAGGAGCCTCTCTTGGCAGTCGTGAAACGTCGCAAGCTAGCTTGGTTTGGGCACGTGGTGAGACATGATTCGATTGCAAAGACTACTTCAAGAAACATTGGGGTTAGTCGAAGAAGAGGAGGGCAAAGAAGAACCTGGAATGACAACATCAAGAAACGGACAGGACTAAGTTATCATACAATTATTCATCAAGCAGACGACAGAGAAAGCAGGCAGGTTTTATATGCTAGTGCTTACATCTATACACCTCCACGACCCTAATGGTTTAAGCGTTTTGTTGTGTATGTTACCAGAGGCACCTTGTGAATAACGGTTACGGAAACAATTCAGAGTATACGCTACAAAACGTGTAAATAAAATGTACACAAGACACAAACGAACATGTGCTATTTATCTGTTGAACAAGTGCAAACATCGATGACCAAGATATTTAGTTTCGTCCAAAGAGAATCAGTGAGGGAAAGCGCGAGAGAAAGAGACAGAGAGAGATTAGAGCTTGTTTTGCCGCTATGATATAGGATCCGATCTACCGATCAGTTTGTCCCCTCTGAGCCGCCACCTAAAGGTTTACCATACCATCCTGAGATTGAAAAGTCTGATTAAAAAGGCAGATCCCAGATCCCATTGAACCCCTAAAGAAGTTATAATTAGGACATCCATAAGGTCGACACTCGCCGGATGCAACCTGCAGGCCTATGCGGTCTGTTAAAAAACATGCTATGTTTAATTTGGCGAAACTATTTCAGTTTAGAGATGAGGTACTGTCTATTTACTTCCATCACCTGATACTGAAGAATGCTAGTATGTCTTCTTCCTACTCCGGTGTTTTCTGGGAATGTGTCAGTAATTTTTAAATTAAAAATCCTAGATTAACACCACTCAGTCTGTAACTCACATCCGTATAGGTTTTCTCTCTCTGTCTCTCTCTCTCTGTCTCTGTCTCTCTCTCTCTCTCTCTCTCTCTCTCTCTCTGTGTGTCTCTCTCTCTCTCTCTCTGTCTCTCTCTCTCTGTCTCTCTCTCTGTCTCTCTCTCTGTCTCTCTCTCTCTGTCTCTCTCTCTCTCTGTCTCTGTCTCTCTCTCTGTCTCTCTCTTTCTCTCTCCCAGCTGCTATGTTGCTTTGCTTTGCTTAAAAAAATTATCCTGTTTAACCAGCAGGGGTAGCTATAAGTTATAATTGTGACCAGGTTATGTGCGCCATATAAAATGGCCTAGCACTGCAGGCCACCAAGAGCCCTGGAATCGACTCCTGCAGTGTTGATAAGATCAGAGGAGACAGACCCAAATACTTTCTGACCGGCGACAAAGTCGTCCATCGGCGAGCCAATGGACGACCAGGACGACGATTGGTTGCTATGTTAACTTTCTTGAGACGAATGTTAGTTTCGCCTTGCAGTTAAAGGACAGGAGTTGGGGGAAACAAAATACTGATTAAGGCCCATTTTTCGTGAACAAAACTAGAAAAGATCAGGTGAGGCATGAAGAAATTACATGAACTATTGAAACATTCCTTTATAATTAAATTCATTAAGGGGGGGGGGGGGGGATACTGAGATGTTTTGATCATTTAATGAGAATGCATCAAACGATTCCAGCAACGATAGCGTACAACGTGAAAGTAGAAACACTAAAAGGCAGGGGACGACCAAGAAAAATATGGATTGAAGGGGTCACTGATACTCTGAGACTCACAATACCACAGCATACCGAGCAACCAAGCATGCCCTAGCTGGGATACCGATCAATGTTAACCTGTGACGCCTATGAGAACAAGGCAGAATGTGGACAAAAGAAGAACAGAATATATAAGGATATGAACAGTAACTTGAAAATGTTTACAGTTATCCTTCAATTTATTGCTTCAGTTATCGCTAACGGTGATCAGATGTGTTAAAGAGGGATTGTTCAACTGATAGGTGAAACTGATAGGTTAACAGTAACTTCATGTAAAAAGAATAAACATTAAGCATTCAACTGAGAAAACATTAAGGCGAAGAAGAAGCTGTTTGTATGTAACATCTTTGTTCCAATGCAAGAGAGTTGTATGTTTCTGCGTGTGGCCCAACCACACTGTTATTTTGCTTAACTCTTATATTACAAGACTGAACAATGTATATTATATTACACAAAACTAGGCTACAGATGTAACAAAACTGACCTTGCTGGACTGGTTGTTGTCCACCAGAAGTGTGGTCTCCATCCTGTTTCTCTTGACCTCCACTCTGTGCCAGTTGCCATCGTTGAGGTTCCTGCCCAACTCAATCTCCACGCTCTGCTCTTTCTCTCGGACAAAGTTAATCCACAGACGTATAGCTCCCTCTGTCACTGCAAGCTGGACAATGGTATCAAAGTAATCCTCATTATATTAGGATCTAAAACTGTTTCCTTTTTTTTTTTTTCACTAAACATTATTTCAACATGCTAATGTTACAAAATCAATACATGTTACGTTCTTCTTCTTCTTCGCGTTCACCAGCTGTAAACTCTGGCGGAAGGTTCTGGTTGGTCGTCCACTACTGAACTGCAGTCCTGCTCCAGAACCTGAGTGTTGCGTGTGCATCAGTTTTACAGATCTCATTCTCTTGAATACAGACTATTGGTTCCTTGCCTCTCCGGCAGATGCACTCCGACTTCAAAGGAAGCTCCCCAATTAGTCGACTCTTACGACATGCTTTTGGGGAGGCAGTGGGTCTATTCTTGTTTTCCCCACAATGGAGCCCCGGAACCCACGCGGGGGACATGTTACGTTAAAAAGGTGTTTAAACTCGAGATGTGGTCCTCTAATGCTTGGTTAATATAAATCTTGTGGGATGCAATTTTTCGTTATTTTGAAGCCCCAACCTGGCTCTTGCCAGGGGCCGCAATATAGCCTGACCATAAATATCGCCCAATGGCTGAACGCGGTTTCTGGGACCTTTCCACGGGTGAACCTCATCCGCATGGGGGCACTTTGTGTCATCAGGTGTTTATCTCTTGTGTGATGTCGTAGTGGGGTAAAATGTACTGCTACTACTACCTCTAATGCACCAAGTGTTACCACCGACAACATCGTACAAAGCGATATATTCTTCAACTCCAGCAACAATCCTCAGAAACCTCCGAAACGAGGCCAAAGCTTAGTTAATAACTTCACCACGAAAATGGAAGGTGTTTTTTAAGGAGGATGGAAACCCTGAAATTGGCAATTTACAGATAGTCGAAATAGTGAGGACATTAGCAATATAGTTTACACTTAATCTCTGCTGTATCTCGTCAAGAGCATTACTAAAGACTACATTCCAACGTAAAATGAAGCATGACACAGATTGCATTGTCTTTTGTCGTTTGTTACAATGCCCATCTCACCATCAGAAGTCTCAGATTAACCACACAGGATCACTACAGTATTTTAGGATTAACCGCGTTATATTTTCATTTATTCAACTTGGGATTGCACATTTCACACAATTTCTATAACAGTATCTTCAATGTGTGATTGAAAAAAAAATCGAATGCGCAATCAATATTAAGCTTTCTAGCAAAGTCTATCACTTGGTGCTCTGTGGGACGTTTTAACTCCTTCCTCGTTACTGAAATTGACTCACTTAGAGAATTCTGACTCAGTCGCGTATGTAGCCATTTTAAGTTGTGCTCTGCTGTTTCCCAGCAGCAATCTCTCCGTTTGACCATCACACGATTCATGGCACATACATTTCGAACAGTACAGTAGAACCTCGCTTAACGAGCACCTCGCTTAACGAGCACCTCGCTTAACGAGCACCTCGCATAACGAGTAATTCGCATAACGAGCAAAAACAAATTGTAAAAAAGAAATGACTTGCTTAACGAGAGACGTTTAGCGTAACGAGTGGCGAGGAGAGGGGAAGTCCCGAATTGTGAGCATGTTACATCAGTGTTTAGCACTCGTTCCAGTAGCATCGTAGTGTCGCTTGTGATCATACATTTTCTCAAACTTGTGTTATATTGTGATATATGTACATGAATCCTCCAGGCCTACAAGATGATCTGTCTGAAGAATTTAAGTTCATCAAGATCCAGTTTCTGCCTCCCAACACCACACCGTAACTCCAGCCCATGGACCAGCAAGTTATTTATAACTTTAAGAAGCTCTACACTAAAGCACTCTTCGAGCATTGTTTTCAGGTGACTGAAGGAAATAACCTCACTCTCAAAGAGTTTTGGAAAAATCATTTCCACATCATTGCCTGCCTCAAGATGATCGACAAGGCGGGGGAAGAGGTTACCAAGAGAACCAGAACTTCTGCTTGGAAGAAGCTTTGGCCGGAGAGCTTTGTCGATTTGTGACTTTGAGGGGTTCGAGACAGTACCTGTGGAACATGTAGTCAACGAGATTGTGTCTTTGGCCACTATCATGGGATTGCAGGTGGATAACAGTGATATCGAAGAGCTTGTGGAAGAGAAGAGACAAGAGCTGACACCAAAGAGCTTATAAAGTTGCATTGGCGAAAAAAAAAGAAAAATGCTGAAAGCATGGCAAACTATTGCATCTTACATTAAGAAGCCTCACCCTAATAAGGAAGGGGCTATACGCGCTGCAAATTTATTTAATGATGTCGTATTTTCGCCAAATTTTGAATCGTCGGCAAAAATAAATGTCTCTGGACATCTTTCTAGTAAAAAAAAAAAAAACTATATATGTATCATAATTATTTTGACTTTTTTTTTCTGCAAATCAAATTCACATTCCATGTGGGTTTGTTCCGCGTTTGAAGAAAAGATAAAGATGATTTACTCTCCTTAACAATATGCATATAATTTTCTTTGAATAAACGTTATGCATAGTATTTTGTGAGTATTTTTTGTTCGACATGGGACGCATTATCGTATTTTACATTAATTTATATGAGAAAAAATTGTTTCGCATAACGAGTGTTTCGCTAAACGAGTATGATTCTGGAACGAATTATGCTCGTTAAGCGAGGTTCCACTGTATATACGGTGCATTTGGTGCAGAAAGACAATAGTTCCTAGCTCTTCTTCTTCTTCTCAGCGTTCACCGGCTGTAAACTTCGGAGAAAGTTCTGATTATTCCTTTAACTCTGGACTTTAACTTTGTTCCAGAACTTGGACTTTGTGTGCACGTAAGTTTTACAGAGCTGGCTTATTGTATACAGACTGTTAGTTCCTAGCCTGTCGAACAGTTGCGCACAGATTTGGAGGAGAAAAAAACCGTTATTTTGTCGAATTATATGACATGCTTGTAGAGGGGGTGATTCTGCGCCGGCTTCCGGCTCTGTCTGTCACTCAATATCTTTTCCTGTCTGTCTGCTTGTCTGTCTCTCTCTCACTCTTCTCCCTCTCTCTTCTCTCTCTCTCTCTCTCTCTCTCTCTCTCTCTCTCTCTCTCTCTCTCTCTCTCTCTCTCTCTCTCTCTCTCTCACACAAATTAAATAGTTTTTCCTATTTTATATTTCTTTAGCCTTGCGCATTGGGGGTGAGGAGGAACTATTTGCTTTAACTAGTTTCATTAATGCGCAATCTGTACTGCTAGAAATGATAAAGGACTACAGGAACTGATTCATAATGTGGTTATAGAAATAAAAAAGAAAGGGCCCCAGCTTGAACAATGTAATGAATGAAGTTATGGTAAAATCAAAGAAAAGATATGTGTCTCCTTGTACAATTCAGGTCAATGACCTTAGCTTTGTTTAATTACAGAAGTGTACGTATCTAGGTATGTGAGGGTAACACAGGTGGGAGATATATATTATGGAGATTAGCAAGAAAACAAAACATTAAAGGACAAGCAAAAAACGCATGTTGGAATGCTGAATTGAGCCAG